>CM023948.1:3824404-4074962 GCA_013407115.1 Glycine latifolia | reverse complement strand
TCTAATTAGTGTTTTTTCATTACATCATGAAGGTAGAGTATTTGAGACACATGTTAGTTTATATATTGTTCAGATATTAAATTTATATTTATACTGGTGTGTTTATGTTCTCATCTTCCACACATATTGAAGTTGTATGCATTGGAATTATGGGGTTTAGAGTATCAAGCTGGGAGTAATAGAGAGAAAGGTCTTTTTTTTTTCTAAATGACATTCTAAATCAGTTATTTAATAAACGATGTAAAAAGTGAATATACAACATCGGTTTTTGGAAGAACCGATGTAAATTTACTAATAACAACATCGATTTTTACGAAAAACCGATGTTGTTATGTAAATTTAACATCGATTTTTACGAAAAACCGATGTTAAATTTGCATAGTTTACATTTTTTTTCCGTTAATTTTTTATTATTCGACATCGATTTTTTAAGAAAACCGATGTTGTATAGTTATGTTAACATCGGTTTTCAAAAACCGATATTAACGTTGATACTTTCAACGTCGCTGGTTTCAACATCGGTTAAAAATCGATGTTAAATGTCCAAAATAACTGATGTAGAAAGCGATTTTTCTAATAGTATTAGTAGATCCTTTATTTTACAAGTTTTAGAAAACTATCATAATATTTTTTTCTCATTATACCATTTTTTTATGGTGTTAAAAAATATCTAATATCTAATAAAATGTATAAATTATGTATTTAAAATTATAAATTTTAAAATATTACAAAAATGATATTTTATTGTATTTTAAAAGAAGCGAATTAGTAACATTTGTTGAATGTTACAAATTAGTAACATTTTTAGAATGCTGTCTTTGTATTGAAATAAAAAAATATTGTTAAAAACCTTCAATAACATTTTTATAAATGTTGTTATTAGTATGAAAAAATATTGTTAAAAGTGTTTAGAGACATTTTTATAAATGTTATTATTAGTCTGAAAAATTATTGCTAAAAGTCTTTAAAAACATGAAATATACACAATATTCGATAAAATATAGTAAAAATATATTAGTAATATTTAATTAGAAATTTTTTAACAATTTTAAACATTTCCATTAAATAATTCTTTCTGTATTATGAATAAGAATTGTACTATATCTTTTGAATATTTTTCAATCAATTATGAGCTATACTTTTAATAATGCTATTTTTTATCAACTTTTCACAATTAATGTTAGTATACTAAATAATAAAAGTACATTTTCCAGTGTTTTACTAATTAGTAAAAAATGTGAGATCATATTTGAATTTATATGATATCTATGATTGGTAGATAATTTTGTCTCTTAAATATGTGATCATAATTTTATGTTTAGTACATTGATATAAAAAACATTTATGGTAAGAAATAAATATCTTAAATGAATTTGAATATTTTAAGGGATGAAAATTGATTATCTTCACTTCTTTCCTTAGTTTCCTCCATTTGTTCCATTTTTATAAGCTTTTAGAAAAAATAAATCCAATTACTAAGACCTACCAAAATACCATTGTTTCCTCTATTTTTTTAATTTTATTTTAAAAGTTATTTATTTATCATTTTAATATTTTAAGGTAACGATTAATTATATCTTTATTTTTATACTTCCCATTCTCAAGAAAGAAAGGATAATGATATACGGAATTTTTCAGTAATAAATAAAAATTAAATATAAAATTATAAGTATTGTTTGTATTCTTCTTAAATCAAATTGACATTTGATGTCAAAGATCCTTGCTTATGGGAGAGATTGACATTGTTAGCTATTGAGCATTATTCAGCTTACGGGTATGGGGCTGGGCACAAGGATCAGGGAAAAAGGCCTACAAATGAATAATTCCCGGCATACAAAATATATTTAAGAAGAGAGAGGTCAATCATAAAAACTAAAATATATTTAATAATTTTTTATACAAAATATTTACAATTTGATATTCTAATAAATTAAATTACATTAATAATCTATAAAAATACATAATATTTTATCATTAAAAAAAACACACATAACTTTTTTCTTATATGTTGCTGCAAAAATAATCAATAACTATTAATTTTAATAATTTCCTTTTTGATGTATATTAATAAGTATTCAATAAAAAATTATCTTTCATCTTATTACAAAGTGTATTATTACTAAAACATTAAATTAAAATATAAAAAATTAAAAAAATATATTTCTTATAATACAATATCTTTCAGCCTTTGTCAATCTTACCAATATTGAAACTTGAAATTATAACAACTGTTTTTGTGAGTTTTTATAATTTGAAAATTATAATAATTTCAATCAATCCAATAACACTTATTTATATTAGATTTGAAAACAATAACCCCTTCAAGTGTAAAAAAATAATAATAGAATTTAACAATTAGCAAAGAAAAAAAACTCATTATATAATAACTAAAATTTAATAAATATAATATATATATATATATATATATATGTAGATAAAATTTCTTAAAAAGATAAATGTACTATTAATTTTATAATTTAAAAGCTAGATTGTAATTTGGTTACTTTAATTTTCCAAATCCATGATTTTGGTCTCTTAATTTTTAATTGTAACATTTATCTCTCTAGTTTTATAAATTTGTGATTTTGGTTCCCATGATATATTATTAACTTATAGTTTTGATTATTAGAGATATTAAATTAATTATAAAAATTAAATAAAATTATTAATCATTAAAAAAAATTGATAAAAGACTATTAATCATAATGTAGTGTTAATGCCAGAGGAATCATGTGCAACAATGAAAGAGAAGAAGCACAATATTGTGGAAAATTAAGATTTTTATTCAATTTTTAATAATTAATGATATTGATTAATTTATAATTAATTTAATAATATAATTAATTAGAATTATTTGTCAATAATTTATTAGGAGTACCAAAATCACAAATTTATAAGATTAAGGAGACCAAATGTTACAATTAACATCTAGGAGAACTAAAATCATGGATTTAAGAAACTAGAAGACCAAAATTATAATTTAGTCTAATTTAAAATAGTTAGGAGATGAAAATTGATCATATAATAACTAAATTTTGATCAAATATAATATTAAGATAAGATTTATTTTTTAAAATATTATTATTTATTTTATAATCCAAAAAATAAAGTTAAGTGATTGAATCTATTTGTATAATAATTTAATTTAAAAATAAATAAATAGCCAAATTCATCTTTAAAAATGTGAGATAATGATAAAGTAGTACCTAAAAGATAAAAAAATAAAATAAAATTATCAAATATGTAAAAGTGCGATAAATTAGTCATGTCAATAAATTTAGTAAAATGATCTCACAAATTTAATGACATAACTAATTTGACATAATTTTTATCCATTGATTAAATTTGTATTTTTATCTTTGAGGAATTAATTTATCACATCACATCACACTATTAAGAACAAATTTAGTTTCAAATCATATTTCTTTTACTTATAAAATAATAAAATTTCTATAAAAATAAATAAATAATGTAGGTCAGTCCTTGGATGTCCATTTGTCACTTGACACATGCATCTATATATTATTTGAGACTTTCTTACCACATGTTCAAGAGTCAAAATAGGCATACGAACTACTTTGGGTTACTTTGGAATTTGGATGAACATGAGTTATTATATTTTTTGTCAATAAGTATTAATTATGAATTTTTTATCAGTGAAGAAAATTAAAAATGTGATCTTTCTTTTATTTTTCAACTAGCCTTATAAATCATATATATGTGTGTGTGTGTGTGGGGAGGGGGGGAGGGGGGTTCCAAACACAAAAATAGAGAAGTATATGTACATGTATACCATAGACAATAATATGGTGTGATAAAAAAAAATGGGTATTTTAATAGAGTGCTTGTAGTAAAGAAATGTTTTTTTATATACATTTCCCCTCTTCCGTCACCATGAAAGTAGCAGGCAAGAAGTTAGTGTCGACAACAACGTCGTGGAAAGGAATCCTTGTGGAAGAACACGACACGCCGGAATTAATAGTTATAAATGAGAGTGAGAAGTGTTGAAACGATGGCTAATGGAGAAAACTTAAATATTTTTTTTGTAAATAAATAAGTAAACAATTAAAAAAAACTATATATAAATAATAATTAAAAAAATATAACATTAACACATTGTGATAATCAAATTTGTAATTTTCAAAATAAAAGACAATTAACCAAACGCAAAATCATTTGATTTGACCAGGTTAGGTTAAGTTTTTGACATGAACATGTGTGTTAAAACTTGAATCAATGTGTTTGGGTTGGATCAGTTCATAAGTAGCCTAAACCCATTAATAGCCACAAGTAGATTTGGGTGAAAAAAGAAGATGAGAAAAATAGGAATAAAAAAAGAAGTTTGAAAGAAAAAGTGATAAATATGAAAGAAATGGAAGAAAATGACTAAAAATAAATGAGAAGTAAACAAGATGAAAGAGAAAATAAATGTATCTTAAGTATTTTTTTGGGTATAAAAAAAAAAAGTATTTTCCTATGTACATAGGTTGGAAGCTTGTATCTTTCAAAATAAAAGGATTATATTAAGTATTTTCTTAGCTATGAAAATAAGTATTTTCTTATGTATATAAGTTGGAGGCTTGGATCTTTCAAAAGAAAGAAATTATATGCAAGGACTAATTGCATTAATCTACCTTACAATACATTTTTTGATTGAAGCATAACTTTTCTTACTTTATATATATTATCTTGCATATACTTTAAAAAATATGCATAAGGTCTTTGATAATTTGGCCATGATTATCATCTTTGTAGACAAAAAAATGTAAAATTAACATGTTATTAATTTGAATGAAACTGAGTTTAAATTAATTATTTAATTATAAATTTGAGTTTTATAAATAAAAAATGGTGATTAAAATGAAAAATCATGTTAATAATAATCAATCAAACTCTTTTTGACAAAAATTGATAATCGATAAAATAGGTAAATATATTTTTCCCTAATAACATAGTAACCCAAAAATATATTCTAAAATAATATATTATCTTGCATATTAACACCCATTAGTTTAAAAAATACATATTTCTCCTATTTAATTTCACCTAACTTTAAAATAAATAAACTCATAATCTACACCAAAAAGATAAAATAACATAGTATATGTGAAGCTCCTTTTTTTAATAGTAGAGGAAAAGAAACTCCTCTCGTTAATTATTTCTGTGTAATTTCTTTTATAATTAAAAGATCCTCTTATTTTTTTAAATTTTTTTCCAAAATTATATTTTTTATTCAGCTTCTCAATTGTAAAAGGTAAAGCTAAAACAATTAGTCAAATGTCACATTGTTGTAGAGATACAGCATATTAATACAAACCTGTATAGAAAGTACACGTTGCTGTAGTGTCCCATGAGGCTGCGCACAATGCCGTATCCGGTAGCTAATCAACCAGTAATGCGAACTTGGACTTCAAATGGTTTAGAGTTTTGTTCTTATTCACCAACTAATTAATGTGAGCTTGTTTCAATTTGATATCTCAAGTAAATACTGGGAAAGAAGTGTCTTCTTCAATTTGAGTAGAATTTATGAAATTTGTGGTTTAAAAGAAAATATTCGGTCTTAAACTTAACGAAAAGGTTTAAATAAAAAATTGGAATCTCATTTTTTATAATTTTCTTATTTGAATATAATTAAGCTCTTAATTTACATTTTAGGATATTTTGACAAAATTAACTGAAAAATTAGTTAAAAGTTAAAAATCTAGTGATAATTGAAAGTTGGAAGCTAAAAAATTAATTTACTAAATTATAGTATTCGATAAAATTAGTGAATTAAGTAATTAAAAAATGTAAAATGACATAAAAATAATAAAATAATAATTTATTTAAAAAATTTAATAAATATATTAAAAATAAAATAAAATAATTATAAAAATTAGAAGCTAGTATCCTATAAAACGTGATTTAAGTAGTAAACAAACTTTTTAACTATTAAAAAATTAAAATTAATTAAAATATTTTATTAAACATAATCTTAATCAAAGAATAAAATATAAATAAATCAAAGTTATAAAAGCCACACTTTATAGTTAAATAATTAATATATTACAATCATAATAATTAAAATTTAAATGAATTAAAAAAATTATATGGAAAAATTATTTAATAATAAATTCAAGAACTTGAATCAATAAAAATATAGAAATTAATATCTAAAGAAAATAAATAAAAGGAACAAAAGTCTACAAACTAACACGGTGAAAAATATATAGCTAAGATATTAATTAAATTTTATGAAAATCTAGAACTCAGACTTGAAGCTGGCAATGAGTTGACATAGATTACAGATTTACTTGCATCTCAACTCGTTAAATTAATAGATAGACTTGGAAATTTGAACTTTCCAATTAAGTAAGTTGATCGAATTGAAGTTTGACATTTTCTGTTGGGGCCAACTCTATGAACATGGATTTTTTGGGATTAATATTATTTAATCAATAGATTAAGTTTTGAATTATTAAATCATAGTCAATTTGTTAATGGATAATATGTTACTTTAATAATGATGGATATTTTATGCTTAAATAGATAAGGTAGAGTATGTTTGGATAGATAATTTAAAATTTTTAAATACTTTAATTAAAATTATTTTATTTTTAAAATTATATATTTGGATAAATAAATTAAATTTTTTTAGTTGTTGTCGTATAGACTAATCTTTTACCACATAAACATGAATTATCTTATATGTGAGTTGTGAAATATAACAATAACTAAGTAAAAGTAAAAAGTGATGTGATGCAAGTTCAAATAAAAGAACATAATTTAACTTTTCATATTTTTAAAAAAATTAAAATTTCACATTTTTAGTTGTTTAAATTTCTGTTTTAAAATTTTAAAAATTTAAATTCTTCGTATTAAAGTATTCAAATAATAAATTTTAGTTTAAAATTTTAAATTATATGATAAATTATTTTTCTCATTTAAAATTCTCTATAAAAAAAATACGGATAAATTTATTTGGTGGTTTTTCTTTTGATAGGAAAAGGAAAGTTGCGTAAATCCTAAATCCTAATGTATGTAGGCAACTAACACCACTACGGGAGGAAGTCCACTTGCCAGATTCACTTGTGAAATTGTGGTGCTTAAATAAGTGTCAATTGTCCTTGTAGTTTATGAATCAACTTTAATTAATTCTAATAAAACAAAAAAATGTCAGGCCCAGTTTGAGGGTAGATTTTTTTAATTTTTTTTATAAACAGTTTTAAAATTTAAGTTTCAGTTTTTTTTAGCTTTCAATTTTAATGCTCATTGTGTAACAAATAAAAACTAATGCTCCCTATAACTTATATTTGTTTCAAGATTAATGCAATATTTTTTTTAATTCATTCTTCTTAAGAAAATTTAAATATTGGGACTCTGATAAAGAAGTTCAAAGTAATTTTATATTTTAATTTTTTTCAAATAAGTTATGATGAAGAAAGAAAAATATTTGATATGTATTTATTACTATCAAAACTAAAAGAATTAATCTTTAACTGGATGTGTGATCTTAACACTATTGATTTCATAAAAAAATATTTTTATGAATTGTATTATTTTATAAGTTGTATTGTTTTATAAATTTTAATCTCTATAATTTTAATGTCTTTTTTTAGTTTAAAGAAAATATAAACTTATTTTATTATTATAATATTTTTAATGAATAATAAAACTTCTAAAATAATCTATAACAACATATATGTGTATACATATTTTTAAATCATATAATCTTATTAATAAATTAAGTGGAAAGGATAAAAAAATATCACCAAAAGATTTAATTTAAAAATATTTTTTTTAAAAGCATACAAAAAATAAAAATTTTGAAATTGACCTAAGGCTGTCGGTTTGTTGGCCTTAGCAATAGTTAAAAACTAAGTGTGAATATGAAATCTCATATTGAAATAATAGTGGACAACTTAAACAATAAATAAGTGAAAAATACTCACACTCTTAAAGTTTGAAGGTTTTGCGTTGAATATGTAATTTGTTTGTCATCCATTGATACAAGGATCTTCCAGTATTGGTGAATGGCTCACCTTGAGAGGAACATATAAAGGTCTAAACAACTATGAGAAGGGAGAAACTTTTAATTAATTACTTCCTTCATTTTATAATCTTCTCGTCATTTTTTTTTATATATTTCTCAACTTCGATAAGATTAATTTGCGGTATAAGTTTCTAAAACCTCAATACTTCTCAGGTCTCATTTTTGTAGCATTTTAAATTTTTTATCTTGTTAACAATTTAGCTATATTGGGTCTCATAGTTATTTTTTGGTTTTCCTTGTGTGATAAAAAAAGTCGATGATTGTTCATTGTTACTAGAAGAACTAATTGAGTACCCTACCATGTCTCTATATTTTAAAGAAAGAAAAAGTATTAAGATATATACGATAAAAGAAAATATACTTATGTATTTTTTAAATGTATCATTTTATCTCCTAATGTTGATGTTGTCACTAGTGATTTTGCATCCCGAAATGATCAAAGAATCGGTTTTTAATTAATAATAATAATTTGTGTATTTTGTTTTCTAGATAATAGACAAATTTTACGAGTAAAAAAAAAATTGTTGATACAGTAATAACATAAGAATAAATTGAATGAAAAGTGTTATACATTGTTTTAAGATTTGTTAAAACTATATATATTCACTGAATGAAATAAAACGAATAATGTTTTATACAATTAAATGTCAGAATCAGGTCGTGCATGGAAATTAGGCAGTGAAAGTTTAGCAAATAACAATTCAGAGATGGTTTGTAAGACTACAAATCATATATAATTGCAAATCCTTTCAGTTTTATTTTGAAAATCGATGTAAAGTAAAAAGTATTTTGAAATTAAATTAAAAAATTATTTGAGTTATATTTTAGTTAAATATATGTTATTTTGAAATTTGTATTTAGCTGGAAATATATCTTGTAACCACCACAAACAAACCCTTAAATTATAATTTCAATCACATTGCAAATGAGGTGTGTTATATACAAAAATAAAAAAGTATTTTAGCTCATTTTTTTAATAGAAAAATGACACTCAATGCCCAAAAACAGATTCAAGAGAAAGAAAGGAAAAACACTCAACGGTGAGATGTTCTTTGGTACTATTCATGCGAGGCAGCATCCAATTTCGTTGCTTGTGAATTCGTCAAGCCGAGGGAAATAGAGGATTGAACCAATTTCTTAGAAAGATCCACTAATTGCAAGTTGACAGGATAAAGTAAGAGTAGTAGTTATTGTAATTTATGCAGATGAATGAATGATATTTGAATACTTATTATTTTATATACTTTATTATCATTTTTTATTTCTCTTTTATTATATTATATCATTTATTATTTTTATATTTTTATATTTTTTTTCTTTCTCATAGCCATAGCCCATAGGTGTCTAAATAAGTTGTTGGGATGTCCAACGATCATTTTTGTTGTGTATATGTAGTTGGAAGAAAGAGTTTGATAGAAAGAAAAAGAAACAGAAAGAGAACAAAAAGTGACAGATAAAGTAAGTAATGTGATTAAAAAAAATAGAAAAATGAAATAGAAAAAATAAATAAATAAGTGTATGAGAATAAACATTGAAAAGTAACCACCCAGCTGCTTTAACAAAGTTATATTAAGGTACCAAAGTCGTTTGCGTTATCACTGCATTACAGTAGACCATGTCCGTCACAAAACATAAGACGGGAGCCCAATTTCTTGCAGCCTTAGGCCTTTACCATATCATTTATCATTTATTTAATACAATTGTCATTTTTACTTAATTCATAGTGTGTCTAAAATATCTGGGTGTCTAAGTATGGCTACTCGAGACTACATTATACAATATTAAATTACTTATTCTGGATCCAAATTTTGACTGAACCAACCTTATAAATAGGTCCTCCTCGATCATGACACTAATATCTCTCATAGTCTCATTGAGTTGCCTAAACAAAATGGAGGGACGTAGTTTGTACTTGGTAATGTTTGTTTTGGTTGCTTTGGGTATTGTGAAGACAGTGCATGGGGAAGGAACACGTGTGGGGTTCTATTTCCGTACATGTCCCCGTGCTGAGTCCATTGTTAAGTCCACAGTTCGATCCTATCTTGAGTCTGATCCTACTTTGGCAGCTGGGTTGCTTCGCTTGCACTTCCATGACTGCTTTGTGCGAGGTTGTGATGCTTCTGTTCTCATTGCCGGTTCTGGCACTGAGAAAACATCATTTCCAAACCTTGGTTTGAGAGGATTCGAGGTTATTGATGCTGCAAAGGCACAGCTCGAGGCTGCGTGCCCCGGCGTTGTGTCTTGTGCTGATATCCTTGCTCTTGCAGCTCGTGATGCCGTTCACCTGGTAATAATTAATTAACTCCAATCTACCCATGCATAGTGCATACATGGGAAACAAATAATTAATTTTACAATATCAATAAAATAATTAAATTAGTTATTTTAATTAATCATATCATAATTTTAAATTTTATTTCGAAAATACCAATTGAATTAATTATTTTAAGGAGTAATTATATTTAATGGCACTACTTAATTCATATATATATATAATTTTTTGCACCCACGACTATAACTTATTTCATTAATAATTTTTATAATAAATAAGGATTTAGAAAAAAATTAGCAATTAATATACTTAAAAATAGTCATATATTTTTATATTTAGAAAAAAAAATCTCATTTATTTCTTATATATAAAAATGGAGATAATCCATCAATGTGTGATGAGTTTATAATTAATTAAAATTTGTCTTATATAGAGTGATGGACCGAGTTGGTTTGTGCCTACTGGACGCAGAGATGGGCGCATATCAGTGGCTTCAGAGGCATTGAACTTGCCTGCCCCTTTTGACTCTGTTGCTATTCAGAAACAGAAGTTTGCAGCAAAGGGTCTTAACACTCAAGACCTTGTCACCCTTGTTGGTAATTAAGTTTACAAACTTCAAATTAATTAACTGATTGCTCTGTGATAGCTCAGTGCTATGTTCTAACTAGATATGTAGTGGCAAATTAATTGCACTTTCTAATAGGCTCGTTGCTTATAACTTTTTTTGCTCATTAACTACCGGTGCTTAAGTAGACAGTGTCATTAAGAGCTCGTGTGCTTACGTACCTTTTTTGTATGCATACTTATGGAGTGCCTTTTAAGTACAAAACGCTTATTAAATAAGCAAATAAGCACTAGTTCTAATATTTTTTCCCTTAATAATACTAGAAAAGTAACTAATAAAAATTGACATAATAAAATGTAAGGATACACAATTATTTGTGAGAGTATTTAGTAAAAAAATTAAAAGTGTTGAAGTGACGAAAAAGGGAAAATAATACTTGTACACTCAAAATACTAATTACACCTAGTGAGAGAAAGATAAAACATATAAAAGTAAAAATAAAGGTTCATAATAATAAATTTTTTTTTTCTTAAATATGTTTTTAGTCTTTTAAATTTAAAATAAAAATTTTTTTGTTCTCTAAATTTAAATTGCATCTTTTTAATATCTGGAATTTAAAAAAAATGTTTGTTTCAATCCGTTTGTTTAATAGCCTTCTGCCTAGACAATATCAATATTAGTACTTTGAAAGGAAAACACATGTGGTAGGATGTTTGATGATAAGAATGCAAAATCAAAATGTGGTTATCATGTAAGCAACTTGATATTCATTAGTCACGTAAGCAAAATTTCTAACGACGTTTGGACAGAGTGATTAATTTTTTTTATTATAAATTATATGATTAAAAATATCAATCCCAATATTGGAGAATAAAAATAAATTTACCTAAAATTTGAGGGACTAGAAATATATTTAAATTAATTGTTTTACTGAAATTATGAAGCCCATTTAAAATAAGTGAAAAAAGAGATATATACTAGAATGAAGATGCTTTTAGAAAAAATAATTTCCCTGCTTAGTTTTCTCTTGTTATCAATTGATTTGAAATTTTTTTATAGGGTGTTCGAAAAAAAGTTAAAAATGCTTTTCGTTGGGTATAAAAATACAAGTGTAACAAAAAGAGAAGTAAAAAAATATGAACACTTTTGTTTGGTTTAGAAAATAAAATAAAATAAAAAGAAATGAAAAAAAATAGAAAATCTGATGATTTTTAAGTTGTTTGATAGGGGAAAAATGAAATGAAATGAAATATTTATTTTTCTTGTTTGATTATGTAAAAAGTGAAAGAAAAAAAAAGACATACAACGAGATAAATATTTTAAATAAAAATAAACGTGTGTAAAAGTAAGGAAAATTTGGTATTCAGGTTTTATAAAAGTAAAATATCTTTGTCTTACTTTCTGCCTAAATTGGGATTGGAAACAAATAAGTTTCGCTTAAAATGAATTTGAATAAACAAATTAATTAATTTGTACGTATAAGTTAATTTTAATATATGAAGAAGTTTATTTATTTTTCTTCTTCTAAAAATATTTATAAAAAAATCTATCCACGCAAAAGAAACTCTTACTTTTGTGAGATTCTTTGATGAGTTTTCAAATTTTTTTCTTTTACCTTTCGTTCTAGCATGTTTCTACAAGTTCAAGTGATGTATTGGAGTAACTTTAACTTAACAAACAACTTAATTTTTCTTTTACACTGCATTTGTTCCATAATATTTGTTATCCTAGATTTTTGAAAAAGGATTAAGAAAGAACAATAAATAAATGAAAGAGAGTGAAAATTTTATAAAATTAATTTTATCATTAATAATTTATTATTCATAATTAATATTATAAAGAATGTAAGGAAAAAAGATAACTAACACTGTATTGAAAGCTGAAATAATAATTATTTAGAACTTTTTTCTTCTTACCCCATAATTATTATAGAATAGAATGAAGTATATGAAAAGAAAATGTTACATTACTTGTACCAGTTAAAGATAGAGACTTTTAATTAACGAAATTATTTTGGTGAAATATATATGCATAGGTGGACATACCATCGGTACAACAGCTTGCCAGTTCTTTAGTTACAGATTGTACAACTTCACTACAAATGGTGGTCCTGACCCTTCCATCAACTCTTCATTTCTTCCCCAACTACGAGCACTATGCCCGCAAAACAGTGGTGCCTCAAATAGAGTTGCGCTGGATACGGGTAGTGTAGACGAATTTGATAAATCTTACTATCAAAATTTGAGGAATGGGAAAGGAATTCTCGAGTCTGACCAATTGCTTTGGAGTGATGCTTCCACAAAGACATTTGTAGAGGACTACTCCGTCTCAAGCTTACATTTCAAACTGGATTTTGCAAAGTCTATGGTCAAGATGGGCAACGTTGACTTGAAGACCGGTACTGATGGTGAAATTCGCACAATATGTTCTGCCATTAACTAGCTAGCCTGTTCAAATAAATTTCTAGACCAACATGCTAAATAATACAAAGAAATTTGTACGAGTAAGTGATGAATCTAACGATGGATAAGAATAAGGTCCTCCATGTAACGAAAAAACTTGTATGAATAAGTGGTAAATGATAAATTTGTATGAATAATATCCTTATGAATCTGCATTTTTAAATTTTATTGAATAATTAATAAATTAAAATAAGATTTAAATATGTTTTAATTTTAATACCTATAAAATAGCTCATTTTGATTTTATTACCTTAAACATTTTTTTATACCTGTGATAATCCATTATGAAAGGTGAAGTTCAATTCAGCTTCTTTTGTCCCTATTAATTTCTCATTTGGATCCGTGATTTCCTAACTCAATTGGGCTCTCTGTTTCTCCTTTGCAACCTGAATAAGGAAAACCAAAGACTCCGGGAATGCTATCAGTTGATAATTAACCTTTGATTGAAAACAGAGTGTAATTCAACTTTCCTCCACGCAACATACTTGAAGCTCATTTTAATAAAATCTTTTAAATTCATTTTACACGCACAAAGTGGGTGCCACATTCGAGTGGAGTAACCCGAACCAATTCCTCATGAGTTATGTTGGATACATCTCAACTTTCCGTGGCGTCAATGCGTGCATGAGTGAGTCCAACCATTGCAATTAGCGCACGTTTTTTCGTGTATAGCCACACTTATGTGTCATGTCTCCATCCATCCAGGTTGAATTCATCATTCTGTCCCAATTTCTATCCGTTTTTAGGGCATCAAATTTCTGAAGCTCTAAATTTGAAGAATTAGTAGTGCCTGCGACAGGTAGCATCCAACGATGAGGAAGTTCTTTACATCCTGGCCCTGATATGAAAGACATGGGATTTAGCTGTTTCCCATGGAATTGATAAAATGAATTAATTTGGAAAATTATCAAGTACACTTCATTTTGAGAGGATTGGAGTAAAAATATGAAAGCTAAAGATAAAACAAAATAGAAAAAAAAAGTTGATAGTAATGTGATAACACAAATTGAAACAGATCTAAAATAAAATAAAAATATATAAAAAATAGATTATACACTATTATAGTGTATAGTAGTTTAATATTATTATTTATTCAAGAAAAAATATCATTTACAATAATATTTATTTTAAAATTATATCAATTGTAATTTGTGGTTAGTTGCTATCCTTAAAATTTTTACCACACCCGTTAAACTCTACGTTAGAGAAATTACTCAAAAAGAAATAAAACTGTTGACATACGGAGTAATTAAAAAATGTTAAATAGTTAAATTTGTTTTGATGTGAGGCATTGATAATTTGGTATTTGAAAAATGAAAATTTTAAATTTAATTTTAAATGTGTAAAAATGTAATAAAATTTCATTTGTACATTCTAGATATTAAATTATATTTTGTAGACAAATTTGAGGACTATATACCCTAAAAAGAAAGAAAAAAGTAGGAAGGACTTAGAGGCTAAAATTTTCTTGTAGACAAATTTGCTACTATTTATCCTAAAAAGAAAGAAAAAATTAGGAAGGACTTGTGGCTGAAATTTTCACAACGGAATCTGAACATGTCGGAAGACAACTGCGGTTGATACAATCATAAATAGCTGACACCGTGAAGTTTAACTTTTGTTATTAACCACTTTCTTTCATCAAGCAATATACGTTTGATCAACATCAATTTGTGTCTCACACAAACTGATACATGTCAAAGATGATGGGTTTACTAGGAGGAACCAAGAAGCCACATGCTCTTCTGATCCTATTTCCATCACAAGGTCACAAGGTCACAAGCCCATTTCTCAAACTAGCAAAGCTCCTCCACAGCAAAGGCTTCCACCTTTGTCAACACTGAGACCAATCACCAGCGCCTCCTCAAGTCTAGAAAGCCCTAATTCCTTTAATGGCTTCCCAAATTTCCACTTTGAGACCATTCCTGATGGTCTCCCTCCCTCCAACAACATAGATTCAACTCAAAGCATCCCAGCTCTCTGACTCTACCAGAAAGCATTGTTTGATCCCATTCTGCAACCTTATTTCAAAACTTAATAATCACTCTCATGCCCCTCCAGTAACTTGCATTTTCTCATATGGTATCATGTCCTTCACAATCAGAGCTTCTCAGCAATTTGGGCTACCCAACATACTCTTTTGGACTCAGTGCTTGTGCCTTCATGAGCTTCAAGGAATGCAAGAATCTTATGGAGAGAGGCCTAATACCACTTAAAGTTGGGGACCATCGTACATTGTTCACTCTAATTTCATTTAAATTAGTGTTATAATTCGGCTTACTATGTTTTTCACATGTAATATACTTTTCTTATTAGTTTTGGTTGTTAAGTGATGAAATTACATTTTAACATAATGTTATAATGACAATTTTATTACTTAACAAACTTGCTAAAAGTAAAAATTTAAAATTGTCAGATAATAAAATTTAAAAAAAAATATTTTTTAGATAATAAACTGAAAAATAAATATATTGCATGCTTAAAAATATATTTAATGCTTATAATTATAATATCTATATATTATATACTATTTATTATGATCTTATTTTACAGATGCTAACTATTTGACAATGGGCATTTAGACACTGTCATAGACTGAATTCCTGGCATGAAGAATGTCACTCTAAGGGACCTTCCTGTCATCTATCGTACCACATATCCAAATGATATACTTTTGGACTTTGTGGTGGAGCAAATTGAAGCAACTTCAAAAGCGTCGGCTATTATTCTTCCAACTTTTGATGCCTTGAAGCATGATGTGATGTGCTGAATGCACTCTCCACAATGTTTCCTAAACTTTACACCATGGGCCCACTTAAGTTGCTCCTTGATCAAACTTCAGAGAGCACATTTGAGTTTGACTCTATTAAGTGTAATTTGTGGAAGGAAGAGTATGAGTGTATCAAATGGTTGGATTCACAGGAACCCAATTCGGTTCTCTATGTGAATTTTGGCAGTGTTATAGTGATGAGACACCAACAACTTGTTGAATTGGCATGGCGACTAGCAAATAGCTAGAAAAAGTTTTTGTGGGTGATTAGGCCTGATTAAGTTGAGGGTGAAGCCTCAATTTTTCCACCGGAAATTGTAGAAGAAACCAAAGACAGAGGCCTATTGGTGGGTTGGTGTCCTCAAGAGCAAGTTTTGAAGCACCCAGCAGTGGCAGGGTTTTTGAGTCACTGTGGTTGGAATTCCACGCTTGAAAGCATAACCAATGGGGTGCCTCTGATCTGTTGTCCCTTTTTCAATGACCAAACTATCAATTGCAGGTATATATGTGTGAATGAGCTTTTGGCATGGAGATGGATAGTGATAATGTTACAAGGGGTGAAATGGAAAAGCTCGTGAAGGAGTTATTAGATGGTGAAAAGGGTAAGTAGATGAAGAAAAAAGCAACTGAGTGGAGGAAATTGGCACAAGAAGCTACCAACACTAATGGTTCGTCCTTTTTGAATTTGGAAAGACTGGTGAATGAATTGTTGCTTGTCAAGAGTGAGGCTACAAGAAAATAAGTTGATATTTGTTAGTTTCCCTATTGACTATTGCTAAGTTGATTGTTTGAATGCTTTACTCGTTTTCAATTGGCAGATTATTTTTGTTTGAACTGTTTCCAATATTCAACTAATGGTCTATTTTCTTTCTCTGCTTAAGAACTTTTTTTTTTTAAAAGAAAAAATGCAATCTTTGCCGTGCATATTAGTTGTTAGGTTTGTTTACCATGCGAACCGCGTGGAAGAGACAGCACAAATGTCTTAGGATTAGATGTTTAGAAGAAAAAAATCCAGTTGTCAAAAAGAAGAAGAAAACCTATAATAATATTGTGATGATAATAAGACCTTGCAATATGTTTGATAAGGGTGTTTTTTTCTTCTTCTTAAAATGCATCTCCTACATATATGAATCTGTTCCGTTTCTTCCCCTTTAATAAAAAAAAGTAATATATATGTAGTTCAAAAGTTGAGTATAATTTTCATGTAATTTCATTGTATAGTTTTTTTATATCATTAACTAATTATGAATTGTTTTAAATATTAATTTTAAATTAATTATTATGTAAATTAAAATACTTTATAACGTATGTTAGCAATTGATAATTAAATGACATTACCATCTGTACATTTTAAGTAAATTCATAAAAATAACATTTTCTTTTCATTTGTTTTGTTTTTTGTAAACATATTAACACAAGAAGAACAAGTCATTTGGATCTGAAAATCAGATGCGCCATATTATACGACCATGCACTTTTTGTGGGATCCATCTCTCTCTCTCTCTAATTTTTATTTTACTACCAGCTTAAAGGGAATAAAATAATAGCTGCGTGCTTCACATGTCACTGGTCCATTGATGTCTATGCATTTTCAGTGAGCTCTTCCTCTCGATGGATTCAATTTTTGCCTATATATTATACACAACACGAATGACACATTTTTCCTTATAGAGAAAAGAACCAATGGATCACTCAGTTTCAGTTTCAGTTTCATTCAATGCCAAAACCAATAAGCCTCTTCATGTTGTAATGTTCCCATGGCTAGCCATGGGTCACGTATACCCTTGTTTCGAGGTTTCCAAGATCCTTGCACAAAGGGGTCACTTTGTCACTCTGGTATCCACCCCTAAGATAATAGATCGCTTGCCCAAACTCCCTCAAACCTTATCACCATTTGTTAAACTAACCAAGTTGCCCTTATCGCCCCACATCGATAAGAACCATCTCCCACAAGATGCTGACTCCACAATGGATATTCCCTCAAACAAGCTCTACTACCTTAAATTGGCCTATGATGCTCTCCAAGAACCTGTCTTTGAGGTACTCAAAATTTCAAATCCTGATTGGGTTTTCTACGATTTTGCAGCTAGCTGGATCCCACAGCTAGCCAAGACCCTCAAAATTCACTGTGCCTATTTCAGTCCTTGCCCTGCATGGACAATATGCTTCTTTGACACACCAAAACAACAACTTGGTGATACTGCAAATAGATCAAACCCTGAAGACTACTATGGCCCTCCCAAGTGGGTTCCTTTCCCTACAAAGATTGGCCTAAGACCCTATGAGGTAATGAAGCTCTTAGAAGATGTCAAAGTTAATGAGACAGGTGCCTCACCTGTTTTTGATCTCAACACAGCAAATTCTGGCTGTGACATGTTTGTCATCAGAAGCTCAAGAGACCTTGAACAAGAGTGGTTGGATTATGTTGGTGAGTTTTACCACAAGCCTGTTGTTCCTGTTGGATTGCTTCCACCACCGTTAAGAGGTTCTGATGACGAGGAAGACAATAGCACCCCCGATTGGCTTCAAATCAAGGCATGGTTAGACACACAGAAAGGGTCATCATCGGTGGTGTACATTGCATTCGGGAGTGAGGTGAAACTGAGCCAAGAGAATCTCGATGAGTTGGCTCTTGGAATTGAGCTTTCAGGGTTGTCTTTCTTTTGGGTCTTGAGGAAGGACTCGGTTGAGTTGCTGCCAGAAGGGTTTGAGGATCGGACAAAAGATCTAGGTGTTGTTTGGAAAAGTTGGGCACCCCAGCCTAAGATCTTGGCTCATGCATCGGTTGGTGGTTGCTTGACTCATTGTGGTTCTGGTTCAATGATCGAAAATCTGTTATTTGGACACGTTCTTGTCATGTTGCCCTTCTTGCTAGACCAAGCTTTGTATTCGAGAGTGATGGAAGAGAAGAAAGTGGGGGTTGAGATTCCAAGGAATGAGCAAGATGGGTCGTTCACAAGAAGCTCGGTGGCCAAGGCATTGAGATTGGCAATGGTGGAAGAGAAGGGAAGTGTTTATAGGAACAATGCTAAAGAGTTCGGCAAGAAATTTAGCAACATGGAGCTCCATGACCAATACATTGAAGATTTCATTGCTTCCCTTCACAAGCATAGGAGGGATTAAGTAGATATCAGTATTTTTTTTTTTTTTTGCAATCCCTAAGAATCAAAGACAATGTCAAGTGAGTTTAAAAATTTACAAAATTCAGACAATTTTATTTAACTAATCTTTGATTATTTGAGTTGATACACGTCTTTTTTTTTTCTTTTCTAAAATTTCACAACTTTTTTTGTTTTTAAATAAATAAGGTTCACGTTCAACCATTGCCGTATTGAATTTTTATTTATTTATAACAATTGAACTTTTGGAGCATATAGCAGGGAAGAAAGTTGAAAGACATAAAGATAAAGGCATAGAAAGAATTAGCCACCAATCAAAACGTGATAATTAATTTCACAATAAACACTCACACTCCATTGGTCATATAAGGCTATGGTAGTAAACTGTCCGTGGATCAAATTCCAAACTCCACTAATAAATTTTTCAACCTCATTATGATAGTAAATACATATGTAACGTCTTCGTAACTTATAACCATATAAGTTTGAATTTGGAAATAGTCTTTTTATATATGTAAGGGTAAGATGATGTATAATATTTTTCTATTATCAGTGCATAATGTGGAGTCTCTGAGTAATGTGATACACAATTTTTTTTAATTATTATCATAGTAAATGTCTTGTTAAGCAGCTATTACATTAATTACTAGCGGCATTCTTGTGTTGTACTATGATTGTAACAATATTATAAAATTCGGTCCGGTCATTGATCCAATCAAGGTAGTGGGTCAGTGATCTAACCGGTGGATCAGTAATTTATCCAATTTGACCCGGTCTATATTAAAAATTTTAAAATTATATAATAAATATGTATATAACTATCATTATTTGATGAACAAAAGTTCATTTATAGTTTCATACTCAAAAATCCAAAATAACAATTGATATATTAAAGTCGATAATACAAGTAAAATGTATTAATAATAAAATAGTGTAAATAGTAACTATCTAAACTAAAGAGTTAAAAAAAATATCATACGAATTGGAAGTTTTTATAAGAGATATTTGTTATTTAAAAATTCACAAATGAGTAAATATTTTAAAAAAAATTATGTTTTAAAATTATAGAAACAAGTTTAAAAAATTGTTTTAAAATACAATTTTCATTTTTTAATATCGATTTTTTTAATATGTGTAAATTGCATAGGTTAAGACTCATTAATTGTCCACCTACAACTAACTTTGATTAATTATGTGTTCTTGAAAAATCATTATTTCTTGTGAGATTATGAGCAAGAGAGCCTATAAAATAAATAAGAGAGAGAAATAATGATTTTTTTAAGAACACATCTCCAATTGAGGTTTCTTGAGTGAATAAATTCTTAAAGTTTCTTTTTCATTGGAGCAAATCTATGTGGTAAGGAGAGTTTCTTAAAAATAATATTTGTATCTTATGCAAGAAACTGGTTTTTAACAATAAAAAATAATATTTATATAACACATAACAATACCATAATTAAATGAAAGTAAAAATATAAAAGTGTGTGTTTCTTGAAGTTTCCTACCATTGGAATAAAATTGTGTATAGATTTCTTACAATGACTTGAAAACTATAAAAAATAACTTAAGAAATCCACTTAAGAAATTTCTATTTGGAGATACTCTAATCATTCATGAATCTCAAAATCAGTGAAGGTTTTGATGTCAAACACCATGTTGAGATCACATTGCAACTACTGTTTCTTCCTATGCCGAAGCATAACATCAATTTCAAGAAAAAAATGAAGTTGACGTGCTAACCTCGGTTCTAATCAAAATCGATGTTGAGTTTAATTCTTAACATCGATTTTCCCATACCCAATGTTAAACATGACCACTTATTTAATAAAATGCCATCATGCATCAGATAATATCAATTTTCATATAAACCAATGTTAATTGGGCGATGTAATTTTTATATTTTGTAGTAATGTATAGATAGAGACAGATTGGTTGAGGAAATTGGAGAAATTAAACCTGATTAAGATAGTTTATGAAGTGATTCCTAAGAAGAATTACAGGCTTCATAGACTTGTTCACCAATGGACGTGTTTTTGTATCAGGAAAAACTTGATGAAGATGAAAGTTCAAGGAAATATTCTTTGACATCCAATGAGTCATTTAGTGTTGATAACAACCTTGTAGACTTGTAGTTAATGATTCATCACCAACATTTTCTATTGGTCCGTTGATAAAGATTTAATTGTTGCAACAAAGAGCTTCAATATAAATGGGTAATGTTGCACACAAAGACTCAAAGGAGGAAAGGTAAGCATATCAAATACGTGAAAATAGCTGTGTTGAAGACTAAAAGGACAAGTCAATATTCAGGGTTGAAACTGAAATCTCTAAGTTTACTAATGATAACTTGACATAACTAGTGACACAATTGGTGTATTATAAGTAGGAATATCAAGCCTGTGATCATCGTAGAATGTTGCATCTTGGTAATGCTTTTCGTTCAAGAAATGTAAGCAGGTCTACCTTCATATTTGCGGGGTTTTTTTTTCAAAAAATGTCCAATCACCGTCTTTCCAACAAAAGTTTAATCACCATCTGTGGCATTTTTCTCCATTTTACAGAACTTCATCTCTTTACACAAATTGGTCCTTGTAAATTTTTAATCCATTTACACATTTGAGGTGTGATTGAATGGGAAAATTTTTCATTTAAATTGAGAATTATTTCTAACGACGCTAGAGGAATGTCTCTCATGCGTCTTAGTTGTTTTTTTTTACTTTAGCTATAAAAAAATTGTGGGTTAACTCTAAAGCAAATAAATTTATTTCGAGAAAGATCTGCCTATATTTATTTAGAAATTGTATCTCATAAAGGATTGCCTTGAAATAGTATGTGATAAAAAAATTACAATATATATAATAGAAAATAACTTAAATATAAATATTTCATCCTACAAATCATTACATATTTAGTATTCTTGTTTAATCAGGGCATCTTTTCGTCCATGAGTGAATGATTAATATCTTGAGATATTTAAAATTATTCAAGAGACTAATTACTCCTAATTAATTTTTTTGTACATAAATTTAGAAATAAAGTCTTAATCACATTTAAGGGGACAAATTTAGTAGGGTTTAAGGTTTAAGCTGAAGAAGAATGAAGTCTCAGGCCATCACTTTTCCATGGTCTAGTGGAGGATTGTAAGAAGCTGCTGTTGAATTCCCTTAATAATTTTCTTTCTTTTACTAAGGGATCTGGCAATAATGTTCTTTATTGGGTAGCATTGGCTTTTTCATTTTTAGGTTATGATTGGCAAAATTAGCTAAAATATTAATTGAAAGTTGAAAAATTAGTTTAATAAATTAGAAGTGTTAAGTAAAACTAGTTGTTGAAATAACTGAAATTTATAAAATAAAAGAAAAATAATAAAAACACGATTTATTTTAAAAAAAATAACAAGAAAAATAAATAAATATATCGAGGATAAAAGTAGAAGAAAATATAAAAAATTAGAAGCTAACGTTTTAAATAATGCTATTTCAAGGAGCTTTTTAAAGAACGCTAGCTTAATTAGTAAACAGACAAATAAGTTTTCCATTTAATAAAAAAATAAAAAATAAATGAAATACCAACTATAACCTTAGATAACCAGATCGACGAAGTCCCTCATCAAGTTGACCAAATCATATCATTCAATGTAATGTCCAATCTTAATTGGCATTAATAAATTCAACAATTATTCATTAAAAAAAGGGGTGGACAAGGGTTATTAGTGAATGATGCATGCCATGTTGATAATGAATATTGCTTGTAATACATCATCAAAATACATAAAATTCAAGTTTCAGTATGGGTGCTCACCGGTATGGGTCATTTGTGAACTCGAATAGACCCCAATTGATCCAAATAGTTTGGGTTTGATCATTTATGTATTTTGGTCAAAATCGAACCAAACTGATCAAAATCGTTCATATACGGGTTGGGTCATGGGTTTAGATTTATAGATCCGATCAAAATCAAACTGAACCGATCAGAACCAATAAAATTCATTAGAGTTGTTCGATTTTACTTTAAATACTGCTAATATTGGAACTCCAAGTGTTGAAACTGCAAATGTTTATAGTATTAATGGATCATATTTTGTTTATTTGTTTTAGCAAATTTGGTTGTAACAAATCTAGTTGCACCAAAGCATATTGCAATAAATTAGTTTGTAGGAAATAGTTGTGATTCAGACTATTATAGTAAATCTCGTTGAAAGATATTTTTGTTTTAATTTGTATTAGTCTATTTTAGAATATTATGTTAATGGTCTTAAATGAATTAATTTTACTACTTTCAGACATTTGATAATATTGTGTTAGGATAAATAGTCATTTTTATCCCTAAATGTGTAGAGTACTGACAAATTCATCCTCAAAATATGAAAATTCAAATTTTAGTCCCCAAAAGTGAAGAAAAATTGAGACAAATTCATTCATTCGTTACTATTAATGAAAGAACTTACGTGACACATACAGACAAAAATGTCACAAAAATGATTGTTAACATATCTGTTGAATAAATTGGACCAAAATGTTAGTAATTTTCCATTTGACCAAAATGTTAATAAGTTTTCATTGAACTAATTTTTTAGACCCAAAATTTTGTTTCATTTAAGGATAAAATATAATTTAATCTTCATATTTTTTTTGTTCTAAACTGTAAAATATAATTTAATTTTTTCATGACCAACACACTTGATTTTGTTCTAACATGTAATTTAACACCATCACACTTGGTTTTGTTCTAACCTGTAATTAAGAAAGTTTCTTTTAAAAAATGGTCTTACCATCTCAAAGGACAACAACTAATTAAGCGCATATTTGACGTTGTCAACTTCTCTCTGAAACAGGACGAGGTTAAACACATAACGATTTTTCAAAATCCACTAAACAAAAGGGACACAAAATCATATCAACATTGATAATAATAATTCCAACATAGATAGAAAGAATAGAATAGAACATATCACATCCTCGTTCGAAATCACTCTTCAAAAATCAATGTCGGCCTGAAAACCTTAAAATGTTGCTTCAACTTTTGCAGACATTTTGAATGATATTGGGGAGTTTGGTAATACGAAAACGAGTAAAGGATGTGTTTTTGGTAAAAACATCAAATTTATGATAACTTTTACGGCATGAAAAATAACTCGAAAAGGATATTAGAGAGAGAAAATTTGCAATGTGCTAATGATCTCTGTAGCTGAGAAGACAAATAAATAGTTGTAACAAATTTGCAATGCGTGTAAATAGATGTACTAAAATTTGAATTTTCATCTCTCGGAATGAATTTGTCAGCGTTTTACACGATTAGGAAAGAAAATGACTATTTATCCTAAATTGCATTTTACCCTTAAATGAAACGAATTTTGGGGTTTGACAAATTTGTTCAATGAAAACTTACTAAAATTTTGATCAAATGAAAATTTAGTGACATTTTGATCCAATCTATTCTGCAACCATGTTGACAATCATTTTTGTGACGATTTTGTCCCTTTGTGCCACATGGACTCTTTTATTAACCGTAATGGACGAAAGTTAATAGATGAATGAATTTTTCGCACTTTTTTTCACTTATGAGGACTAAAATTTGAATTTTTATCTTTCAGCAACGAATTTGTTAAGTCTCTACACCTTCAATTACAAAAATGACTATTTACCCTATTGTGTTAATTGTATTGGATATTTGGATGAATCATGATATAAAATAGTAGTTATACAAAAAAAGATAAAATTTAAATGGGTAACTCGTTGAATCGAACCAAACCGTTCATGACTGGGGTTGAGTTGTGATGAGTTTCTAAAAAAATATGAAAACCAAACCGATCAAATTTGATTGGGTTGAGTCCTAAATTTGGCCCAAATTGGCCCAAACTGACTTGCGAACACCCCTAAGTTTCAATTATAAGTGAGTTGTCAAAACAATATTAAAATTTGTAGCCAGATTTAAAAGAAAATTGTTTAATTTTACTTTAAGATTATATCATTTTATAAACATCTTTTTTTTCCTGAGTTATGTAAACATCTTTTTAATGTTTAGAACTTTTGAAAAGAGTGTAGGTGTTAACTTGTTTGGCAAGTGCACCAAATTCATCCAAGTAGTAAATAAAAGATAAGACTGAGTATTGAGTCCACATGAACTTTGATTATACTCAGAATTTGTATACGTCTAATTATAAGCAATTAGCAGAATAATTTTTGAGATTTACAAATGATACTATGCGTAAATATAAATTCAAAATAAAATAAAACGCGAAACAAATTAAGGGCAAGAGAAAGAAAATACAAACACTTGGAGATGTGATTTGAAGGTTGATGCAGGATTATGAGATATGTTAGGTGTTCAGCCTACCAAAACTATTATTGATCAAATGTTAAGGATTTTTCACTGTTTAACATTATTTTACATATTATCTTCATCCTCTAATTTACTCTAACAATGATCCCTTATATGAAAGAGTCTAAATTACTTAAGTTCACTCTTGATCCCTCAGAAAACTACATCAAATAATTTGCATTAAGAATAAAGATGTATATTTAAGGCTAAACAATGTCATTCTGTTGCTAAATATAGATTGTCTACATTTTATTTCTCTGTTCTCAAAATAAAGACATTTCTCAATACATAAATCATCATAACATTACATGCACATGGATGATCAGGTCACAAACATGATAATAGATTCAAAAAATAACAATAATATGAAAATAACATTAAATAGATAGTAATAATTGTTACATCAAGAGTATTTGGTTACTGAATCCCCAACAATGAGTGATTTAGCCTCTCATTGTCATGAAAGACTTACAAAAATAAAAGAGATCCACAATTGATGAAATCAAAATTTCGCTTAATTGAGCTTTTTCGATATTGACGGTGCACTAAGTTCATATGTGCTCGCTAAGCTCAAATGTGAGCGCCAAGCAAGCATGTTGCGTTGAGCACGCTACTCTAGATCCTCAATCCATCTTCCAAGTCTTTAATGTGTAATCCTATAAAAAAAATACAACCAATACATTATGAATCAACTAATTTTAGTATTTATTGAATAAAATCTAAAAAAAAATTAAATTTATAAATTTCAATCACAAAAGAAGCATTAAAAGAGAAAAAAAAAGATAATTATTATGTAATTTAAAAACACAATTTACTTATAAATAAGTTAATTTCATCAAGTGCCACAAATATTTTACAAACTTATTTTAAAAAGATATTTTTTTTTAAAGACTCTGCAAAGAATTAAACTCACTAAAATCAGCCTAATAATAAGAGTTTAGATAATTTATATGTAATTTTAAGTTCAAATTTTGTTTTGTTCGTTTACAATAAAAACAAAGTATTCATAGTCGTTAATTAAAAGACTAACGATGGCATAAATAATAGCTGCGTGGTTCTCGTGGCACGCTTATTTCGTCTTTAAATAACTTTGAAGAGCCAACGAGTAGTCGAGAAAGGAATATAACATTATTATATTAGGTGCGTGGTGCACGACTGATTTTTTCTTTTAGAACAAAAGAGAATGTTGCTGAGGTTAGATGATTGCTTGCATTCCAATAACCATCAACCAAGCCAGGCCAGCAAACCTTGAAATACATGAATAAAAAAAGACGAATCCTAGGATATACAATAGTTCGATTTTTTTATCAATAGTTCGATTTTTTTTGAAGTTTGATATGATGGCTATGATTTTTTTTTTTCACAACTTTCTCCTGTTACCCTGTTTTCCCCCTTTTCTCTCTCTTTCTTCTCCTCCTGCGTTGAAGGTGTTGTAAGCGAGGCGAAACTTTTTGAGAGTTGAGATTTTGATGAGGGAAGATGGGATGGTTCCAATGAGGAGGTTGCTGACGAGGTAGAGAGATTGAAGTCGTCGAAGCTCGCTGAAGAAGTTGTTGGAGGTGAGGATAAAGTGCGAAAGAAAGAAAAACAGAAAAAAAAAAAAAATAGTAACCTTTCAATATAAAAATAATATATTCAACGGTCCAAATTATTTTTGCATCATACGAAAGATATTTTAGACACGGATGGTAAAATCCATCATAAAAAAACAATTTAGGTTGTTACTTTAGAAGGCTAAAGTATCTGTGCACGACTGGGTTGTACTTATATGTATATTCTGTTTTTTCTATCTTATGAGAAACAAATAAATTGAAGATGAAAAACAAAATAAAAATGGAATTTTTCTTTATTTTTTCTTCCATTAAAAATAACATATCATTTTCCTTCCTTCGTATGAATCTATTGAAACACCACTTATGGGAGTATTATTTTATTCAATCAATATAATTCAGTTAACAATAAAAATTGAATTTAGAAGAAAAAATTGAGATTCATCCATACATACAGAATACATGTATTTGAAGAGGGAATAAACTTTACATATTACCAAATCCTAATAAAGATTAGTTTCATATCCGAACATTTATAGAATCTTGTGAAATACTTTGGATATCATTAATTACATGATACCAAATAAAAAAACAAGTTATTTTTATTACTCTAATTTATTTTTAAGATTCAATTTCCTCATTTAGTGTAAATTGTAAAAAATTATACTTTGAAACAATTCAATATCGTCACTAACTGAATTTAAATCATTATAATATATATTTTTTTCAAAAAGTTAATTGATTTTATAAATTAGAGATCAAATTAAACCAAAAAATTAAAACACTAAATTAAAAGAAAAAAACTAAGTTAACCTTTAAAACATTCATAATCATTTATGAGTTGAGTTGAGATCATCCTCCCTCGGCCTATATATAGGTTTTTCTATTGAAAGGGGTAAAAAACATGTTAACTACCATTTGAGGGTAGAATTTAAATAAATTATTAAATGAAGGTAAATCGTAATAAATGTTATGACTCTATTTTTTTAATTGAAATCATAAACATTTTTATGATTTCAGTATAATATCTTTTTAAAATTTACAACTTCAAAGTCATGAAAGAAAAAAAATTTACAATTTTAATAGAAGTCGTAATCTATTTTTTTTTTTGGTTTTACGACTTTAAAGTCGTATAATTATTTTTTTTGCATACGACTTCAAAGTTGTATGACCCTTTTTTTTCTTTTTTTTTTAAGTTTTGAATATTTGTTTTAATTTTATTTTTGTTTAAATTTTTTAAAAAATTATAAAATTAGTTTAATTTAATTATTTAAAAATAAAAATAATTTAAATTTTGTAGTTTAATTTAATATTTTGTATTTTTTTTATTTTTTAATATTTCATTAATTTATGTTATATTATTTTGTAATATATTTATTTATTTAATTTAGTTTTATATTACTTTTTTTAGTAATTTTAAAATCTATATTTCAAAAGAATTAAATTAGATGAAAATATTTTGTTATTAATATTAACTTATAATATAACAAATAAGATTTAATTATTTTTTATTTGGTTAATTAATTTTTGTAATTATCATGAAGTTAATTAATAATTTTTGTAATTTTTTTTACTTTTATTTAATTTGTAATATTAGCTAAGAACTTCTTTATATGAATAATTATGACGATTATGTCTTTTAAGTAAATGAAACATTTTTAAATGTACCAAATTGTTAAATTAATTTAATAATAATTAACAAAATAAAAAATAATTAAATCGTATTTGATATATTATAAGTTAAAATTAATAACAAAATATTTTCATCTAAATTTAACTCTTTTGAAATATAGATTCTAAAATTACTAAAAAAGTAATATAAAATTATAGTAGATAAATAAATATATTACAAAATAAATATAATATAAATTAATAAAATATTAAATTAAACTACAAAATTTTAATTATTTTTGAAAAATTTAAACGAAAATAAAATCAAAACAAATAATATATAATTTAAAAAAAAAAGGAGTCATACGACTTTGAAGTCGTACGACAAAAAAAATGGTATGCAAAAAAAAAAAGATTTTACAACTTTAAAATCGTAAAACCAAAAAAAAAATTACAATTGCAATTTTTTTTACCATTTTAAAATCATAAATTTTAAAAAAAATATTACATTGAAATTATAAAAATGTTTACAACTTCAATTAAAATAAAAAAAGTTTGAAATCATAATAGAAATTATAAATTCTATTGTCCTATCAACTATTACGACTTATTTTTATTTAATATTTTATTTAAATTCTACTCCAAAATATAATTAATAATTGTTTTTTACCCCTTTCGGTAGAATAGCCGTCTATATATTGTCACAATCTAGCCACTTGGATGGACACAACACCTGAATCCAAGTGAAACTAACAGAATGGATTCAGTTTCACTGAATGGCAATGATAAGCCTCTTCACGTTGCCATGCTCCCATGGCTGGCCATGGGTCACATATACCCTTACTTCGAAGTGGCCAAGATTCTTGCTCAGAAGGGTCACTTTGTTACCTTCATAAACAGCCCCAAAAACATTGACCGCATGCCCAGAACCCCGAAACACTTAGAACCATTCATCAAACTCGTGAAGCTACCCTTGCCAAAAATAGAGCATCTCCCAGAAGGCGCAGAGAGCACAATGGACATTCCGTCCAAAAAAAACTGTTTCCTCAAGAAAGCTTATGAGGGCCTCCAAGACGCCGTATCCGAGTTGCTGAAAACTTCAAACCCCGATTGGGTTTTGTACGATTTCGCAGCTGCGTGGGTAACACCAATAGCCAAGAGCCTCAACATCCCTTGTGCACACTACAACATTACCCCAGCTTACAACAAAGTCTTCTTCGATCCACCAAAGGACAAGATGAAGGATTACTCGCTCGCAAGCATATGTGGTCCTCCCACATGGCTTCCTTTCACCACAAAGATTCATATCAGGCCTTTCGAGTTTTTGAGAGCATGGGAAGGTACCAAAGACGAGGAGACAGGTGAAAGGGCTTCTTTTGATCTCAACAAGGCATATTCAAGCTGTGACCTTTTTCTTCTAAGAACCTCCAGAGAGCTTGAAGGAGACTGGTTGGATTATCTTGCTGGTAACTACAAAGTTCCTGTGGTTCCAGTTGGGTTGCTTCCACCATCCATGCAGATTAGGGACGTTGAAGAGGAAGACAATAACCCTGATTGGGTCAAAATCAAGGATTGGTTAGACACACAAGAGTCGTCATCCGTGGTTTATATTGGGTTTGGGAGCGAGTTGAAGCTGAGTCAGGAGGATCTCACTGAGTTGGCACATGGCATTGAGCTTTCAAATTTGCCTTTCTTTTGGGCATTGAAGAACCTGAAAGAAGGTGTGCTTGATTTGCCAGAAGGGTTTGAGGAAAGAACCAAGGAACGTGGCATTGTTTGGAAGACTTGGGCACCCCAGCTAAAGATCTTGGCTCATGGAGCAATTGGAGGGTGCATGAGTCACTGTGGTTCTGGCTCTGTCATTGAGAAAGTTCATTTTGGGCACGTGCTCGTGACTCTGCCTTATTTGCTTGACCAAGTTCTGTTTTCGAGGGTCCTGGAGGAAAAGAAAGTGGCTGTTGAGGTTCCAAGGAGCGAGAAAGATGGGTCTTTTACTAGGGTCGATGTGGCAAAGACATTGAGGTTTGCGATTGTGGATGAGGAAGGGAGTGCTCTAAGAGAGAATGCCAAGGAGATGGGCAAGGTTTTCAGTTCCGAAGAACTTCACAATAAGTATATTCAAGATTTCATTGATGCGCTTCAGAAGTATAGGATTCCTTCCGCTAGCTAAGCAGGACGCATGCTTTCTATTTCCTTCTTCATTAGTGTGCTTTATTGTCCTGTAACAAATAAGGTTATTTCAACCCTGATTTTAAAAAATAATTAGCAACCGCGATTTTAGTTGGAATGTGAAGTTAAGTTTTGTTCTTGTTTCTCTCTCTCTGTATTTTAGTTTTTACTCTTTAAATATTTGTATGTGAAGTTAATGATGTGATTCTTATATTTGATAATATTTTTGGAATAATTCTTATATATAATTTTGTTTTTACTTGGGTTTAACAGTATTACATTTTTGCCTGTATTCTTGATTGGACTTCGATATGTGTATTAGGACTTGGAAAGTGACTTACATTTTACAAAGATAATACTAATAATTTGCTCAATTATATAGCCGAATAGTTCAATTTATAGATTTTGGCCTTTGGGATTGCATTCCTTGAATATATTGTTCTTATAATTGGTCCTATTTTGAAACTCTTCATGGAGACAAGCATGGCATGTAATTCTCTTCTGCACGATTATTTATCGTACAAAATAGAACTTTTAAATAGATATACTTAATGCCGACAAATTATAAAACAAAACTCCGTTCTACGTTGTCAAATCATATAATGTGGGCTCCAATCAAAAATTGGTTTTCTTTCCAAATTTGTGATTTGAATATGATAGTACAAATCAGAGAATTTTGTTTGTTTCCCCCAACTTATTTCTGGTCCCCTAGAAGAATTCTTTTAAGGAAACGAGCGAGGAAAAAAGGAAAAAATAAAAATAAAAATAGTGAAGAGGATTTGAAGACTTGTTTCAAACCCTCACACTCAATGGATGCTTCAAGTGTCCCACATGAAGCAGATGTTGTCCCAGTGGAACTTTCCTATTGCCAAGTTCATCAACGACACTCAAATCCTTGCAAACATCTACCTTGAACCTAACCTGCGCTTCTGATTTTCCTGGCAAGTGCACTTTCTCAAAACCCAACAAATGTTTCTGAGGAGCATTATGCACATCAGGAGGAGTAAAGAACAATAACACTACATGGCTACTGCTCATTTTCCCCATGTTCTTGACCCCAAGGTGAATATCGAAGGCCAAGTTTTGGCAATGCTCATCAGCAACATCAAGCGACATGCATTCTGAGGAACGGCATTCATGATCTTCTGCTAGAGGAACAGACACCAATTGTGGTGCTTTAACTATTTTGTGCTCAATATTTGAGAAGCTTATTCCATCTCCAAAGGAGAAAACAGTTTCCCCTTTATAAAATCTGTATGTTCTACCAGGGTAACCTGTAGCAGGATCTGCCCTCATGTTCATGTTTGTCATTGGTACCTTGTTTACATATGATTGTGGATACCATGTCATGGGTAGCCTGCCACCTGCATTAGGAAATCATCCATCAGTGTCAAATTTGTATCACTATAGGATTGAATTTATATATATATATATATATATATATATAAGGGAGACTGAAGTACTTACTTGGATTATAAAACCCAAAAATCACATCAGCTATGGCAGCTCCACCAGCTTCGCCAGGGTAGCCAACCCATAGGATGCTTGTTATTTTATCATTAGATTTAGCAAAGGACACATCCATGCCCCCACCAGACATTATGACAAGAATCACAGGTCCCTTGGATGCATTAGCAACTTCACTCACTAGAAGTTGCTGTTGTCCTGGAAGAAGAATGTTAATTCTGTCTAGACTTTCTGCCTCTATAGCTAGACTTGCACCAACTATAATCACTGTTGCATCTGCAGATGCTGCTATCTGTGTGGCATCATCTAACTCTGCATTCGCACATTGCACATTGGGACAGCCAGCAGCATAGCTCGTAGGAACCAAGGCTGTTAGCGCTTGCAAGGGTGATATATAGTTGCAAGGAATGCCTGCAAAATTTTAGGAACTGGTCAAATATGTGATGTTAAGCACAAGCTAGAGATAAATAAAGTGTTTAACTATAGTAACAAACCATTTGATAAATTTTCCCTGCAGTTATACAAGTTTGGTGCTTCCACAGAGAAATATATGATATGTTCAATCGTTTATCAAATTCGATATAGTTCCGAACTTCATATCTATGAGGCCTAGTACAGGAGTAGGAAAATTTGGTACCTTCGTAGTTTCCAATCATGACCCTGGTAGCATTAGCATTGGGCCCTATAACTGCCAATGATTTAATGGCTTTGGCATTGAGAGGCAATGATCCCAGACTATTTTTAAGCAACACAATCCCTTGTCTTGCAGCTTCACGGGCGAGCTCCCGGTTCTCTGAAGTGCATACATCCTTTGGACCAAGGTTACCATAAGTTTGCTTGCTTGGATCGCCATCAAAGAAACCAAGACGCATCAATGTGGCAAAATTGTTTGAGACAGCATTGTTAATGGATGCTTCATCCAATAGCCCTTGCTTCACTGCCCCTTCTGTATATTGGCCAAGATAATTTCCACAGTCCAAATCCAACCCTGTGCAATCAAACATTACATATAAAGAAGATAAGTAAACAGCTATCTTGCATAATTTGTGCCAACCAAGACTTGTGCAAATGAGGATCGCAATTTATTGACAATCCAGAAATTACCAAATGAATATGGAAGTATATAGTCTTTTCATATTTTCTTACCTGCCAGAATGGTTTCGGCTGCAGCTTCTTCAGGAGTCTTGGTGTAGTGCTGATCTTTGAAAAGCACTTCTACTGAGTCACAGTCAGAAACTATATATCTGCATATCCCACACATTCATATCATTGTAAAGACTAGTACATTAACAAACATGATCAAATTATCCTACCTAAGTTTACAAGATTTAGGATTTAAGGAGAGTTCTAAGATACCCATTTAATTTCCATTCGCCTCGGATAACCCCCTTAAGGAGGTCAGGATCTGCGCAGGTTGGTTTACCATTAACCTGGTTGTAGGAACACATGACACTGGCAACATTCCCGTCAATCACGCAGCTCTTAAACGGTGGTTGGAATGTATCATCCATATCTTGTTGTGTCACCTAACAAATTCAACCAGAGATAAGAAGGGGTGACAAAATGATTTTTCTGCATTCACATCACAGTAAAACATGTTGAGTTTTCAATCAATGTATGTGGTAGATTAGATTACCACAGCATTGAAGGTGTAACGCTGAATGCCTTTCCAGTTATCCAAATCATAGGCTGTATAGTGTTTGCAACAAGCAGCAACCTTGAGCTTGTTGGAGTCTCCATCATCAGTTTGTTGAAGACCTTTCACATATCCCGTTGCGTATTTGCTACTTAGCAAAGGGTCTTCCCCTGGTGTCTCTTGTCCTCTTCCCCATCTGGGATCTCTGAATATGTTTATGTTTGGTGACCAATATGTCAAACCGGCCAACCCCACATTGTACATTGCTCTGGCTTCCGTTGAAACTACCTGAAATGCCCACAAATTAGTCCTAAACACCACTTGAAACTCATTTTTTTTAAGTTCAGTGCAGACAGTAACTGTTTCAATTGTGATAAATGAAAAAAATGGATCTCTGCAGCAAAATATCACTAACTATTCATTTTGATTATTTAAAGCAATTTGGTCATTTCCCATTGAAATGTACTATAAAAAATTGAAAACAGAGAGACTGATCCATTTTGAAATTACATCACTGGCAAGCAATCGGCATCAAACCCTCTCTGTCATTCACCTTAGTTTCAATATGAAAGCTGGAAAAGAAATGGGGAAAAACCCATAAATATCTAAATCCAAATTCTGCAGGTTCACACCTGAGAACTCACCCTAAACTTTTGTCTCATTTATTATTGTATTGCTTAATCAGGCATTTTTACCTAAAAGTCGAGAGAGTGAAAGAGAAAAAAAACAACTTTGTAACTACTCCACCCACCCATTTACTTCTTTTATTCAACAAAAGAGTATCTTCAACCTCACTGCTAAAACCACCTGTAAATAAGTCCATATTCAAACCTATTAATTTAAGAAAACCTAATTTTTTTTTCTAGTGCTTTAATTTTCTCTTCCCTCTAATTCGTCGAATCAGTAATGTAGATTATACACCATTAGTTGTGAAAGTAATAGTAGGAAAGTCCCCCACAATGGCTCAATTTTAAAGACCAGAACCCGTACAATGGCATATCAATTTCACATTCAGAACCTCACCAAACTCCCTAAAATTTTGAGAAAAAACCATCAACTTGAGTGACTAAAATTAACGACTTCTGATGTCCACCTCATTTATTTTTTTTATCAACAAATATTAATTTATTAATTTTTGTTAATACGAGAGATCATTCCAATTTATCATCTTTCTTTAAATATCCAAACAACCTTATTTCTCTCATTTCCTCTAGTTTCATAGAAAAGGAAAAGAAACCAGCTTTTCCCATTTTTTGAGGAACCCCTTGTGTTGTTTGTGATCCACCCCAAGAAAGAAAAAGGCAAAGACTGACTTTAAGACATGACAGAGAGAAATTAATGAACTTAAAGAGTTAAAATCTGACTCACTCTTCCAATGGCCTCAAAGAGAGAAGCGTTGAATGATGCCGCAGTGAGAATGGGCATAGGAAAACTGGTGGCTCCAGGAACCAGACTTGAGAAGTGGGTCCCAGGTCCAACGTTGGAGACTCCATGAAGTGCCTCAGACCACCATTCGTACTTGGGAATGCCGAGCCTACTCACACTGGTCGCGGAATTCACCAAGCTTCCGATTTTCTCTTGCAATGTGAGCCTCTTCACCAAGTCAGCGACCCTGTCCTCCAGCAAGAGTGACTTGTCACAGAATCCATAACCCGCCAAAGCCGGATTCTTCGCAACATCGCAGGCAAAAACAGAGGATGTCTGCCCCGAAACCCGGTCGCAATTCAACAAAACGGTGGCAACAAACATAAATGACAAGAAACAGGCGAAAACAGGAACCTTCGGTTGTCTGTTTTCGGTGCAGGCCATGTTGTTGTGACCTCGGAAACTCCAAACAAAGGGAGAAACAAACCAAAAGGGTGACTGTGAGTTTATGAAGAATAATAGGAGCTATCTAATCTATGTACTATGATTTCTGAGTATGGAGGAGATTGAAAATGGAGAGTGAAATCATGTTAATGATGGCACATTGTTTTTGAGCCCTCTCCCTATGAATGCAGTTGTTGCTTTTGGTGGAGAGCCAAAGGAACAACTGAGAGAAAAAAATGTGTATATACAAAAACGATCAATAACTCATATGAGTTAAACAGATTTGTTTGGAAGCACAAATGGCCAATAACTCATCTAAGCACAACTTCGCATGGGTGTATATATTGGCACCTCTACTGCATAGTGCCGAAGTGGGTACAGTTTCTTTTTTTTTTTTTTTTTTTAAGACATAAATTGAATTGAATAAAAATTAAAATAATAATATACCATAATTACCAAAAAATGCCGCATTTCCTGCTACGGTGAAATCACGTGAGGCGGGGTATGGACTTTGGCGGCTAGATGATGCCTTTGGCTTTTGGCTTTGTTTGGAGCGGTCGGTTAAACCAAATTGTACGAGAGTGAAATCAAAGGAAGGCTTAATAAATAAATAAATAAACAAAAAATATATATTACATTTACATCTTTAAACTTCATTTTAATTTCACTTTTCCTGTCTTCTTTTTTTAATCTTATCCTCCCTACCTCCTCTTAGGAGTGTTGATCAACCGATCCAAATCGATGCAAACCGCGGTGACTGAACCGAAAAATCGATAACCGAAATAATCAAAAATCGAAAAATTGAAAACCGATTAAAAATCGAAATTTTTTACTGGATTGGATCAGTTTTCGATTTGCCTGGTGAAAACCGATTCAATCCAAACCGATCCAATCCAAATATTACCTTACCTACTGCTACTCAGGCCGGCCTATACCCACTACCCAGTTACCCACTAAACTAAACCCAACACCACTAAACTAAACGCAGTAATGCGCACAGCAGACGGCACCCCGCACCCCTAACCCTAGCCTCCAAAGTTCCACCACAGCAGACACAGACGACACCCACTACCCAGGCACGAGGCACCTATTCTCCTTGTTCTCCATTGAAGACAGCTTCGTTCCACCACGGCAGACGGCACCCACGACAGCAGGCCACCAGCTTCGCTCCACCTCACAACCAGGCCGCCAACTTCACAACCCTCGTCGTCAAGTCCTTGGTCCGATTTTGGTAGCCACCGGTTGGGTTAGATTTTGCATCAGGTTTGGAATATTCAAACCCCTAATCTTATTTTGCTTTGGAACATTATCATTCATTGATTCTCTTTGTCAGAAAACATGTATTCAAAATGTTCCATCTTTACTTTTGTTTATTTTTCTTATGGAGTATTAGGAAAAACTATAGCCTGTAGGAACATCTGAATGCATAAGTCAATTTTTTCTGCTTTTTTTTGCAGCAAACCTTATACGCATTGCAGGAGAAGAAGACCCTACTGGTGAGTGGTGAGCCATTCAGCAACTTAACAACAATGTCTGAAGTAAGTGTTAAGAATTATCTTATCTTTGAATTTTATCTTCGAATTTTAGTGTAACTCTGTTTATTAATTATCTCATTTAATATACGTGCAGGTAGAAAACAATAAAAACAGTGAAAGAGTGATTAGAGAAAATGATGAGTCTGAGTCCACAAATTGGACAGCATCTGGAACTAATGAGCCTCAAAGTCAAACCACAGTTCCAGTTCCAGAGAAGCCAAAAATGGACAAGAATGGCAAAAAAAGAAAGAGCAGAGAAGCTGGACAAACTTTAGCTGAAGAAGATGATTCGGGTAAGAGAAAACCTACCAAACCTAGGTCTTGGACTTGGGATCATTATGATAAAGAAATTAATCCAAAAACATTAATGTCGAGAGCTAAATGTAAATGGTGTGGGGCTACTTATGCATGTGATACACATAAAAATGGCACAAGTAATTTGAAACATCATTTGTTGGCTCAATGCAAAAAGTTTCCAAGAGATTCAAATGATTCTAGTCAATCAATTCTTAGTCTCCAACAATTTAAAAAAGAAGATGGGAAAGGAATTGGTAAAGGTTTTGTTGCTGTATCGTTTGATGTTGAAGCTTGTAGACAAGCTCTTGCTATAATGATCATTGTTGATGAGTTGCCTTTTAAATTTGTGGAGGGGGAGGGATTCCGAAATTTTGTAAGTGTTGGGCAACCTAAGCTAGATATTCCTGGTAGGATTACTGTTGCTAGAGATTGTTGGAACCTCTATTTAAATGAGAGAAAAAAACTGAAATATATTTTTAGTGTTCTGAATCAAAGTGTGTGTCTTACAACTGATTGTTGGAGTTCTGTGCAAAATCTGAATTATTTGTGTCTTACTGCGCATTTCATTGATAATGATTGGAAATTACATAAAAGAATATTAAATTTTTGTTTGATCAAGAATCACAAGGGTGAGACTATTGGAAGGAAAATTGAGAAGTGTCTTCTAGGTTGGGGAATTTCGAAAGTTTTCATTATTACTGTTGATAATGCTAGCTCAAATGATCTTGCTATTGTTTACTTGAAAGCTAGAATGGAGGATTGGAATGCACATCTGTTGAAAGGTGAATATTTGCATGTTAGATGTTGTGCTCATATTTTAAATCTTGTTGTCAATGATGGATTGAAAGAGTTGCATACTTCAATTACTAAAATAAGAAATGCTGTTAGATTTGTGCGTGCTTCCCCTAGTCGTATGGATAGATTCAAGACTTGTATAAAAGATTGTAGGATACAAGAGGGTGGCATAGTGTAATTAGATGTTCCTACTAGATGGAACTCTACTTATATTATGCTTGAAAGTGCATTGAAGTTTCAAAAGGCATTTAAAAGATTAGGAGAGCGTGTTGCTGAATTTGCAATGATGCAAGGTGGAATTCCAAATACTGAGGATTGGGATAATGCACAGGTATTTGTGAAATTTTTGAAAATTTTTCATGATGTCACTGAAAAAGTGTTGGTTCTTTATATGTGACTTCTTCTCAATATTTTCATGAGTTTTGCATGATATTGAATAACTTAAAGACATGGAGTAGGAGTATGGATCTATTACTTGGGCCCATGGTTGAAAAAATGAAAGCTAAGCATGACAAAAATTGGGGGAATATTAAAAATATCAACATGATGATTTTTATTGCTGTGATACTTGATCCCCGATATAAATTACAATTTGTGGAATGGAGTTTTGAGAAGCTTTATGAAAGGGAGGATGCAAAATTTTTAAGTGTTAGAGTTAAGGACACTTTAAACAAGATGTTCCATAGCTATAAAGATTTTCATGGAAATAGTATTTCTCAAACATCCACCAAAGATCATCATGAGGTAGAAGCCATTGATTTGGCAGCATTTGATAACTCTTCATTTGCTAGTGAATTTGAGAAGGACATAACTGTGAGTGAGAGCTTGAATAAAAATGAGGTGGATTTGTATCTCATGGAGTCACTAGAGAAAGGAACTCAAAAATTCGATATCTTGAATTGGTGGAAGGTGAATTCTAGCAAATATCCTACTCTTGGTCAAATAGCTAAAGATGTATTGGCTATGCCAGTATCTACAGTTGCTTCAGAATCTGCATTCAGCACTGGGGGTAGAGTTCTTAACAACTACAGGAGTAGTCTTACTCCAAAGACAGTTGAAGCATTAATTTGTACACAAAATTGGTTCCGATCCACTCCTATTTCCAATGATGTAGAAGAATTTATAGAAGAATTTGAAAAGATGGAGATAGGTAATTTATTTTATTCTACTTGTATAATTTTTTAATTTTATATCATCTTTTTATTTTTCTAATTGTTAAGTTACTAACAATATTTTATTATAATTATTTTAGATATTTCTCCAAATACAGAAGTTGATGATGATTCTGGTTAGGATTCTGATTAAAAGTTAATGATGTAAGTTGTTATTTTTAATTCTGATTACTAGTGAATGATTGATATATTGAATTGGCTGCAAGTGAAGTGCTTATAATTTGTATTCATACTTAGAAATTCACGTTTTTTTTTTCCAATTATAGGTGACATGTGAAAACCATTTTTTTTGGTTATGTTAATGTAATAGCAGTCAGTAGATGGCAGATGACTTCTACTTTGTCCAGAAGACTTCTACTTATTTACAATCTAGAGCTTTTTAGTTTTACATTTAAGTTATGAGTTCATTTTGAATGTTTGTCCAATAAACATGTTTGAGTAAGGTTTCATTGCTCCTTATTTTGTCCAATGAACATGTTTATCCAATGAAATTAGAACATGGTGTTTGTTTTTGTCCAATAAATGTGTTTGTTTATGCTAGACACTCCTTATTTGATAAAAATAAGTCTAATAAGTTTTATTTTTAGACTGTTTAAAAAATTGAAAACCGATCCAATCCACACCGAAAAAAATTGGATTGGATTGGATCGGATCTGAAAAAAATTTCAAACCAAATAGATGATCAAATGACCAAATCGAAGAGATTGGATCAGATGGTTTTTTGCTTCAAAACCGATCCAATCCAGACCGCAAACACCCCTACCTCCTCTCCTTTGTAAGAATTAAATTAAAAATATTTTATTTTTTTTATAAGAATCAATTTGAATTAATTATTTTAAAAAAAAATTCTTAACTTTTTGAGGGTTTAATTTTATCATACAAAGAGATTTTGAGAATTTATTTTGACTATTCACATGTATAACAAATAAAAATTAAAACAAGAATTTTTTTAATGATAAAATAAAAAAATTAAAATAAATAAAAAAACTTACAAAAGACTGAAAGTATATTTTATTACTGTTAAGCGTAATTTTAGAAAAATTATATAAATTTAGGATAAATTTAATGTTATTAACGGAATTAATTAATTTTTTAAAATCTTAATAACTTAGTTAATTAGGTCTTAAAAAGGACCAAAGGTATTTTTTCTTAATTTATACTCCCTTGTTTTTTTATTTACAATACATTTTAAAAAAATTATTTGTTTTTTTATAAAACTCTTTTTAAGTTGCCTCTTGTATGAATTATTTTTTGACTAAAATGATTTTAATTATTTTACAGTAAATACAAAAAATTAACAAGATAACTTTATTATTTTTTTATGAAAATTGAAAAAGATGACTTCGACACATTAATTAACATTAAAATAGCTAGTTATATTTCCCAGTTAAACAAAATAACTAAGAACTACAACATGATACATTTTCATAAAATAAAGAACTAAAATAATTTGTTGTTTATAGATAAAAAACAAACATTAATCTATTTATAAAGACCAAAAATATATATATTTCTTATATTGAAGATATAAGATTGGTTGAATGATTAAAAAAGATAAAAAAAAAATAAGAAAAGATTATATATTTAATCTCTCTTATTAATAAAAATTAATAATTAATATTTATCGAATGTTAAATCTAGTATTTAGAAGATGAGACTGCAATTTGCCAATTTGCACTAAAGACAACGAATCTAAAGTTACGGAAAATTTGATACGTAACATTACTGATATTGATACTGATAATTGCAAAGGAAAGGGTTGTCCTGTGTTATATATTATATACGAATTAATTGCGAATGAGGGAAGTGAATCTTGTGAAACTTAGCTGGGATGGGATCCTTTTCCTGTGTACCTCCCAACTTGGACCTGCGAGGCTTTTAGGCTGGATCAAAATAAATGATTTGGCTTGTCATTTTCATGGGCGAAGCCAATTGCCATGGATCTATGATAATGAAGCAAATAATTATACAATATGAGGTAATGACTAAACATAGATCTATGTTTAGTCAGTCATAAAGATGCATTGTTTGGTCGTGCATCATGCATGAGAGTGTGTTCTCAAAGTTTCAATGCATCTCAGGATCGATCTTTTTTAGTAATAATACCTAATTTCATTACTAAAAAATCACTCAGCCCCATTTGATATCTGAAGGAAAAATAAAATCATTAAACATTTCTTTAATTATAATTATGGTATTTAGTCATTCGTCTATTTAATAACTTTTTTATATGTAAAAATTAAATACATTATCAAAAATTTACAATAACTCATTCAATTTACTTAATCAACTGAAGTAGATCCTCTTGGCATCTACTTTAAAGAATAAATTTAAATTATTAATGATTTTTAAAAGACTAAATTGGTACATATTTTTTTATAGGAATTAACTATATAAAAAAAATACTTAAAGGATTAAAACATATAATGTCTGTAATATTAAGGAATTATTTAATGATTATTTTAAAAAAAAAATTATATAGAGTGCAATATTTTTTTTATATAAACCAAACTTGGTGTTTACATTTAATTGCCATTGTATTAGTTAACACTTTTGCCAAAAGCTGCATTCAATAAAAATGTGGGTTGTAACATTTAATTGGATAAAAGGGAAGGTTTATAATATTCCTACTTGAGTTTCTTTTTTTTTTTTAATTTCAAAATTCAAATCGAATCAACAAGCTATGTTTATAGAGATCCTACCATAAATTAGAATAAAAAATAAAATTTACAACATTTTATGTATATGTTTTGACATATTTAATTGACATTGCGTTGGTTAAGACTTTTGGCAAAAGCTGTATCCAATCAAAATGTGGGTTGCAACATTTAATTGGATAAAAGGGAAGGTTTATGATATTCCAACTTGATTTTATTTTTCTTTAATTTCAAAATTCAAATCGAAACAACAAGCTACGTTTGTAGAGATCCTACCATAAATTAGAATAAATAAAATAAAATTTACAACATTTTATGTATATGTTTTGGCACATTTAGTTGACATTGTGTTAGTTAAGGCTTTTGGCAAAAGCTGCATCTAATCAAAATGTGGGTTGCAACATTTAATTGGATAAAAGGGAAGGTTTATGGTATTCCTACTTGATTTTTTTTTCTTTAATTTCAAAATTCAAATCGAATCAACAAGCTACTTTTATAGACCCTACCCTAAATTAGAATAAAAAATAAAATTTACTACATTTTTTTTCTATAAAAAAATGTATATGTTCAAATTGAAAAAAATATATATCGGAATTGTAGTATATTTAAAGTTAAATATACTAAATGCTTGCATTTTTATTTACTACTAACAAGAAATGCTGTCACTTGTTTAAACGCACGTTGCATCAGAACGATGTGGGTGAAGAATGAATTGAAGCCGATGAAGCTGGTCAACTAAAGTAGAGGTGATGAAACGAAGTAGGACTGCGGTTGGTGGAATTACTCTCCCCTACGGTGGACCCGAGCACAGGTAAACCAGTCTCAGGGTCCAATCATAAAACCGTAAACTTAAAGTTTGGATCAGTGGGACCCACTCGCGTGCACAAAAATCTTCACGGACGAGAGTGTTTTGGGGTCCAATTTGACTCATTTAACCAGTAGCATTGCTGAGGTAGATCCTCACCGTAAAGCACCCACAACACAAGTTGCATCAAAATTGAATTTTAAGTTCATGAAAAAAGCAATATTGTATTGTGCACCAAAGAATTTATGGTCATGAATAATAGTTGTTGTTTTTTTATTGATAAATAGTTTGATAAAAAAAATTGTTAGAAATATTATTAATTGAGAGATTCGAGCTCATTATCTCTCTTTCGTTTTCCTTTCATTGTTTTTTAATTACTAAATTAATTTTATATCTCTCCGTCATAAATAATAGTATTTCAGAATGAGAATTATTTGAGGATTTGTAAGGTAAACCTGTATTGTAAACTGTAAAATAGCAAAAGTAGTAGAGAACAGTAAGTTGTACGCTCTGCATATACCTCTTGCTTTTTGGTGTAATAATGGTCCAATGTTATGCCTGCAATTCTTGACATAATTATTCATGCCCTACTTTCCCGCTAAACACTTGTGAAGGAACTACTATGTGACTGAAATTAACTTGGGCCAATCCATCCATGTGTGTGGTATTTCCTTTAAAAGGATAAATCAATATTGTTTATATTTACCTTACTAGACAAATCAAATTGCTTAAGCCATACTCTTAAGTGTATATACTAGTTCTTATTTATAAGGGGGAAAGGGTTATCACTAGGCAAATCCTGATCAATGGTCATGTACCCATCTATCATTACCTCTTATTAAAAGTTTCACAGGAGTAGTAAATAAGTATCATTATATTACAACTTAGGAAATTGTACTTGTACTTATGACACCTGTACTCTAGACTCGGAAATATCCCATTTTGGAGTTCTATTTATTAGGTGAACCAACTCTTTATAATTAGTTGGTTAATTTATTACTTTAATACAGCTTCGTCCATTTCTCTCTCCTTATGTGTGATCAGTAATGTGATAATTCCATGCTAGATGCTATACAAGTCAAATGAACCAAAACAAATCAAAGACTATTGCTTTTTTCGGTGATTCCGAAAGCTACCCAATCTTATTCTGCCTGGTAGTAAGTAGATACCCTTGTGAACATCAAGGATGCTTCCATGTTTTATGTTTTCTAGATGAAAACTCTGCAACCTATACAGATTGTCTTGCGGGATGATTGGCAATTAGTTTAGAGGGGGACCATCACCTAAATTTGTGAAAGTAGTGATATACTCCAACTTATAGAAACCCTAAATTAGATCTGCACCAGCTGGTGATGTCCAACTTATAGAAACCTACCCATGGCAATAAATTGAAAGTTCCACCAGCTAGCTAAAGTCAAACTCTTCTATTGCTAGTGCATGTAGGCAATGAAGCCAAAGGCATAATCAAACAGGAAACTGAGACTTGTGTCCTTTTTTTAAGAAAAAATGTTAGTAAAATACTCTTAATAAAACCATTCATTTAATGAAGTAGTTTACTTGCGAAAGGTCTACATTACAATGTTATTCATTTTATTTTCTAAAAAAGATAAATAAATCAAAACATTGATAAATTCTTGATTTGAATATATTTTCGATACCTAATGAATATTCGATTTTTATGTTTGCTTTTTAATAAATTTTTGTTTTATGTTAAATCCTTACTAAAACAATAATTTTATTTTAATCCTTGATTTTTTTTACTCTATGACAAATTAGTAACTTTTCTATTTATTTATTGATAAAAATATTTCATACTTAATTAGTGGGGACTAAAACAAAATTTTCTAATTTATTAAAAATAAACACAAAATTCATTAATTTATAGGGACTAAAAAAATATCAAAATGACCAAAAATAATAATTATTTTACTAAGAATTCAACGTAAAATATAATTTTATTAGAGAATAAATACAAAAATGAAGTGTTAATTATAAAGATAAACATATATTTAAGCCTAAATTTGAATATTCAATTGTAAGGACTTAAAATTGATTTTTTTTCTGCATTCATTATATCCTCTTTGATTGTGCCACATCATTTAAAAAACAATAATATATATAATATACCATTGACACGTAGATGAATTGTATAAAACTGTTCTATGCTAACTAGTGATATTAAATTCTAGTATTAAGTATGCTTGCATTAAATATTAAAATATATTATTCATAATAATTTTATTCTATTGAATAAAATTATTGCCTGTAAAAGATATACATGTAGCCTTAACCAAAAAAATATTTGCATTGTATACGACTTTCTCATCTATATCATTGGGACCAAATTTTTCAACATTTCAAATGCAGCAACCCTGCAATTTTCACCCAACAGTACTATTCAAATTTATATTTATTATTTCTTGTATAATGATTATTTTGTATGATCAAAATTTCATGCAGTCACTTTTGTGACTACAGAAAATCCAGAACTTAATTTTTTTCATCTATTTTTTCTTATCACATTACTTATGCCTATCATTTCTCTCTTTTTTCTATCTTTCACTAAACATATGCCTATCAATTTATCTATATAAAAGAAAAGGCACTAACAAGGAATACGATAGAGGATTTAGATTTATTACAATAATACTTGTTTTTATTGTGTGACTTCTAAAACACAATTTCATAATATCTAACACACCCAAGTTCACAGATAAACATTCTTTCACGTCTTTTTCTTTATATTGATTAGAAAAATCATTATGGCAATATGTACACCTTATTTTTGGGATGTCGGTGGAAAGAAAAAAGAAAAATAAAAGAAAGAAAATAAAAAAATAAAAAAATGTTTTAATTGATGTGATGTAAGAAGAAAAAATTAGAGGGAAAAAAATGAGGTGAAAAGAGTGAAAGTATTGTGCAAATATATGTTATAGTTTGCGTTTCCTACAACTTAATTCCTTGAAATGCATGTGACTTGACTGTGAAGTTATTGTCTCTTTCATCAATTGGCAGACACAGTTTTCTCCCATGTTTAATTAGTGAAACTGCCAAATTACAATTCGAAGAGAAGAAAAAAAATGTAAAGGGCATACTTTTGACTTTTAAATACAGGGGAAGCGAATGATATAAACATAAATGGAAAGTATAAACATAAACAGCGGGACATTGAAATGGAAAGATAATACCGAATACGGCTATTCTTTAATTATTTAATTATTGTCCTTGATTCTTACCGATTAATAAATTATACTACTTTAGTTAATTTGTGCATTTGGAAAAGATAAATATTTATTTTTATATAATTAAACTTTTTATTATTTGTATAATGATTCTAAAGAGGTTTAAACTTTTCACCACATACAAACTATCTAAATCTGCTGCTACTATAGTTATAGCTCGAGCTTAATGGGTAACTGAGAAGAGTTCTTATTACGTAATGTAAAATACAAAGAATAAAATACATCCATGCCCATTTTGACATACTAGTGAATTATTAGCTTCTAGACAAGAAAATATTTCCCATCAAGAATATATAATGTGAACCAATAAATTATAATTTATGAATACATGATGCAAATGCTAATGAAAATCTTTAATATATATGATTTGTTAAGCATTTTAAAAAATCCAAAATGAAATAAAACTTTTAAGTTTTTAATATACTAAAAGTTGAAATTTTTTGTAATGTTGTCCTTTAATTTCATTTTATTTCAGTTTGGTGGTTTAAATTTTGTTTGTTTTGAATTTTATCTCTTGTTTCAATTATAACATTTTTTTATTGTCACATTTGACAAATAAGATCGATTTAAAAAAATATTAAAATGAAAAAAAAAACAAAAAGAAGTAGAAAACCAAGTCTTAATCTTGCCTTAGCAATTATTATCTTATTAAATATTTTTTATTTTTTATATTCTTTAACAAGTTCCCTTTAACAGCCTTGAATAGGACCCTTGACCTTATCACAAGCGACGATAGACATGCCAGAAAAGCTTCTATAGTGTGTTATATGATCATGGTTTAACCAACATTAAATACATGTTGGGCCTTTAATGTAGAAATGGACTTCACATATGGTACGTACCCTTCAATTTCATCCCATAATTTCTTTGGCAAAGCACCATTGGCTGTGTTTGGTTCTTAGATTCAATAATAAGATGATAACTACCGATTCTCAATAAAGTGTTGGCGGAACTACCATATCCTATTTTTTAAGCTTGTCATTGGTCTCAAGATTTGGACTGATCTTATTTTGATGTGGATTCAATTATATGGAGTTTACATGATGTCCCACAATTACATAACGTGAAAGGGAATCAAGCATGATTATGGCTTTTTTGGTTTAACCTACAAGTTATGGAACTATTGTATCTGATTCTTCCAATCACTAAGGTACTAATTAAAAGGAGGATTATGATTGATAATGAGACATGTCATTTGGTCATGACCACTAAGAAGGTATGGAAGTGCCTTAATTTTCCATTTGAGCGTGGACGGCAGGGTGACATATCTATACAAAGGACTCTAACCTATCGGGTGGTTGTGGTGCTTAATTATATATAGTAGTATAATCAATATTCTCAGAAAACTTAGGCCAATAAGATTTTGCTTTGATATATAGTTCAATGCACTTCTAGAATGGGGAATATTAATATTGAATGAATGGTTCATTCTTTGTGTGGTGGGAGTGGCCTAATGGGACAAGGAAGAAGAGATATTTTTCAATCCAAGGCATCAAATTTCTTCTTGTCACACAACGTTAAGTACTAAAAATAGGAAAGGTTTCACTTTTCCTGACACGACACTTTCTGAGGCTGTGAATGTGTTGGTACCTGGTAGGAAACTTCAACGCAATGTATCACGACTCCATGTTTATTTACCAACAATGATAGCTCCCAGCATACTTCTCAATACACTCGTCATAATATATTATATACTACTTGTTTCGACCTCAAATTCGTACGTATTATTTGTTTTAATACTTGGTCAATTATCATAATTTTTTTTTTGTAAAAATTATTTCAATGGATTGAGGAACGAGTGTTTATAAATAATTTGATATTTTGTTTTCCAAACGATGTAGAACTTTATGATTAGCGGAACATTACTATTGACAAAAATTAGTTAAGAATTATCAAATTATAAGTAAAACATTTTAAATAAGATGTAAGATTCAGAAAATAATATGTTTCTAAATATTTCTCTCTTTACCAATTATATTTACTTCTATTAACAATGCACGATTTAATTTTTAATGTAAATAAATTCATTAAGTACATGAAATATTAAAATTAAAATTTAATTGAATAACTAGTATAACTTTTTTATTTTTTTAAATTTATTGGTTCACATTATAGATTACACTGATGGAAAATGTTTTCTTGTCTAGAAGCAGCTAAAAAAGGGGTCATAATTCACTAGTATTTTTAATTTTATTCCTTTATATTACATGTCAAAATATTGTCCTAGATTTTTTTTACTCAAAACAAAGAAAAGCTAGTAAATAGATGAAAGTGTGACTTATAAAAAATAAAAATAAAATGAAAGAGTGAAACAATTTTACAAAAGTAAACTTAAAATTATTAATTCATCAATTCATTTATAGTCTCTAATATCCATCATTAATATTATTAGAAGTATAAAGAGAAAAACGTAATTAATATTCATTAAAAATTAATTAAACTCACTTTTTTTAGACTTAAACTTTTTTTTTAACATAACACTTATTATGAGATGCTGAGAGGACATTTTCAATATGTTGTTTCATCATTTCATGAGTAGCCAAGTTCATTAATTAAAAATATATTATTCAATGATAATATGTTTTCTTACACTCAAAATATCAAAATTGAAATTAAAAAAGTTACACTAACATAACACCTTATAAAAGTTAAGCTCTGTTTTATTCTTCTATTATGGTAATTTTATCTTTAGTATAGAATTAATGCATTTGATGGACTAAATTTCATTCAAATATCCAAAGATTATTGCACGGTATTGATAGAGGTAATGTAATATATTTGTTTTATTCAAGTAATGTAATAATTTTGCTGAAACAACCATTGTCAAGTAAAAGAACCTTTTTATACTATTATTATACATATACTTTTTTTCATCTCATTTTTACACTTTTTTTTATCTCTTATCACTGCTTTTTTTCCCCCTCGGATAATCATGAAAATTTTCATTCAAACTAAATGCAAGAGTGAGCTTTTTAACTAATGGAATCACTTTCAAATCATACAAAATCTAATAAAGGAATAAGAAAAAGAATGAGCTATATCTTAGATGATAATAACAAATTTTTTATAATAATGATATAAATTATCTTAATTTTAAACATTCCACTTATATTCTTATTTTTTATATTTTTCTCTTTCTCAAATATTTTTTTAATAAATAATGGTTTAACACGTATTTCATCGATTATTTTACACGGAGAAATCATATATACTGTACGTTAGGTATCACAATACTTGAGCTTTGATTTATTAGTACGAGTACACAAAAACTGAGGGAATGCCGATTATTTTTTCCGGTTGAAAGATCTCTTACTTAGCTACTATTACCTCCTATCTTATATATTACAAAATATTAAGATTAAAAAAATAGTGATCATATTTAATATTATCAAAAATTTAAATTTTATTTTAAAAATATTCTTAAATTTAAATGTTGTAAATGATGATCTCATTTAATGTTAATATTCATAGTCCAATGAATGAATATCTAATAAATAGAGTTAACAATAAATTAAAGGTATAAAAGATATTTAATTCTAAATAAATTTAAAAACTAATCATTATTACTTATAATTAGGATAAAAGAAAAAATAGTATTAAATAACATTCGATGTAGTGTGTGATAAATAGTTCACTAAGTATTTAAATGGGTAATAATATTGAAAAAAAAAATGCAACTTGAACCTGCCACTGCCAGCTGCGGATGAGAGGTATTTTTTTTTTATATATTGTACCTTTAAGGCATTAAGTGTATATATTTTTTTGTGATGCCAAGGCTACGAGATAAATATAGAATGGAGTATAGTTAGTACGTTTGGTGAGAATCAAATATGAAAATGTTATCAGAACAATAGTCACTTTCAGTTGTTTTAATACACAAACTATTTGGTAAATAACATATCTCTCCCAGATTTTCCTTACAAAAAGACCATTTCTCGATGACTCGTTGAATGATGTGTGTGTGTATTTATTTTTCCAAGATAGAAGACAAATTTTTTTTATTTATAGATAAAGAAGGACAAGAATATAGTAAGTGCGTCTAAACAAGTTAGTAAAGGGAAAATAGGTAACAAGAAAATATTAGGATCACAATGAATAAGGTGAAGAATAGTAGAAGAATATGTTATATAATAACAGTGAAGGAAATTTAATTGAACTAAACGTCTAAACCATAAAGTGTACTAAACTAATAATTTTTTACACAAATGATTAGGAATATGTTTGAATACCTAATAGGCTAATAATAGTTGAATGAAATGAATTGAAATAAAAGTACTGTTTTATTGTTTAGATATAGTATATGTATTTCATTCCTTTCTGATTTTAAAATATTAATTAAAAAGTAACATTAAAATCTCATTGTATCACTTTTCATTAATTGACTCATAACCTAAAGATTAACGGTGCTTGTGACAAAAGAAGGCAGAAGACTCGTCACAGTCTCACAGGGGTTTACTTGCTTCGCTTTCTCCATAGTATTCTCTAACCGTATTGACAGAAACAGAGACCAAAACATCATTGCAGCAAGATGGTGCTGCATGTTGTAAGTTGGAGAGTCACCTTCATGTTTGACCCTATAGAAATTCTATCCGAAACTCAAGATAACTGCACGTCTGCATGCATTAATTACTGCATTTCTTTAAAATTATTTATCATTATCAATTTTTTATAATGAGATTGATATAAATTATTAACCGATTTTATTAATAATTAATATCTATTGAAAAATTTGACAGATCATCTTTAATAAATTTATTTCTTTTTAATCATGATTTTTTTCATCCCAAAACTCAAAACCAAAACCTTATTTAAAAGAACCTAATCCACTACTACTCACTTAGAGCAACAACATGTTAATATTATCATTATCATTTGTTGTACTAAAAAATATATTTATCATTTATACCTTTTAAGAAAATCATTAATGGCAATATTTATTATGACAACGTAGTCTTCTTATTTTATTAACACAGTTGTTAAGAAAAATAAATTGAGTAGTAAAATATAATTAACATTAGGTAAGATTTCAGTAAAAAATATATTGTCGAAATTTTAATTAATATATCTTTCAAGTTTTTAAAATATAGAAAATACTTTAAACTAAATTAATACTAAAAAAATATTAGATTCTTTTAAATGATACTTAGTTACACTTTTTGTCCCCTAATTTTTTCAATTTCATGAATTTCTTCTCTTCAATTTTTTTCCTGAATTTTGACAGCAATTCAATTAATCATCTAAAAAAAATACATTTTGATTAAATATTAGAACTTGAACATGAGATTTTTAGTTAAATTGAAACAATATTGGGTTAGTTGATTTACGTGTTTTGTGTCTTTTGTGGTGATTATTATAATTTAAAATATTAAGAAATCAAATTTGTAAGAAAACCATAGATGAATAAAAATTGAAAATTTGAAAAAATAAAGTGACTAAATGTAATTAAGCGCTGATTTTTTCTTTTAAACGTTGAGGCATTTGCTCCAAAAGACGTCGGACTGGACCATAGAGAACAGAATTGGGCCACGTTCTATTCTTATGCCAAAGCTTGTGCACTTGTGGCAGAAAGAGTAATGTACGAGCAAGGTTATGTTGATTGATATTTCATCATCTTTAATCTGTACATTGATATTGTATCATCATTTAATTGGCATTAAAGCGATTTGGACAGCTTCACAATCCCACTTGCTGTTTTTTCGGTTACATCATTGCCACTTTTCAAAAGTTAGGTGCTAAGGTTTTGAATATTGGATGCGATCATATTATTGTATTGTCACATTTGTTGATATCACGATAATTTACGGATAAATATCGTTTATATGGTTGTAAATGCGACGGACAGTTTAAAATTTTTGATGTCATGGTCCAAATCATGGCTCGTTTTTTTATCATACTAATCGTTTTGAGTTGACCTTCTTCCTTTTTTAAGATATATTGATGAAGTGTGATTGGTTAAGGAAAAACCATGTCATGGTATATTCCTCTAATATTTCCTGTAGAACAAACAGAACAGGAAAGTGTTACCATTTTTTCTATTTTCAAGAGGCTCCAATAATGCTAAAATGTTCAAACAATAAAGTTATTCACGTGCAATATATGTAGAAGGGTGAGTGTAACACTATTGATTAACTTTATGAGGCAGGTAAGGGAAGCCGATTTTACAAGTTTCTACTGCAGAGGGCCCAAATAGATAGAATCGTGGCATGCGAAGAACTCAACACAAAGGACGAAAATGTGGAAAGATCAAAGAATGATAATGATATTGATTTAGTTACGTGAGACAATAATAATTAGTTATTTTTGGCTTGGAAGATAAGACGGGGTAGTGGTTGCTTGCCAGACTTGGGCACATGGCCGGGTAGTGAACCTTTAATTTACAATACTTCATTTATTCCTTAAATTACCTTTTCAGAATGGAATTTTTAGGAATTTTAAAAATATGTTTTTATTTTAAAAAATTGTACATTGTAATGATCAATTCTCCCTAGAGAATCAACTCACCCATAAATATTTATGTCACAAGATTTAATATTTGAAGGATTATGCATGTCTTAATCGACTTTTTTTTTTTAAATTCACTCTCTCATAAGGATTGTATATAGTCCGGATCAAATATCTCATATAGATTGACTTACACTTAAGCATTTAAGTCATGTTTGATTCATCTCCAAAGTCTGACTCATCTTCAAATACCATATCATCTTAAATGAGCGTCCAGAGTTATAATTAAGCATAACGACAAATCAGGTGGTACACTAACATGTTATAAACGCGTATTAACACACCTATACCACATATCAAGGCAATATGATTATATGTACACAAACGCATGCCCTCGAGAGTCAATGTTATTAGGACACATGTACAATATGAAAACATATTATTTTATTTTATTTTTCTTCTACATGAAATTTAAAAAGTTTTATTTCATGTTACCTTTTTCATAATATTAAAACCTTTCATGGAGGCAACTATTGAAGAATTTATATCTTCATCATAGTTAGAAGCTCCAGCTCCATATCAAGGTCACGGTCGATGTCGTCACTATCATAACTATCATCAATATCGTCACTATCATCAATAAGAAAACCCTTAGGCTTGTTATCCAGGAACTTGTTCAAGAAATATTGTAATGAAAGGAACATAGGAGTTTGTCGCTAGGTATTTGACCAAATAGGATCGTCTAGTTCCTATAGAACCTATCACTAAAATACCCCTACTAGGGGGAGGTAGGGCTAAGCGAGCGGAGTAGCTTGCCGAATCCAAAGTGTCAATCTCGTCAGACTTAACTCTCTGACAGAATAACAATTGCAAAGTTTGAGATTACCCGGAAAGCATTATCCATTTTAAAAATATGCTTGCGTATTCGTCCATACGTCAAATCGGATATATAATTATTGGAATAATTGTTGGAGACTCAAATGGTGGATATGCAAGCATGATAACTTATTAAATGTTATCTAAAACCCTTACTTTAATTTCACTATTGAAATTTTAGCTTACATAAGCTCATTTGTATCCATAGTGAGGAACATTCAAACTCAATACATTTTCCCCCTCTCTTCACACTAAATAAACTTTATAATCCTCTATTATAATATACATAAAGTTATATTACTAATGATTTATGATTATTTGATAATGTAGATTTTTTGTACACACTGACACCATTAAAATTTTTTATTTATTAATATTTTTACATTGTTAACTTTGGATCAGACAGAAGCCTCTTGGTTTTTTTTTTTTTTTTTGGTCTAACAGAGCAGAGGTTTCTTTCTCTTTCAGATCCATGGTATAACTCACTGCACCTCGAAACAGCGAGCAAAAATATGCCGGTAGTCGGTAACACAAGGGCTCACATGCCATTCCCAGCAATGTAAGTTAACAGATTATTATTATTTACTCCTTTTATTTCCTTTTTTTTATTAACGTTTCTGTAATTTCGTTTTATCTTTTCCAGTAATTTTTATTGTTCTTTTACACTAATATCGACGGACAATTAAATATTTCATTCATTTTCATCCTTAATAATGAACTAAGGTATATTTTAAGATAACTTAGTTACTTCGATAACATTTTTCATAAAATTAGAATATTAGTTATATATATATATATATATATATTTTTAATTAATTCTTATAATACATCTTTAAATGGTAATAACAAGAAAAGGGCGAAGGACAATACTATCCGTACAATCCAACTTCTCGACCAAAACTTATAGGCCCAAGATCTGAAAGCCCATCTTCTGTATTTTGGGTCATTTACTGTGTTAACTATTGACAACTCTGTTTGAGCTATGAAAAAAAGAGGCTAAATATTTTTAATTTTAATATGAATTTAGTTGGATTTGATTATTCAAAATTCTTTTAATTTTATTTTCATAAATTTAAATATTTTAAAAATAGTTCAATGTTATCAGTTAAGTATAACATTAGATACATAAATCAAATAAGGACATATTTATAGAGATTAAAAACATAACTAAATAAATAAATAACTGCTTGAAAAGCACCATTAAAGATGGAATGTGGCTTGAAAATAGAGAAATATTGTAGGAGATAGGAGGATTCATAAATTGACTATGTTAGATGGTATATGCAACCCACAAAGAATAGATATATTTTCAGAACATCTTTCTATTTCAGGACATACATCTCTCGCCAAATTGAACTAATTAAATATTAATATTTCAAGAATTTAACTTTTTAAATATATTTACATATTTCAGGGAATTAAATTCAGAAGTATTAACATTTTGCATACTTCTAGAATGCTGAATCCCCATGCGTAAAATGGTGATATTAAAAGAAAAAACTACAGGAAGTGTATCTAGAAAAAGAAAAGGGTAGAAAAAGAATCTTCCTAAAATATTTCGGATGAATGATGACCCAAATATATAGCTCGGTCCACAGGAATGGCCATAAAAATTGCTCAAGCTGTGCAATTGAAGGATGCAATTGCTTCCTTGCACTTCTCATATTACTCCCGGAATAATATTCTGGAAGCAATTCCGAAAGTCCAAAAGTAATTCTGGAAATGCAGAAAAAACACTCATTGAAGCATGGTGTATATTCCATCTAGCAGTAAGTAGGAATTTTCATCCTTACCAACTCAGAAAACAGAAAAAAACAATCAGTGCCTGAACAAAACTTCTTTGGTTTAAGACTAGCTGGGTCAGGGCTTTTTCATCAAAATAGATGTATTTTAAAACAAAATACCATTTTGGGTGAACCTCAAAACAATTTATCTTGTTATAGGTGATTCTAGTCATGTAGGATTTGGATGATGCCAATAAAAGAAACACTTTTAGGTTAACTTTTGTGAAACACACCACTCTATAGGCTTCCACCTTCTCAGGTGGATCTCTATCAGACAAGGTGGTGCCACCACCCACTTCCTCCATGGGGCACCACCTTCTAGTTTGTCTCCTTTGTTTCGTTCTCCAAGATAACAGAACACGAGACCTCATCTTATTCTTAGACATCAATAAAAGTGGATTATTTATATTAAAAGTTTATTTTTTAAATATATTTACATATAGATATAATTGTTTGAATTTTTTTTATAAATTTTTTTAGGTTGAAATGATCATAGCCTTTAGTTAATTTTTTGGTTAGATATTTTTTAGTTAACTTTTTATATAACTTTTTTTACTACTGACTTTTACTATTTAATAGATCTAGAGGCAAGGATACGCTGATATAGTATAACACCTTAATTTTTATCATAATTATAATTGGATACATATTATTGTGCTCTAAAACCTTTGCCATGATGCACTAATGGAGATTCAGTCTCATAAGTCATACCAACGTGTTTGTGAGTTGGAATATTTCCCCTTTACGATGGTGCAAATGACCAAACGAGACAAATGAAAATAATGTGTACTTGCGGTGACATTCATAGTGAGAGAGGTGGTACGTATTGAATAATAATGCTTAAGAGGAAAACATATTTTGGAAAAGGCCAGTATCAATGTAAGTATTCAGCTGTATAGTACAACAACAACCATGGAGACGAAAGACTTCTAGCAGTAGGGGAAAATGTAGCATCAAGGGTTCGTTTACGGCATGCAAGTTTGGACTCAAAAACAGAAAGCAAGACTTTGTGTTAATGTTCTATTTCAAGCTTCAAGCTAGTATATATAGTGTATGACATAAATGGAGTGGTTGGTTTCTGACTTTCTGTATGCTTAATCTGCTGATTCATGCTGTCGGTCAACAATGTATTGCGTATACATGAATGACTTGGTCAGTTTAATAATCCTCTAGAAGATCAATATACCTATATATTATTACTTGGTCTAATGGTTTACTCCATTTTGAAGTGGATTTTGGTACAATCCTGCATATATTTTGAGTTCTTTTTTTCTAATTTTTTTATGGATCTCGCCATGATATATTATTTCTTTTTTACTATATATAATTAAAGTAATTTTCCTTTCCAACAGTATAAATGTATAATTCTAGAAAAATCACTAACTAAACCTTATAAGTTATATAATATTTTTAATTATCATTTTTATTTTAACTTAAACGTTTGAACTATTTTTTTAAGAAAATTGTTGGTTGCTGTATTTCGTAAATTTACAACACAATTGAGCTCCTTTTTTAACAAGATATGGTGCAATATAGAAGAAACTATATTGCTTATTTGGGAGGTCAGGTTGCAGCAGCACTGATGAGTTTTAGGTGATAACTAAAATCCCTCTATTAGTGTTACTCTTATACTCAATTTTTGTTATTTAATTATTTTGTACCTCAATAAAAAAAATAGTCCGTGAAACATTATTTAATTATTTAGTATTTCAACTAGCTAATTTTTTTTTTATTCCTCAACTAGCTAATGTTATGCTTGCCACTATGGATCAACTTACGCGAATTTATTATAGATAATTTAACCATTGGTAGTTAATTTGTACTAAGAAACCATTACGCTTACGGGTACCTTCGATTTTGGATAACAATTTTAAAAATACAAATTAAACTGTATTTAATATTATAAAATATGTATCTTTAGGTAATATTTAAAAAGGGTAACTTCAAAGGGTTTTGATATTAAGATTTGTGAATGTCAACATACTTATTAGGATAAAAGAATATTATAACAATGTACTACTACTATATATAATAGTATCTATCTTTGCTTGCTACTAGTATCTGAAATCAAGAAAAAAATAAAGCTTATCTTTTACAACACAATGAATCATATTGATATCCCATGTCTTACATAAATTCATAAGTACATGAAAGAAATATAAGGTATCGATATCACAAGATATTGAATAGAAATTTACGAGAGTTACTAAGAAAAGAAACCTCATGAGTAAAAGAAAACTCGACACTTAACATTTATAGACCGAAGAAAAATTTACAAATTTACTAATTGTTGTTGTGAACTAATAGAGAGAAGGGATTTTTTTTAATCAAAGTGTTAATGGTTAATTTATTAATTTTTCATTAGCAACAAAAATGACTGTGACACATTTTTTTCTTTTTTAATTATTCAATCAATTTTTATATCTTCATATAGAAAATATATAAAAAAGGAAATCTGAACAATAACATGCTTGTCACATGCTGATGAATATTATTCAAAGTTGAGACTCGAGACTAGCTTGAAACAGCTAGCTATGTAAACCTGGAAAGAAAGAAAAAAAAGAAAGAAAAAATAACAATTAGTTTACTAAAATGTTCAATTAAAAAGTGATTAAGCCAAATTCTAAAACTCCCATAGAAAATTTTTCACACGATAAATTACTGGGTAATAATTGTGTTTTTTTAGATAAATAATTATATTCATCTTTAAAAGAGTGCATTGACAAATTAATATGATAAATTTGTAAAATCATTTTATTATTAAGTTGTAAATATTAAAGGATTAATTTGTTACTAAGTTATATTTTTTAAGACTAATTATATTAAGTTACAAAATTTATGATCAATTTATTATTTAATTGTCAATAAGATTAATTTGTTATATATTTTTTTATATATTTAAAGACTAAATTTAATTTTTTAATCTTTCAAAAATCAATTTATATGTGTTCACATTTTTAGAGATGAATTTTACTATTTATCCCTTTGATTTAGTTGATTTGTTATAGACAAGACAAATAATTTTATTTTACATTTGATTTGAAAAAGTTTATAGAATAACATAACATGACAAAAACTTAATTTATTGTTAATCATAAAATTATTAGACAACTTTTTATTTTATCTTAGATATAAACTGTTCAAAAGACATAACATATTTATCTCTTATGTTATCTATTAATTGTAACAACTTTATTGTGTCATATATTTCCAAATCACATTATCTATTATCTATTAGATACAACAATGTTTTATCATGTTTATGTATTTTGAATTTATATTATTTACTAATTACAACAACTTTATCATGATATGTATTTTAAATTTATATTATCTAGTTGTTGTAACAACATTAGTATGTAATTTATTTTGAATTTACATTATTAATTAATTAACTTACTTGAATATATTTTATATTATTCTCATAAAATATAATAATATTGTAAATTACATGAAGATAATTAATATTAAAAAGAATATTTGAGTAAATTTTATATTATTATGTTTATGTTGTAAATTGTTAATCAAATAATATATATGATAAAAAAATTATCTTATAACCTAAGTGTATTTATCCTGTGTTGTTTTTTTTTCTTGCAGCATATTATGTAACCAACGCAGTTTATTCAATAGTTTTCACAAATTATTCATTACTAATTTTGACAAAACCGTGTTTTGTTTGTTTGTTCGTTCTATGTTTGAAGTTTGAACATTGAAAGCTTATTGGGGAACGGTGTGGGGACAGTCACAGGCGTGCAAGCGTCTGTGTTTGACCCAACTTTCTTATTTATTACCGTTCCAAATACCAAACACACACTCTCTCTTCTTATCATTTTCGTCTGAATTTTACTTTCTAATCACAGTTTCATAATTCATATTATTCATCTTCATATATAATTTCATATTCATATATAAATAAACCAAATAAAAACCAGAATAGTCGTGGAGTATAATAATTTTTTTTTTTAAATTACAAAAAGAAGAAAAGAATAATCAGAATAGAGGGAGAAATTTCTCAACAAAGGATGCAGCATTCGTTGACTTGAGCTCTCTTCTTTTCTCCTCTCTCAAAATCGTTTCTCTGCATTTTCAGCTAAACCTGAGCATACCCAACTGAGATTTTAGCTTCAGATTCCGAGGTAAGAGGAGAAAGAAGAGAACTAGGAGCTACCCAGAGTTCGATTTTTGGGTTGGTCAACAAGGTCAAGATGTTTCTGAGCTTGATGGGTATCATGTAGATCAAGAGGGGTGTGTGTGTGGATTGGGGAAGCAATTTGTTTATGAAGTTGAAGAAGCATGGAGAGAGTGACTTCATCTTTTATGGGTTCCTTTTTTGTTTGGGTAATTTTGGTGCTTGATTTGGTACTTAAGGCTTCTGGCAATCAGGAAGGTGGGTGCTTACCTAACTCTTTGAGGTTTTAGTTGTTCCATAAATGTCTCTTCCAGTTAAACAGGTTCCTTAAATGACCAGGATTCGGAAAATTCACTCAATTGTGTTTTTATTATTTCACCCCCCCCCTCCTTTTGATCTGGAATAGGTTAAGGTTGCCCTTCAGCTTAATTATTACTGGTTCATGTGTTTAATTGCCAGATAGAACTGCAGAAGAAGTTAATGTTAGAGTTGGAGTAGTTTTTTGGGATGTTTCAGTTTCAAATCTTCCGTAGCTGTAATGTTAGTAAGCAGAATATGATCATATAATTATTTAATCCTAAGCTTAGGGAGTTCACCAGAATTTTTATTGTAATACTTTTCGAGATAACAATTGTTAGGAAGTTTCACATCACCTCCCTCATTTTTCGTGGTGCAGCTTATATATTTGTTGGACAACTTCACTTGGTCCCATTTGGTTTTAAGCTGAAATCTAATATGGTATCACTATAGCCCATCTTGGTTCTCACCTATTGTAGTAGGCTCGCCGGTTCTGACAGACATCCATGGAGGGGGAGGGGGAGTGGTGTGTTAGGAAATACCACATCGCCTGCTTCAATTATCGGGGTGCAGTTTATATCTTTGTTGAACAACTTCACTTAGTGTTAATTGGTTTTAAGCTGAAATCTAGCAACAATGGCTTGGGTGAGACAGTTTATAGGACTTCATTATCTTAGAATGGCTTGTCAAAATGGTTTTATTCTTGTAAAAAAAATGTTTCTTTCCATTGGCTTTCAATTTTCCGTAGTTAGCATAGTATTTAAGGAGTATGCTACTAAGGCTGACTTGTGGAAGTTGGGCTTCATGTTTCTGATTCCTGAATCTTAACATTGTGCCCTTGATATATCAAACATGTATTTGATCTCCTTCTCCATACAATTTAATGTTGGGGATGATTGCACCTGAATATTGCTTCTTTCTATAACAGGTGATGCCCTGAATGCATTGAAGAGCAACTTGCAAGATCCTAACAATGTTCTTCAAAGCTGGGATGCTACCCTTGTCAATCCCTGCACATGGTTTCATGTTACATGCAACAGTGATAACAGTGTGACCCGTGTGTAAGTTCATGTGATTTTTTACCTATAGTTTTACAACTGTCTGTCTACATGGTGAATTATTTATTTGCGTTTGGTCAGTGATCTTGGAAATGCAGATCTTTCTGGTCAACTGGTTCCACAACTTGGTCAACTTACAAATTTACAGTACTTGTAAGTTATGAATCATATATGATGTTGTTGAGTAAACTTGACTCTTTCTTGCAGATCATGCTTAGCCTTATTTCTTGATTGATACTCTTGTATTTCCTTTGTTGCTTTATTAAATGTTCTTATAAGCAGTATCTCTACATTGAGTGGCCAGGCATCAAATCCATTTTTTTGTTAATTGCCACACTGTTGTGCGTGTGCACACACACCTTTCCTCACCCCTATCCCCCAAAATAGATAAGTTGCACTTCTTTTAGAGTGTGCACACCCTTCCTCATTCCCCTATCCCCCAAAATAGATAAGTTGCACCTCTTTTAGAGCGTGCACACCCTTCCTCATTCCCCTATTCCCCAAAATGCGGTAGATTAGTGCAACATTTTGTTCTTTTATTTTTAGACTAAGCTCTTGTTCATGGCAAAAAAATTGGGCTGTTATTCGTTAATCATTGAATAGGAAAGGGGTTTATAGGATCTAAGAAATGTATTTGGATAATCTTTTATTTCCCAATCATGAAAAATACCTATTGTGTACCTGCTTCTCAAAATTGTGAGAATTAAACCCTCATTTGGAAGACCGGCTGGACATGACAGAAAGTTATTTGAATCAGAGGGACATGCACTTAATTTTGTAAATTAAGGGAATAAGAGAAAGCAACTGATAAATCAGGGTGGCATATTGCTATCAAAGCCTTAATATACCTATGTTGTACATTATTTATTTATGGTATTGAGACAAAACTTTTCATAATCGGATTGTGCTTTTGTTTGCCTTCTCAATCTCAGTATAAAAATTCAAAGGCCTTATAAGTAATGCCTGTCCTACTCCCATACCTTTTATTGTTGAAGACAGAAACTTCTGTCATTTTCATATGACCAACTTTACATCAATTTGGTCTTATAGATAGTTGTATACATTGCTGAAGCCAAGATTAGGAAAGTTATATTGTACATAACCACCAATATCTGTTTGTTTGGTTCCACTCTCAAATTATGTGAACATTTTGCCACTTTTTAATTAGTTGTTGGATGATTTTACCTGCACAAATCTGATTTTATTTCCCCTTTTAATGACAGGGAACTTTATAGTAATAATATAACTGGAAAAATTCCAGAAGAGCTTGGGAACTTAACAAATTTGGTGAGCTTGGATCTTTACTTGAACACTTTAAATGGTCCCATACCGACTACTTTGGGCAACCTTGCAAAACTACGTTTCCTGTACGATATACTTTCCTTATTCTCATGTCTTTGATGTGCAAAATTTATTTAAGTTGGTTCCATTTTGTTTCTTCCTTCAGCTTTCCATCCTTTTTTTTCACTTTCCTATGCAATGGTGGTAGATTTTGTAGCCTACTACATGCCCATTTAATTTTCAATAATGCCTTTTATATACATGCACAGATGCCTATAGATAAGCATCAATTCTATTTTTACTGTTTCAGCTATTGCTATTGTTATTATTACATGATACTTAATGCAATAGCGTGACTATATGCACAAATGTAATCAAGTGAAATACTTGAGGTTGCTCTTGTTAAAAGTAGTTTTAATGTACATTTGGTCCCTCAAGTTTTTTTAGTCAATTAAGTCCCTCTGTTATCCAAATATGTAGGGGGGTTTATGATGAGTTTGGGATATGAAATAATTTTAGAAGCAAAAAACTTAGAGGAAACTTGATAAGATTTGAAGGATTTTATATGATGTGAGATTAGGGTTAGAAGAAGGGGAGTTTTGAGATTTTTTAAGTGAAATTTGGTGTTTTGGTCGGTCAGTTTTGAGCAGAAGATAATTATTTATAAATATTTTGAATAAAAAATTTATATTTTAAGGGTTTTAGGGAGAAGAAATTTGATGGGGAATCATATTTACTTAATTTTTTTAAAAAGGGGATTCAATTAACTCAAAAAAGAAACTTGGGGACCAGAATCCCACACAGTCCAAACAAGAGAGAAAAACACAATTAAACCTTGAAAGTAAAGACTTAAGGGCTAAGGCTATTGACCAGGTTGTCAGAGTTCGATCATGATTAATGTAGCTTTATTTACTATAACCACAACTGAAATTACTTTTCTTTTGTGCATGTTCTCTCATCCCATATTTTTAACAATCAAGGCTATGAACTTGACAGTATTTTGAAGGTTAAAGCCCCATTATTCTCACGGCCTTTTCCCTGCAAATTTATTTATGCAAAAGGGAATTTTACTACGTATGTCTGTTGATGGTGGGTTGAGGAAATTTTGTACTACCTCCTTGTCTGTAAAATATCCTATCATGATCATCTAATTCACTCATGTACTTGGAATTAGGTGTTAAATTATGATATATCAGTTGTTCCAGGAGTTAGACATACTCTTCGTTTTTCATCAATTCACTTTACAAAGTAGAATTTTTGTTATATACCATGGTGCCAATAACTCATTCTCTATTTGAATATTTGAAAATTGTTTGCTGTCATGTCTTATTACTCTACTCTATTGGTAGCTTAATACTGCAAACTGATTAATTTTGCTCTCCAAAATAGGCGTCTCAATAACAATAGCTTGACAGGAGGCATACCCATGTCTTTGACAAATGTTTCTTCACTGCAAGTTCTGTGAGTGTTACTTCTATATGTATATTTTCCATGAGTTAATGCCAGAATACATTCCTATTTATACTAGTGTCATGTATTTTTATAAGTGTAACCTGCCACAACTTTCATTTTGGAATATAGTGATCTCTCAAATAACAAGCTAAAAGGGGAAGTCCCAGTGAATGGTTCATTTTCATTATTTACCCCCATCAGGTTAGTACAAATAATTAAGTTTTTATTTATAGTTATTGTTGATGGACGACCTGAAAATTTTGCCAATCCCATGTTCCACTTTACAGTTATCAAAACAATCCTGACTTGATACAACCAAAAAACACTCCATCTCCAGTTTCTCCAACACCACCAGCAGCTTCTTCAGGTTTGTTAATGTTTGTTTATCATTCACATTTAAAATTGTTCGATAATAACTTGAGGTGACAGCTTCAATTCAACATATAACTCTAGCATGCTCACAGCTATCTTGAATTGAAACCAAACTTAACTTTGTTTTAAGACCTGGGGCTGAAGAAACCAAACTCCAAATCCAAACTATTAGGTCAACTACATTTTGATACACTGTTAAATAACAACTTGACCTAAAATTTTATGCTTCTAAGCAAATGCCAAGAATTTTTATTTAATAACTCCATTAACCCTATGGGAAGCAGCTATTCTATTTTTCTTGTACTTTACTTTTGCTTCTTTTATAAACTGCCTCCAACCTTTCCCTTACCTACTGATATTACAATTACCATTTTCCCTCTAAAGGATGAGGAGAAATGTAAGAGTTGATAATTGATTGGTACAGGCTAAGAAGCTTTTTTCTAGATATTTGTTCTGTAGTTGTGGAAAAGGATGGAATATTTTTTTAACAGTGATCTCCTGAAGACAAACTTAGCTTAAGCTTAGCTTCTTTAGGTCAGTTGCTTTATGTGTCATGTTTAAATGTGTCGTTTCTTGAGGTTGGTGTCACATGGTTGAATTTAATAGTGGAATTCTTATAGGAATGGATTTATAATTTCTTATTGAAAGCATTTATCCTTTTTTCAGGTAACAGTAATACTGGAGCTATTGCTGGAGGAGTTGCTGCTGGTGCTGCTCTGTTGTTTGCAGCCCCTGCAATTGCACTTGCTTATTGGCGAAGAAGGAAACCTCAGGATCATTTCTTTGATGTTCCTGGTTAGTTGCATAACAGAAAACAAGGCATACATGCTGATAAATGCTGTATATGATAGCTATAACTGATTTACTGACATTTTTTCTGTCTTCTACTGGCAGCTGAGGAGGATCCTGAAGTTCACCTTGGTCAGCTTAAAAGGTTTTCACTGCGTGAGCTGCAAGTTGCAACAGATAACTTTAGTAACAAACACATTCTGGGTAGAGGTGGATTTGGAAAGGTTTATAAAGGACGCTTAGCTGATGGATCTCTTGTAGCAGTAAAAAGACTTAAAGAGGAGCGCACACAGGGTGGGGAGCTGCAGTTTCAAACCGAAGTGGAAATGATCAGCATGGCTGTACATCGTAATTTGCTTCGGCTTCGTGGTTTTTGTATGACACCTACTGAACGGTTGCTTGTGTATCCTTACATGGCTAACGGAAGTGTAGCATCATGTTTACGAGGTATCCCTATTAATGCTGTATTTGAATTGCTTTTTTTTGTAATATACTTGTCTTTCTCATACATAAAACTTTTCTCTCATGTATCCTTTTCTAGTAGAAATGTTAGTGTTAGTGTTCAATGTAAAAGTTATTTCTGGTGTATTTTGATTTATTATTGAAGAAATAAGAAAAAGATTTTCCAGATGTTATCTGGCAGCAACTTAAACACAATAACTAAGGAAATTTCTTAATAGTTCAAAATTTTAAATACAGATAAATGCTCTTTCCGTTGAATTTCGACTTTATACAAAAACTGTTTTTATGTATATTGATTGTGTTGTTGTAGAACGTAAAGAACCCCAACCGCCACTTGGCTGGCCAGAACGGAAGCGTATTGCACTGGGATCTGCAAGGGGGCTTGCTTATTTGCATGATCATTGTGACCCTAAGATTATTCACCGTGATGTCAAAGCAGCAAATATATTGTTGGACGAGGAATTTGAAGCAGTTGTTGGAGATTTTGGTTTAGCTAAACTTATGGATTATAAAGATACTCATGTTACTACTGCTGTACGTGGAACAATTGGACATATAGCACCAGAATACCTCTCAACTGGAAAATCTTCAGAGAAGACTGATGTTTTTGGATATGGTGTGATGCTTCTTGAACTAATAACTGGACAAAGGGCTTTTGATCTAGCTCGACTTGCCAATGATGATGATGTCATGTTGCTTGATTGGGTAGGTATTTAGTTTACTCTAAATATGTCATTAATACGTGAACAGTGAATAACTTACTCTAACAGTACTATCTATTAATCTCTTCACTTGGTTCCTTATGCCTAAGAAATTATTTAGCTTATAGTATCCCTTGCTGATTTGTTTTAATTCATGTTTTCTGAAGTCCCTTCTGCAACCCCGGAAACTTTGCCTTATGCTAATTTAAGAATTCAAATTCAATTAACCATCTTACTTTTCTTTCTGGTAAGATTTACAAAAGTTGAAGAAGAACGAAGGGAGAAAATTATATTCTTAAAGGAAACAATATTATTCTGGTAAAGGTGTAACTGATAATCTCATTTCAGCATAGGAGTTCTTGTAACATTCCCTTTAAAGTTATATAGTGCAACAGATTGATTTGGTATTTCTATTTTTTGTTACAAATTCTTGAATCTCTTTTTCCTGACCGTCCTTATGTCAGTGTTTTAATGTTATGTAACATTACCACCAATGAATGACTAATCATTGTTGGCAACTTGCATTGTTTTGAGTCCAGGTTAAAGGACTTCTCAAAGACAGGAAATTGGAAACACTAGTAGATGCAGATTTACAGGGCAACTACAATGATGAGGAGGTAGAGCAGTTAATCCAAGTGGCCTTACTATGCACACAAGGATCTCCTATGGAAAGACCTAAGATGTCTGAGGTGGTAAGAATGCTAGAAGGTGATGGTTTGGCTGAGAAATGGGAACAATGGCAGAAAGATGAGACATTCCGACAAGACTTTAACAGCAACATACATCACCCTAATGCAAATTGGATAGTAGATTCAACTTCCCATATCCAGGCAGATGAACTATCAGGTCCTAGATGATAACATTCCAAGGACAAGTGAATACACAATCCTGCTTGACAAGACTTTCTGTTGGAAAGAGATATACTTCTGATTTGTGCATATGATTTGCGCCCCCTCTACCTTTTCTCCTTGTACGCAGATTCCATGCCCATTGGTCAGTTGTGATTATTAAAGAAAGAAGATTGTAATTTCTATTGGGTTGTTAAGTTGCAGGATCAAGTGTATGTTACAACTTACAAGCAACTTTTGTCATTGTATGTATGAAAAATTAGTATAGAGCTTTATGGAAATAAATGCAATTCTATTGTCGATTGTATTATATTTACCTATGTAGTTATTTCTGGAGGTTTGGAAATCAATACTAATTGAGTCATGCACTTAATGGTTGGCATCAAAATTATTATATGTGGAAATATGTCTAAATGGCCATGCTATTGATTTGTTTTTTTCAATTTGTATTTGGAATCTGTTATTAGCCAATTATAGATGTTGCTCCAGCTACTAATAGCTGTTTGGTTTAGAGTCTGGAAGTGCAAATCATGTTAAGTGTACATTAGTCCATCCATTAAGCTGGGATGCTAGAACCCAATTTGATAGCATGATGTCCAATAATTTCCTTGCAAATAATATTTGGTGACTAAGGATTTGTAAACGAAATTTATTAACTTATATTCATTTGTGCTTTTAGCAAGTTTGATTGTACATTTCTAAAATATTTCTTCTAAAAAATGGTCTTAAATGTGAGTTGACGCTAATAAAGTAACTTGTTTTTAAGGGGGAGAATTTTAATCTGTTGTAACTTATTTTTTTTAAATGCTCTTAAAAGTATAGTCTGGTACTTTTTTTTAATACAAGTAAATGTAGATAAACAAATCTCTATATCAATAAATCAACTTTGAATGTTTATTCTATTATTTATTGAAGGCTACTAAAGAAAATGAACAAACCTATCTGATTATTTTCTTTTTTTCATTTTTAGTTTCTTTCGGTAAGTTATCTACAAAATACACTGGTTGGTTATAATGAAAATAAATTGTGACTTAAAGACGAATTTTAAGCAATTTTGTTGGTGTTGAATTTTTACTTTGGAGAAGACTTGATTTGCTTAGTACTCTCAGCACTTAATCTTGTAACTATGTCCAATTGATTAGACTTGGTCATTTTGGTTAGTATGTATGAATTTGATATTTAAGTTTTTTAGTTAATTCGGTAAATTTGACTATCTAGTTTAAGTGTGTGTTTGAAGTTAGTATTTAAGTTATTTTAGCTAATTGAAATATCTTTAAAAAATAAGCAAATTTAATCGGCCGGTTGAACCTTAATCCTTAATCTTTTACTTCTTTCATGACATTATATATTAATCTTATTTTTTTTAATAAATTATCCATGTGACTTAGGATCCTAAAATTGTCACTGTTCCAAGTAATAATAGTAATGTAATAGCTATATGAAATGTATAAATTCAAAAGAAAAATAGTAAATATAAATTTATAATCATATAAATTAAAATTTATTAAAACTTGTGCATAATGAAATATTTAAAATATAAGTTATAAATTGATAACAATCTTATTTGTAAATTGTGAATGAAATATTTTTTTTATTTGTGAAGACGGAAGATAGTGTCAAAGGAGGATTTACAACAATTCATACATATTTGTTCAGCTTTGTTAAACCAACTGTGCTAAATTTTCCTAACAAGTATTATAGTTGATTAAATTAACTTATCAAATATTTTCTTATAAATTATATATTTCATATTGATTAACATTTAAATAACATAAAAAGAGAATAATATAAGATGATTAACTTAGCTCTAAAATTATTAAAGATATGAGTCTAATTTTATAGCACATAATTCTAATAATGATTTTGAAAAAAATCATAATAATGATGTGAGTAATTTTACACATATATAATTTCCTAATCACATCACCAATATGCCAATATGAAGTAAAAAAAAAAATATGATCAATTTTTTTTTTCATTTTCAAGTCTATTTTTCTTATATGGAAAATATAAATTCAAAAGAATATAAAAATAATAAATATGAATATATAATACTATATAATCATTAAAGTTTGTTGTTTATTTTATTTATTGTTGATATAATGTTAATATGTAGTAATGTTGAAATGCATTTATTATCAAGATTGAAATTCATTTTAAATTTGTTGAAATAGTGCAATTTTTATTAAATAGATATAGTTGTTAATTATTTTAAAATAATATTTTTAATGATTTTAAAGGTATTAATTTTAGTTATGTTATATTATTGAAAGCTTTCAATTAATTAACTTAATTGTATCATTGAACACTCTCATTTAGTATAATTAAAATCATATATCATTATTATTATTATTACCATCCAACTAAGTGAAAGTAAATAGTATATTGAAGCAGTTATATTTTCTCCTATTTTATTACTTTTCTCTATGTCTATTGAATAAAAATAATAAATCAAAAGATATTGAATCATTATTATCTATTATAAAACATATATATAAAAGATTTTAAAAACTAATAAGTTTTCTTTAATATTAGATCCCTTTGAATCATATCACCTATTACTTTTTTTATTTAAGAAAATTAGTGATGAATGTGAAATTAAAGTTTTTATGACTAAAAATATTTAAGTAAAGATTATATAATTGAATCAAATCACCGACCATTATAAAATTAAAATTTTAATTCAAAGACTCTCAAAAGTTCAAATGACATTTTATTTATGTATACAGATAACGGGCTAAAACATTCTTTTAACCGCTATTTTCTAAATCCTACACTTCATTATTTGACGTCTAAAACCGACATTTATCCCTAAAGGCTATAAAAGTCATATGCTACCAGCCTACAACCCTCCAATATCTTGCAGAGCCATGAAAGAACCTACTTTCAGATGCTTCCCTGTATAAGCCAACCAGCGTCAATCTTAAAACAGGAAAATACAAACCATGCGTACGTACATCATATACTTTTATTTGTTAATTTTTTATAATTGTACATCATATGCTTTATATACATATATACATTGGATATAGAATTTTTCACCAATAATTAGTTGATAATTTCTTCCAAGTACAGCGTACAAAAAACAAAAATCTTCCAAGTACGACCAGCTATACCTTTATACAAGTACTAGCCAACTATTTACATAATAGAACAGTTTCCCAGAGCAGGATCATCTCTACTTTCTGCCAGTAGCACCAATGCGTGGTTTGCCCTTAACCTCAGATTCCTGCATTTCATAGGAATATAATTTTGCATATCATTAACAGATGATTAAAGGATATTCTCTTTAGGGGCGGATAGCCAAACCAATACCTGAGGCAAGTGCAGGAAAATGTAGGTCTTTGCTGTTGCAGGATTAGAATTTTCTGCCCCTTTACTCCAGTCATAGCAGACCTACGAGCAGGATGTCAGTATATCAATTCGACATGTTTGAATCATAAAAATAACAGAAATAATTCCATCGAGGTAACAACCAATACAAGACCAGCTTGAATACCTAATTTTTTGAATTCCAAATCCTTTTATCATCAATATCGGGAAAGGAATTGGCCAATAGAAAGTAATATAATGCAGAAATTTCCAATGCAAGATATCACAAAAGTGAAGAACCTTAACAAACATTCTATGCATTTGTGACAAAAGAAGCATTGCAAGGTGAATTTACACCAGGACAAAATGGAAAAAGATATATGTGCACGACTGAAAAAGCAGAATAGTAAGGCGGGCATACTGAGTAAGCAAATATTGAACCATCATTGTTGAAGGTACTGCAAGGAATAGGTTGGCTGCATCTCAACATGGCCTGAAATAAGACAAGTTTGCATTAGATAAGCATGTAATTATGCCAAAAATATCACTACAATATGTGTCGGTTAGGAATTGAATGGAAGTGTTTAATAAAAATGGAATAACCTTGAGCCTCTGTTTACTATCCTTATCCCAAAAATTGAAAGCACCATCAGAGCCAGAAGTTGCAAATGTGTGGTGTACCTAAAAATCGTAGAAAAAAATTGTGAGAAACAATAAATAGATTATAAAGTGGAAATACTTTATCAATGATTTCTGTTGTCCATTGGATTTATAGGTCAACAATTGTGGATAAAAATGTGAAAAATAGCACCAAAAAGAATTTCTGTACTGGCTACAAAATTTTAGGGAGACTGATAAATAATAGATAAACAGCAGTCAGCAGTGCATTTGTAAAAATAGAATTGAGCATACAAGTATATGTTAAATTCCAACAAGAACAAGAACAATAAACAACCAAAATAAGAAAGTTTCAACCAGGAGTAATTTAAATTTTAACACTAACCATTCATTTAAAAAAACAAAAAAGTGAAATGATCCTACTGAAATTCAAAGGTAGTGGTGCAACTTCAACAATTTTAAGTAAACCAAATTAAATCAGAATAGTCAGGCACAGATGGGACATAAATCTTACAGGATGGAAGTTTAAAGAGTTGACTGAGTATATTTCATTGCCCTCTCTGTGGCATTTAAAAGTGAAGTTTTTACCCTGCTGACTATCATCCAAATGATGCACCCCAACTCTTCCTTCTATTGATCCGACCTACAGCAAGTATATCATCAGTTTCAACAGCCAAAAATTAATCAATCTAGACTTACAACTTACAATTTGATAATTACACTGAAACAAGAATCTGGAAGACAGATATTTTGTATATTATTCTTATAAATCATAAATGTAGGATAAGTTAGGGAAGCAAACATTAGTTGGTGTAAAAAAGTTAATGAAAAAGGACAGAAAGTAGAGCATACTTCCCCTTCTTAGCTGGATACATATAGAGAAAAACATTTTTTTGTCTTTTCATGATTACCATTGGACTTATGTTTTGATAAAAAAAATCAACCTAAAAATTGGTTACAGAAAGTAAGTCCTTCTAGATACTAAATAGGAACCCACTGTTGGGAAACAATTGAATATTGCTTTTCATTGATAAAATAAAGATAGCAAAGATGCATACCAAGAAACCTTGCTGATCAGGGAATGCAGCAAGGCACCTTGTTTGATACTTTAATGGTGAAACGATTCTCTTGAATTCAACCTGTAGCAAGTGAACAATAGTCAACGGTAGGAGACACTTGCAAATACAGAAATGAAAAGAAAAGAAAAATCAACAGAATGAATATTGTTCATTAATGTAGGAACACACAGATCTAATTATTCATAATATAAAATGAACACAGCGGAATATGAAATAAAAGGAAAATGGCCAACAAACTTGGTTTAAAATAGCCATGATATGATAAGTGAATACATGACCGAAAGGTAATACAAATAATGGAAAATACAATTAATTTAAGATTAACTAAATTAGAATAAAAGTATTACCTGAGGATTTTGCAAGTTGTAAACAATAAGATTTCTATCAGCAGTGCCAACAACCATCAGAGGATGTCTCACTGTCATAGCATAGCAGCGCTCTGGGAGTTGCTGTGTGTGCACTGGATTTGACTGCCTTGTGTCCCAGTATCTAAAAGCAGCCAGAAAGAGTCATGTGGAGAGGGCAGAAGTATCAGATCAGGCAAAATTGAAAGCTTCATACCTTATTTAACCAGAAGGATACAATTACATATCAGCATCACAAAATACTAATCCTATAATGTGCAAAGGTAATAGGAAACACTTGATGCATGGAACAAAAAATCAGCCTAAACTGAAGGGCTTATTGGACAGTTACATAAACAAGGAAGAAGAGATTACATTGTAATGATCATTAGTGGAAATTTCCTGGCAAGCAAAATATATTCAGAAAGAACTACAACGTCTCCAAATTAATTAAGAATGACATTTGCTTCAAGCTACAAAAGAACTTAGGAGAACCAAAATAATTTGAAATTGAAATTTGAAAGTTAGGTTTGTATGATACAGCCAAGGAAAAGGAACTCGGCAGCAGAATAGTGGCAAGACAGACCACAAAGTTAACACTCTGATACTGTGTTCAAATTATAGGGATTTAGGTATGGAAAGAAGAAAAGAGAAAATACAGATTCTGAATAATATTTCCTTGGGTTAAATGACATGATGAATGTGATATAAAAGAAAAAACACAAATCCCTATCTATACTCATAGTAAATTCTAAATTCAAATTAAATAAAACAATTCATGAAACTATAACGAGATATGGAAACTAATCAATCCTCCAATATCACCTAAGATATTCTAAAAGATATAATGTTGATATTATGAGATGTTTTTCATATATTCAAATTTCTAAAGATATAATTTAAAAACAAATTGCTGTAAAGGCAGCAAATGCTAGTGCAGTACTTCAAAGTCTTGTCCCAGCTTCCTGTGACTAAAAGGTTCATTTCAGGAATCCAAGCAACTTCTTTGATGGGTGCGTCATGCATGGCAACAGTCATTGGTTGGCCTCCAGATAACAGAGGCCACATCTTCACTTGCTTGTCACATCCACCAGAGAAGACAGTTGTGCCATCATCCTTCCATGTAGAGCACAAAACCTATGCAAAGAAATATACATTATGAATTTATGACATATTAAAAGTTCACTGTTTCAGTTCAAGGAAGATCAGCAAGATCACGATATCCAACAGTCTAAGATTCAATAGTCAAGTACTATTGATTTATCAACCTAATAATCAGGTCAATGGTTAAATGCATATCATTATTCATTGGCTGCATCAAGCCATTGACCCGCTGAAAACTTGAGTACAAAGAACACTAAAACTAAAATGTCCACCTCTAAAACCCTCCCTTGAGGCTCATAAATCTCACGCATAACAACATATGAATATCCTTAAGGAAAATGCTAATTGGTGCACTCAGGACCCTGGTTAAGAAATAAAAAATGAAAAGTTCTTATTAAAAACTGTTATTACTAATTAATGCACTCCCACATTGATTCCCAGTGCACCTCCAATGTGATTTCCAACAAATACTTTCCACTTATTAATTCCTTGACTATTGCCCTTAGAGTTGCAGTGGTTAGCAAGAACCATATCTTAATATCCCAAAAAAATAAGCAGCACAAGGGCAATAAAACGTGAGGAATCACATGACAACCGCCCTAATACATCGTAACCAAACAAAAATTGCACATGCAACTATCTATTTCATTTTAAACAGAACCATTGTCATTCCTCTATGTCTTTGCCACAGAAAACACCATGATTCTTCTACTTATGAGTTATGAATCACAATTTAAACCACCTTGCATTGCATATACTAGAATAGTAACTGATGAAAATGCATATATTGATAATACATAGATAGTAGTAATGAAGTGATAATAAGGTGATAAAATGAAAGTAAAATAAAAGAGGTTACCGGATGATCGTGCGTTATAGAAGCCTTGGGAACAGTGGCAACATTAACTCCATTCCGTGCTACCTCCCAACAACGAACCTGGAAAAGGAAAAGTTGCTCACAAGCCTATCTATCTATCAAAGTAAAGAGTGAAAGAAAGAAAGAAAGAAAGAAAGAAAGAAAGACACGCCTGATTGTCCCAAGAAGTGGCGACGAGGAAGTTGGCTTTGGGGCTGAAGCAGAGACTGGACACGGAATCAGTGGGAGGCTGATTCACCTTCAAAAGCAAAAATTCAACCATCAAAACAAAAACTCTCATAAACTGGAACATTGAGATTGAGATTCAGGTACCTCAAAGGACTTGTTAGGGTTCGGATTGGTGTTGCTCAGGAAATTCGACATCTGCAAATTTTTCTTGCTGAATTTTCTCAGAGAAAATAGAGAGAGACGCACGGACACTGTTTGTAGTTTGGAGGGAGTTGGTTTGGGCCTTGACTTGAGTGAAGAAGGAAAGGGTTTTGCGCGGGTGAGGGGAGGTGTAGGTATTAAATACTACTACCACATAGCGTTATTAGCACGCCTGGTTTTGGGTTTTGTTTTGCTTAACTACAATTGGGCTTCTCTTTATTACGGCCCTAAATATGGGAAATGCAAAATGCAGAGAAGTAATTGGGAGACTGCAGAAAGTATTTACCTTTTTTATGGAAGTTGTTATTACCACACCCAAATTTTTTTTTATTTTTTTTATTACTAAATTGTTATTATCACACTCCAAAAATACCCCTGACGATGTGATCAATACATAAGAAAATATGTACGCTGTGTATTAAACTATTAATTCAAAATACAAAACAGAAACTTATTTTCATTCTGAATTTTGAATTCTAAACGATTGCCAATATAAATTATGAATATTAATACCAATATCAATATTGACAATATGAACATGAATAAGTTCAAAATAAATACAAACGGACCATGAATAAGGATGATAGACCATGAATAATTAAAATAAATTTTAATTAAAATTATTAATGCATTAAATTCAGTTATAAAAATACACCATTCATTTCGTGCATGCAATATCAGTCGTTCACTTCACTGACGTATGGCATTGGCACTAAAGGACGTAATCATGTAATAACGCGTGAACACAAAAAAATATCTCTCATTTGTCTAAAATTATCTTTCACTAAAATTAATATGGTGTGATATAGTTTGTAGTCAATGATTCAATTCTAGGTTCATGCATATGAAGAAAAAAAATCTGTTAGGAACTCGAGCAGTAGAAGGTTCATTTTTTTTAACGGGAATAAACAAATATTTGTTAATATTTTGATTAAAAAAATATTACAAATTTTTATAATATAATCATGTCATGACAAAACAAAAATTCAACATACTTATGTTTTTATAAATTATAATTATTTTTTTACACATTTTCATACCGTAAAACTGGTATAGTTTATATTTTTGCCTATGTTTTATTTTGCATCTGTTAAACTAAATATATCGTTTCTTCTTCATTTGTTATCTTACTAAAACGTCTTTATGGGAATAAATTATTTTTTATTCTAATTCACTGTAAATTGTTATATTCTCAATAAGTTTGTGTACAACAGTACAAGTACAACTCGCCTTTTTTCTTTCATTTAAGATGATCAAGTAGAGGTAGTTGAGTTATAAGCTTTTAGGAATTAATTAAGTTGAAAAGCTACTTGAAAATAAAAATTTACTTTTTAGCTCAAAACTATTAAACCAACTTTTTTTGAAAGGTTAAAAATAGATATAATTAGTTACTGATAAATATAAAATTATATAAAATAATATAAATAGACATGTTTATATAATTTTTGTACAACTTTTTATTTTTTAAATTAACAAAAATATAATTTCAGTTTATTAAACCCTTATCATTTGTTTTTAAAAGTCAAATATTTCATTGAAAGTGTAAAAATTAATGGCGCAATAATTAAATATACTAGTAAATCAATTTGTTCAGCCAAAGTTATGTGCACTATGTTGGCCTTCTAAAAATTATGAACATTAAATTACTTTCTTAAAATTAAAATTTGTGACCAAATTAGTTTCTTAAAGATTTTTTTTTTATAAAAACATTGATATTTAGAGATTATCCTAGCAAGTTTATTTTAATTGCAAATATATTTTTTAATTCCGCTAAAATCTAAAAAATAAAAAAGTACATAATAGATTATAATAAATATTTTGTTATGTTTAGTTAAATAAAGCACTAGATTATTAAATAAAAGTAAAGTTGTGTTTTTCAAGTGTGACTTACTCGAAATTAGTATCTTTTTTTACAAATTATATACAAAATTGGTAACTAAAAAAATTTACCCGCAACATAATAAAAAAATCTCTTTCTACCTATTATATCTGTTGAAAAACTAATACAGAAACAGTCATATTACATGGGTGTATCAGTATTCTGGTATGTTGATATGAATCTATGCGGACATTCTTAAAGTATTCTGCATTAGAGCTTTAGGTGATTTTAAGTTCAGGGAAGGTATATAACTTTGGAAGAACCTGTTTTATTTTAAGAAATAACAAAACTTTTTTTATAAAAAAAATTCTTTTAAAAATTAGCAAAGATTACAACCATATTTGTTAAAATAAACTAAACCAAACTTGCACTAGTTCAAGTCAAGAACGCCTCTTTTTGTTTTATATTATTTTCTCTCTTTTGAAAGGCGTGTAAATGAATATTTGCGTAGGAAATAGGAAGTGAGAACTTAGCCCCCAACTTTGTCCTTTTTTGTGAATTATTGAGATGGCTTTGATGCTCCCGCACATATTTTTTCTTCATTCATCACTGGCTTCTGTACCAAACAATTTTAAGGAATTAATTGCAAAATCCAAACATATTTGACTAATTATTATTCCAAGAATTAATGGACTGCATACAGGTCCATTGGCCATTGCCATCGATCATTTGATTAGTTCACATTCTAGCAAATAAATAATAAGGTTAATAACTTGATACTGTTTTTGTATTTTTCAATTGACCGCTATATTTCTGTAGACTGGTTTTGTTTCATAAAAAGTTATATCTTAAACAAATTAAAACCATTGAAGAAAATAAAACTAAGAAATTCTGGACTCATTCTCTGGTTTTGCTTTTGACTTCCAATAGTCCACCCATATTTATTTATTTAATGGCTTTTAGAGGTACCTAAGTGGTAGGGGGGTTTATTTTTTTATATTGAAACTCAGTTTCAATTATTTCAAATTAATTGTGGAACATTGTAGGGAATTTAGTAGCTGAAGTAAACAACCTCTCCAGTCATCTTCTTCTGTTTACACAATATGGTTCTTTCAATTGAAATGTCGCTTTATTAGTTGAAATTTTCCACGTAGCTTTGTATCACTGCTTTTTATGTGGAAGGAAGTAATTTTCCATGTAGTTTCTAGTATCACTTATTTTCCATGCATGTAGAGTATGTACACTAATATGTATTAATTGTATCAATAGTCAAAAGTATAGGTTAAGATTTTCCACTGATGTTTGGAATAGTTTATGTGTAGATATTGCATGCAAAAATGTCTGGCAAGATTCAGTGTTTTACATTGACTGACATTTTTTTAATGCATGCTTGTTTGCATATTTTCTTCCTTTTCCATATAGTGATTCTGATTGCCTAATCTAAACTCCACTCATCCCGTCCTTTATAGTATAGATATTACATGATGACCTATTCTTTTTGACACAAGGCCAAAGGTAAAGAAAGCTTGACTTTTCAAAGGAATAATGAAAATATTCAAGTAATAATATATATGTAGTCTTTGACAAAAGATAGCTTTAAGTTATTTTTTTCTGCACCCAGCTCATCACAATGTAAAAAATTTGAGGTTATGCTGTGCATATTCACCCACTTCTATTGTTGTTACATGAGATTAAGGACTTCATATTATATAACTTTTGGTTTGATCACTAAATATTAAAAGCTTTCCGTCTTGTCTGTGAGGTGCAAAGTAAAACTAACCTTCATATATCTAGCAAATATATATATAGGATTGCTTAATCTAATGTCTGGCACGGGTATGTCGTGTACTTCGAAGAAGATTCGAATTTAGACAAATCAAGTACATATATAGTTATTATCATTCTTTTCATCTGCAGTTCCTTTGAAGTCCATTAATTGTGGCATTTAATTGTTTAGACTTTGGTTACTGACTTTGATACACATTTTTGTGGATGGCGATGCATTGTGGAATTTGAATCTTATGGAGTGTGGTATATAGCATGACAAAAGTCCTAAAGCATAATTTTTCTTATATATCTAGAATGAACATGTTACAAATATAGATGGTGATGTATCTCTGTATGCATGGAAAATTCCTCTCCGCTGGAAATTAATGTGCCGCATGTAGAATAGTGAGGCTAACAATGGAACTGCATATTTTGAATTTGGAGGATACTATAAAAAGGTAAAAATGACAACCCCCCGATCCACTTTCGGAACATTTTAAATGTTACTAGGATGGTCATAATATAATAGACATAATGGATAAAAATAAAGAGTTAAACTACATTCATTTAGTCTCTACTCTTATTCTATTTTTACGATTTGGTCCACGTGCATAGAAATTACACGTTTTAGTTCCAAATAATTTTATATCAATAGATATCAAATTAGCATAAACTTATATGAGAACATACAAATTAGGCAAATACTAAAGTGACTGATAATTGTCACTCACACTCTCTTTTTAGCCATGTTTTAATACAATTATATATAGTATATTTTGTATGCTTTAGAACTTTGTTTGTTCTTAATTTGGTTGATTTAAGAATAAATACTTTATTTGTAAGTTAAAAGTTTGGTTGTTATGCTTGTTCCATTTGATCTTTGCTTATTTTTGTTTTATTTTGAAAGAATAACATTGAAGGGCACTTTGGAGAGGTGATCACTAGAGCATATATATTTTGAATATTTTTTAAGCCATAAGCTAGCTTAAGCGAGCCACAATTGACTAGCTTAAGCAAGCTGATTATTGAAGTCCTAGAACCTTGTTGTGTTACGCGAGCCATGTTGGCTAGCTTAAGCAAGCTAACTCTTAAAAGTCTAGAATGTTTGTTGTGCTAACTTAAGTGAGCTTACCAAATAGACTCATTTGTTGTTGTTGATATAAAATGCCCATGACTCAGGGAGAGGGCACAAATTCCAAGACACAAAAGGAGCATTTCAAAGTTAAGAGAAAGACTATGACAATGTGGTATATGCTTAAGGGCTCTACTTTGATTGCTTCTTCTATGGTTTTCATGGCTATGAGTAGCTAATTCATCATTCCTTGGAGTTTAATGTAGTTAGACTGCCTTTATGTAATTACCATTTTTTATTCAATAAATCAATTGTTATTATTCTTCTTCTATACTTATTGTCTATTTTTAGATTGATCACTTAATTATTTGTTCCATTACATTCAATTGTATTTGGAAAAATCTATTTGTACTATAAATTGAAGAAGGCAACCATTAATCTTTATACCTAGGGATAGGGTATAGGTGATTGGTCATTGCTAAAACTCCTTTTCTTAATACAAGTCGTTTGGCTACACACTAATCATAAGATTGGTAGGGGAGTCAAATGACTTAGGTACTCCTTTTATAAAATTTTAATTCTTCTTTTAAAATAAAGGGGTTTCTTATGTAAGTTCAGAAATAACTAATTCATAATGAAGAACTGCTTTGAGCATAGATTGAAAATGCAAACAGTTTAGAATGAAACTACAAACAATTTTGGAAAAGGTTCTTGTACATATCTGAACTTTGGTTTCAAAAAGAGTTATTCATTTGACAAGACTTTGATAAAAACAAGTTTGGTTTTAAATGTACTTGTGAAAAGATTGTCCGTTTTAAAGTTTAACACAAAAAAATTAACAAATCTTGTTAAAAATAAAGCCAAGTGAGGGAAGAAGAAAAGTGTACAATAATTTTTATATTGATTCACCCCAACCTTGGGCTACATTCAGTCCTCACTCTTGAAGATGATATTTCATCGACACAATCAACCATTGGATTTCAACAACCTGTCAGTACTCCCAATGGACTTCAAACCTAGTATCAACTAGACCAACAACGCCATTGGATTTCAACTTTTCTAGCCACTTTTGAGCTTACAATAGTAAAGAGTTTTCGCGTTTTTCACTGCACAAACACAAATCTTTCTTTTCACAAAAGGATTCCACTCTGGAATATAATCTTTCACTTCTATCTAGTATTTCTAACAGATTACAAGCACAATACAAAAGTGGGCCACTCTCAACAATGAGGGTTAAAACAGAAAAATGCAGATTTCTCACACAAAGATTTTGCTCAAGTTGTTCTTGTTTGGAATGTTTCAACTTGGTTCATAATGCTCTTCAAAAAGATCTCATAAAGCTCATAAGAAGACCGTTGAGGTGTGCTCCACCCAATTGACAGGCTTTTGGAGCAAGTAGGAAGACTTAACAATTATCATGAAATGATTGCTTGCAGAATTATCTGAGGAATCTTTCTAATGAGAATTATGAATTATCATCATAATAACCATTCTGATTTTTGTTGAGGCAGAATCCATACTTGTAGTAGATTCTGTTGATGAAGGTCAAACTAATATGCCTTTTTGAATTAACACAACTTCATCAAACTTAACACTTCTTCACAACTCAAAGTATTCTGAAGTAGATTACTTCATAAACACTAAGTGAAGATTTATTTGATAGTGTGTTAATGTTCTGTCCAAGGTTAGATATTTTGATGCTTCTCATAGATAGATTCAACTTTCAACAAGTTTGCATATTCTAATGCAGTTAACATTCATTTTCTGATGTGCACTCTTTGAGTGTGACAACATGTGGAAAGTGAAGTGCTTGTCAACCTCAGTCTTCTGAAGTTTTCTTTGCATGCGTGTCATCATTTGAAAGACTTGATGTTGTTCCTTGAAAAACTTTATTAGGTGGTCATTCTGAACTCCATTTTGAAGTTAAGTCTTCAGAGTCATGTTATTCATCATTCTTATGAAGACTTTGTGATAGCTTCATTTGATGCTTGATGCTCTACATGTAATCTTCTTATTTTAAGACTTTGTTGTTTTATATACTATCATGAATGAGTACTTAGAGAGAAGCTTTCTTCACCATGTTAATGAACTTCAAGAAACTTTTAGTTCACAACTTACTAACAATTGTTATATATAAGCAAACCTTTTTTAGCATCATTCTAGGTACTTCATAATGAACACATATGTTCCTTAATAAATATATCATTGAAACACTTGAACATAATATTAGTAATCACACAAATTCATCATCCTATCGATTTGGTTATCTAATGATTTGTCATAATTAAAACTAGAAATGTGGATTCAACAAAATTGTGAGTTGATAAACATAGTCTCAATTGAATAAGGATAATTGGTAATGCCTGTTAGATTAGTCTAATGAAATTAAACCCCGATTATCTCATCCAATGGTGACAACTTATTTTCTGCATCTACCAAGTGATTGACAAATTTACTCAACTAATTTTCTTACCTTAAACTCTTTTAATTTCCACACTTGTTTTTACATTTAACACTTTAATCATCATAGTCTAGTTAATTTATTGCAAGTATCCAAATATTTCAAAGCCCTTGTGGAGAAAATACTTATCAATTATCACTTTATCACTTTATACTTTACTTATCTGTTATCACCACTTGTTTCCACCGTAATTTATTGCAAGTATCCAAATTCAACACTTGTTTTTGCATGATTCTAATATTCTTTTTTATGTGTGCATACTCTTAGTATAACACCACCACTGTAATACTTCTTCATGTTATATACTTGCTTATCTCACACTCTTCTTAACAAAACACCCTATATCTAGCAAAGCTATTATTCTTGAATTTCAACCCCAACAATTAAGTAAAGTACATTCCTTTATAGTATCCTAGCTTGAAATATCCAATTGAATCAAACTCCATTTTAAGTTAAAATTTGAAGTCTTTTCCCATTTGTGAAGGCTGACATTTTTTGTAACTTTTTGTTGGACCCTCATAGTTATCATCCAAATCAATTTGTGTCTCCAAAATGGTAACTATCTCAAATGACATCTCACCACCATCTTTAAGTGTGTAAATCAAGTCATCCCTCTCACCCCTTATTTGCAACCTGAGTTGTAAGCTTAACTACAATATCTTAAGGAATATCCTCATCATCAACCTCAACTTAACCTGACATAGGTTTTTCATCATCTTTTGAACTCTCATATAAGACAACACTATCATAAAAAAACACTCAAACCATCACCTTAAGTTGTAAAAAAACTCCCTTTGTCTTGTGTGTTGCAAGCGCAACATATCACCAACTTCTCTCATACAAATCCTCATTGGAGGCCTTGCAATTTCCAATTTTCCCTCATTAGTCCACACCTTTACAAGTCCTTCCTCTAACTTATTTTCAAGTTTACAGTAAAAAATACGAACACATCCTAATTCTTAAGCATGTTGGTTATATCTCTTAACAATCACTCATTGTTGGATCATAGCTAGACAACATATTTCATTTCCTCCACACATGTTAATCAATGACCTTGCCACACTTTGTTGGTGTCTTCAGTAAATGGCGACCACTTTGTTTTTGGTATTTTTACTTTTGTATATATTTCATGATCATATAGATGAGGATATTTTATTAAGCCAAACTTGAAGAAGAAGAAGAATATGAAGCCAAACTTTGATATTTTATTAGCATCATGAGTTTTCGTATTGAGTCACAATGTAATTTTGGTGGTTATAGATGATTAATGAAATGCCTTTTGGTTTTGATGATATAAAGTTGGTAATACCATATTAGTTTATAATTGAAAATTTTGTTGGATTTAAGTTAGTAAACTAATTATCTTAATAAGGTCAAATAAAAAATTGTCGTTACATATAAATTAATAGAATAATTGATAGATAACTATTTAGTTGATTTTAAATTTTTCTAAAAAGAATAATCATATGCAACAATTTGAAGTATCAAAACTATTCTCTAAAGTCAATGACTTCATGCCTTCTTTGATAATTTTATGCAACGGTTTTTTACCATTTCCATAAGCAACAATAACAACAAAAAATCGTTCTCTTCGGGTAAAAATAAAACCATTGCTTATTGTCTTAGGTTGGAGTACAAGTTTCAGGTTCACTTATTTGGTTTGCTCGATGGTTCATTGGTGTAATTCTTTCCGATTTTTATCCCTCAAATGCACAACAATTGATATAAAAGCCGATGATTCGACATGTGATCGGCTCAGACGAGTATATATTAGATGGCAACAGTGAACCCATGAACATGTGGATTTCTTGTATAGATAGTCTTTTGGATGGGATGAGTTCATGCATGGAGAGTTAGGCATCATGTCCTATGGTGGAGCGACAGTGCAAGGTACTAAAGTATGTTGGCACAACCATGGTTAAGCAATAGGGACCACCATGGATACTTGTTTATTGAAATGACTTCCGCTTGAGGGGTTGGGGAGACTACCAGCCATGTGAAAGAGACTCACACTTAAGGGAGAGATTGCTGGAGTACAAGTATGAGATGAAGTCCTACATTGAATATAATCGAGAAAGTTGAACAACATATAAGTGAAGTAAAAATTTATAAACATGAGCCTTAAAAGTTTTAGGGTTAAAGTGTGATCTTGGTTCGCTTATACAATTTGCATATAAATGACTCATTAATATAAATCTCCCCTTTGTTTTTGTCTCTCTCAAATGCACAACATCATAGCAAAGGCTACAAATTTTTTATTAGTGTTGTCTATTCTTAATAAAACAATTGCTTAAAAAATAGGCAATGCCTCTAAACACCACAGTTTAAAAATCGTTGTCAAAAGAAAAGATAACGATTTTTTTATAAATACCACATTTTTTAGGTGGCCGTAGAACAAAAATGTTGTAGTGATTTGTAAATGGGGACTAAAATAGAACTAAAAGTGTACGTATAAGGACTAACACATGTAGTTTCTACGTATAAGAACCAAAAATTAGAAATGGTGCAAGTATAGAACCAAATGAATAGTTTAATTAATATAAAATTAGGTGTGTGGAAAATGAAATTGCTGAAATTGACATAGGGGAACTCAGTTTCTCGCTTGTGTCGGCTTGAGAAAGTATAGACGGCCATTCTTTAATAGACAGCACAGTTCTTGTTGATTGACCCGGTTTTTATTTATAAATATGTCATTGTGGATATAACTGGCATAAGTGCTAGTACTAGTCGTCTGAAATAAACCAGAGCCTTAGAGGAGGAGTTTCTGGTTGGAGAATAGCAGAGGAGAAAAAATCAGGCCTAAATGTACAACTCATCAATTTGCAGTTTTATGTTTAGTACTAGTGTTTTGCAGCCTAGGATGGTAGTTGCGAGGTAAAAAAAGAACTGGACAATGTTAACTTATATGCCAACAACCTTTAGTCATCATTTTCTGTTTAATGTCTCTTGCATTTCAACATTTGGCTCCCTCTCTACTAAATAGTTAATGTATTCAAATGATAATTCACAGGCTGTCATGCGCATTGAAGACTCATCAAAAAGGTGAGAATGGGTATGCATAAATTCATGTTTGTTTGGTTCAATTTTTTTTATATATATTTATTATCATTGTTTTCCTTAATTAATTAGTTAGACGTACGTATCATCATGACTACCATGCGCAGGACACTGCACAAAGGTGCCCAGGAATGTAAACATGGAGAAACTGCAACATGGTTATTTATTTCCTGAGGTGCTTTTCCACAATTTTCCGTTTTCATCATCATGATTATTGTTCACCTGAATTAATCTTGCTTATATTTTCATCCAAATACCGGTTTCAAATTTATTTTTACCCTCCAGTATGAACATGTTGTGCATTTACTTTCTTTTTAACCATTTACAAAGCTCAGATCGAGGGAAACTAAAATCTGAGAGCTTTTTTTTTTTTTTGCAATAATATTAAAAGTTAATCTTGCTTGGCCAAATGACATTGAAAATATATTTGGATTGTGGAAAATGGTGAAAATGAAGGGGAATATAATATAATTATTCTATTGTCTGGAATGGAAAAATATCAAGAAAACTGATGGAATATATTCCAACCTATTTCATTGACATTCATTTTCTCTTTTCTTCCAATTTAAGATGAATGATAATTTTATTTCACTTTGTCATAATAATATATCCAAATAATAGAATGGGAATTTTATTTTGTTATGTCTCTCTATTTCCTCCATTTTTTCCTATTAATCAAACATAGTTTGACTTTCTGAAACCAATTAACATATATAAATTCCTATTAAGAGTCCCCTAGGTTGACTTAGAGAATTTAAATTGAATTAGATTGTCATTTGTACACATATGCATATACTTATTTTTATGATGATGATAATAATAATTACAAATAATAAAGCATGATGATAATAATTACATAATACAAAGTATATAAATTTAACAAAAGAAAATGCATTCGTCTATTCCTTAAAAGAATTTATTCATATTATGTTTTTTAAATTTTAGAAAATATATACTTGTGCTGAAATTTTAATATTTTAACTTTCAATTTAAATTTTATTATATGATTCTATTTTATGGTTTCATTAATACAATGCTACCTCTGATTTTTTATAATTTAATTATTATATGCAATCATTTAGAAATCAATTATTATTTATAATGTTTTTAACAACTTATATGGTTAAAATTTATGTTAGTTATTTTCTAATATTATTTTAGAGTTATATTTTTAACTATTGTAAAATTAATTTATTTTATATTACTTTATTTCTATAGTACTATTTTTATAATATTATTTTATTTATTCTTTCTGATTTTATCCAATTATAACATCAACTATTTTTTTTATCATTTTAAACTATTGTAATTATAATAATTATTTTATTATATTAAAGTGTGATATCTCCTCCTCAACGAAGTGTGATATTAGTTTTATTTATATTTCTACTACCGATAATGCTATATTAATATTGTTCTATTTTTAAAAAAATATTGTTATAGATTGATGTGACAAAACGCTCGAGCAAAACAGTTTTACATACGAAAATTTAAATTGTACTTGTATATCTCATTTTTGGAGTGTACAAGTGGGAAAAAGAAGGAGAAAAATAAAGGAAGAGAGAGAAATTGATGGATATAAGAAAGAATGTGATTAAAAAAATAACATAATAACAATATATATATAGATTACTAGTCCAAGATTTTTTACTCCCTTGGATATTCAGTTTGTCATATGGCATGTAAAATCTTATGATGCATGTGCTAAAGACTTATAAGGTATAACTATCCTGATTGTATCAGATTGAAAGACACGAGCTTATGCACTTAGAGATGTATCCACATGCAAATGTAATAGACCTTGGAATTGGTGATACGACACAACCCTTACCAACAATTGTAACATCTAGCATGGTTAATGTAAGTTTTGAAGGTTATTATTAAGTTATTTATGCTGAATTAGCAGAAGATAATGCATGTATATATATAATACGTGACTTTGAGAATTAATTTGTTACCTGATAGAGAAATTAAGCGCCATCAAACCGCATGTATAAACTCAATGAATGAGAGTGTGTATAAATGAGGCCCATGAATATTTCATTCATTATGAGTTAACCGGCTAGTGTCTCATGCATGCAAAGTCGAAGGAAAAAGATAACTTGAAGTTGAATATTTGATTCATCACGAAACCTGCTTGTGTCTCATGTAAAGTTGATTAACAAGGGAGAATAATTATGAATATTTCATTCATCAATCAGAACAATTTATTATAAGCAGGTTGCATATTTATAAAATGCATCTACCAGTATTTGTTAGCAAAATTCAAAGTCTTGGTCAAAACAATCCACTGATTAGTGAGCACGTGGACGCATTTGTGACTCTAAGTATGTGTGCTAACGTTTCTTACTAATAATTATATGTTATATAAACTATAAGCCATGCAAGTCATATGTTAATTATATGATATATCAGCAATAAAGCATGTGATATGCTATTGGAACCATTCTCTTTAGCCTAATATTTGAAGAGAGAAAGGATTGCGGTTATATATTCTTGAATTGAGATGGCTAATTAATAACCAGAAGGAATATTGGTCTGGAAGAGAAATGTCCCCTGATCTGGTTGCACTCATATGGTGTTTTGCAGTTTGTGCATGGCCTTTCAACAGCAACAGGTTATAAAGGATATGGACCAGAGCAAGGTGAAAAGGTATCTTGGATTTTGTTTGAGCAATTATATCATTTTTTTCTCATTCGTACGGACCACAAAATGACATCCTCATATAAATAGAAACTATACGTTCTTTTTGTGCATGAGTTTAAAGTGCTTCTGTTTTGGAAGTACATTCTATTAACATTTGAGCTAGCAACTTATCTTTATCTACATTTTTTTGTTATTTTTATAGATCACTATATACAATATATGCAACTATGTACAATATATGCCATTCAAGTAATAAAATGTATATATCCTGCGAAAACAATATTGCAGGCCTTGAGGAAAGCAATTTCTATTACATTATACAAAGATCTGGCGATAAAACCTTCTGAGGTTTTTGTTTCAGATGGTGCACAATGTGATATTACTCGTCTTCAGGTATTCCATTATATTTTTTTGTTGGTTCTAATTTATTTTTCTTCCCTACCCACTACACATATTCTACTATCTCAAATGAATTTAATACTATGAAGTACTGAATTTGATTTGTCTCAACGTGTGTAGCTGCTTATGGGTCCCAATCTGAAGATAGCTGTGCAGGATCCATCCTTTCCGGTATTGTAATTACTATCTAATGAATATGGTCTAATATTATCTAGATGTTAGCAGTCAGAAACTTTCAAATGTGCTCAAAGGACAAACAAGTTTTAGAAAACAGTAAACAAACAAGGCCTAGTATTTGTTGTTAATGTTGTTCCAATAAATTGCTTGATTGCATTTGAATTGTATAAACTATAAAGTCTTCCATCTTGCTTATTCTATCTTTTCACTATAATGAGCAACTTGTTGAAATGTCCCCTTAGACTGAATGGATGCATCATGTCACCAATCAGAAAGTGATTTTAATCATGGCAAATTCTTCTAAGGCAGGCCTACATAGATTCGAGTGTCATAATTGGTCAGGCTGGCAAGTTTGTAGATAAAGCTGGGAAGTACAAAAACATAGAATACATGACATGTGGACCTCAAAGTGACTTCTTTCCTGATCTTCCTACCATTTCAAGGACTGAACTTATTTTCTTCAATTCTCCAAACAATCCCACTGGTCATGCAGCAACAAGGAAGCAATTAGAACATCTTGTGGATTTTGCCAAAGTGAATGGATCAATCATTATCTTTGACTCTGCATATTCAGCATATATCACTGATGATAGTCCTAAATCAATCTACGAAATTCCTGGAGCCAGAGAGGTATTGCCATGCATGTTCATTTATCTAGTCAAGTCCCGTTCTGTTTTGTGTTGTTTTCACTAGCATCTTGTAAACCTGTTCTTTCAATCTCGACACATGATTGGTCCATCAAAATGTTATATAAATAATTTAGTTTCACCTTTTAATCACATTTTTATTTCTTATTTGTCACTTACAATTTTAACCCGTAGCTCACTAGACAGTGTTTCAATTTTCATAGCTGTTCTAAATAATCGGAAAGTTGTAAATCTTTTTCCAAGTGACAAATGCAACATTATTTTTGCATGACATCTTTCTAGGTATCTAGCATGTACTATTTTCTATAATGGCAAGCTTAACCTCTCTTTTTTTCCTTGTTATTCATTCAGGTTGCAATTGAAGTGTCATCCTTCTCGAAATTTGCTGGCTTCACAGGTGTCCGCCTTGGTTGGACAGTGGTCCCTGAAGAACTCTTGTATTCAAATGGCTTTCCTGTTGTCCATGATTTCAACCGTATAATGTGCACATGCTTTAATGGAGCATCCAACATATCTCAAGCTGGTGGACTAGCATGCCTTTCCCCAGAGGGTTTAAGGGTAAAATTCTAGTTCCTAAGAATGTGTATAACTAGTCAAAATTCTTGCTATTATGTTTCATTTAAACTCTAGTTCCTAAATTTAAATCAAAATAATCCCAAAGTGTTGACGCAGTAGTGTAAGGTCTCGTTGCGTTCATATGAGTGAAAACTATATATTTATTGATTTTTATCATGTGCAAAATTTCCTTGAGCCAACGACAGTCACACACCACAAGTGAAATTAGTCTTAAGTGGATTAAAAAACACACCTATGGTTTTGACCTAGAACAAAAAAAAATATTGCATACTATGACTTTTATGAAACTCTTGTGCAATTGGTGTGATTATTGCAAATAATGTTGTGGAAAATTTCAGGCCATGCAGACCCATGTTGACTACTATATGGAGAATGCAAAGATACTGGTTGATGCTTTGACTTCTCTTGGTCTGACAGTGTATGGTGGTAAAAATGCACCCTATGTTTGGGTCCATTTTCCTGGCTCAAAATCTTGGAATGTTTTTGCTGAAATTCTTGAGAAGACTCACATAATTACAGTCCCGGGTAGTGGTTTTGGACCAGGTGGTGAAGAATATATAAGAATTAGTGCTTTTGGCAAGAGAGATTCCATCATTGAAGCCTCACAGAGACTCAAATACCTTATCTATCAGGAGCAAAACTAATGCTCTCTACTTCTGTCAGTTTTATGAATCTATGCATAAATATAATAAAGCAAAATTAATGGCAAATCTGAGTCTTCACTATCTATGTATTACATCTTCGTAGTGCAATTAATATCTGGAACTCAATCTTCCACATGATATTCCACATAGACATAATGATCTGAAACAGAACCATAAGAAACTTATTAGGCTTTAGAGGTTAACTATCTCATGATTACTTGAATTTAGTAATTACGTGCATCTTTCCAAGTTAAATAGCTAAAAAATAAGGAGATTCTGGATCGGTGAAATCATGGATAGTTACATATATCTGTTGCAACTTGCAACTGCTTTCCCAATCAAGTGAATATCGATTTTTCGTATGAAGAAATTTTGTCAAAAAAATTACAAAAACTGACACGGGTGTGTAGAGTAAAACACGAGGTGGATTGTGTGAATAGTAAACACATTTTCGAATTTGTATTGTTGGACATAAGTCTGTTGACTTCTCCGCAAGCCAGAAATCTACACCATATGTGAACAGTGCGTAAAGCCCATACGGATTACTCAATCCGTATGGCCCATACGGATTTGCAAGTCTCGAACCTGTGACCTTCATGTTATTAACGCGGCGCTCCAACCAACTGAGCTAATATGTCAATTATGTTAAAAAATAATTAATGTTGATACATATAATACTAATTTTTTTAATGTATATTTAATACACATATCTAAATCTTTAATTATTTAGTTTATCTAATTTCTTTATCTTTTCTTATTTCAAATTCTTATTTTATTAATTAGGGATATTATTTTCATTTTATCAATTAGGATAATTATTAGTTATGATCCTATCAAATAGGATATTCTTTTATTTTAATTTTATCAATTAATGAGTTATATATAATTAATTTAATTTTCATTTTATTAAAGTAATAGCATGAGAAATAATTCAATAATCAAAATAAAATATTAATTTTAATTACTCTATATATTTTTCTCTGTCCAATATAAGGAGAAAATGAAGTATTCTATTTATTTTTCCGTCAATTTTCTCTCCTCATTCAAATCGAGACTAGTAAACGAATATTTTTGTTTGTCTACTGAATAGTACTTTTATTTTACTCCATTTTATCCTCTCTTTTTTCATTTTCACAAGGTAAAAACTAAAAAGTCCTACACTCAATTTATTGTTTTACCTTTTTGCTCTCTTTTAATTTGTCAAAGGCACCATTAGCATAAAATATTACTAGTACTAAAATGAACATTTGGAGTATGTGCATACGCAGATTTCATAAAAGGACACGCGGAAGTGGATCATTAAAAAAAACTCAGTGATTGATAAATAAAATACTCCAAGTGTCAATTAATCATAGACGAAGAGAGACAAAGTGCATGCGCAACGAACAAGTAGTTGCCAGTGAATGTAGACGTAGCTTTCATTACAAAAATAATGAATGTAGACATACATATTATTCACCCTTAAAATGAAGGTTAAAATTATTTTTCAATCCTTAAAATTAGTATATAATAGCTAGCAAATATTCTGTGAATTATACGGTTATTTATATATATATATATATATAATGTTTAAAATATAAATAAAAAATAAAATGATGTTAATTTACTTAACAAAATATTATTATTTTCTATAAAAAAAACATGCATTCAAAATATTATAATTAAAAAAATTCAAATTAAATTTTTTATCTAATTCACAAATTTCAATTGAATAATAACTGAATAAAGAAGAGAGAAATTCATGTGAAAGCTCCAGCAACGTGTCACATAATGATAATATGCATGTAAGCAGTGGATCGGCAGAGATTATGTCACTCTCAAAAATAGCATATCAACTTAAATTTATAATATACTAGTGAATTATATTCAGATATTTTGAGTTATTTTATTTTAATTTGAAATCAGTGTAAAATAATAATTATTACAGAGCAATGAAAACTTATTATTACGATTTTAAAAGAAAGCTTCCTAACCTTAGAACTTTACTACTATCAAGAATCCAAATACATGCAAGATTTAATTTAAAAAATAACATAAAATTGTGGCGTTTGATAATAATGTAAAAACTTCTATAGTTATGTCGTATTAAAATAAATCTTTGAAGTAAAATCCTGATATTATTTAACTATGCATTGTCTAAGGACTATAATAAGTTTAAAACAAAAGCAGCAGTAGTGGGTTGTTGAGATTTGACTGATTGAGAAATGGTGAAGAATACACGGTCCATATGATCATTTGAATATCTCCGATTAAGGGATAGTAGGATCCATAATTTTTGCTGTAAAAAAAATTAATAATTATTATTATTTTTTCTGTCAAAAGAAGGATCCATAATTTTTTTAAAATATTCATTACATCTTTTACTAAACTTTATGTTATCCTTTCGATAAAATTAAAATTGCTACATATTCAATTCAAAAAATTCTAAGGTGTCTTTAGAAATAGGATAATTTTATGGTGCAAACCATAACATAAATGCAATGGATAGGAAAAGTTTCAAATGGTTGGATCATAAAAATATCATCAAAATATTAGAGATCAATAATACTACAATGTACAGCTATCATTTTATAAATACGTTATATGTTAGAAGAGTTCAAAATGTAATACAATATGAAATATATTTTATATTTTATATATTTTAAAAGGAAAAGAGAAAATATAAGTTAAAAGTTATACAAATTTTATATATCAAAGGAAATGAATTAATTATCAAATGTATAGATTAACTGAAATTAAATTATTTTGATTTAATCAGTGATATCAAGTTCAAATCTTAAATACTATTTCTCTAAACTTATATATAACTAAAAAGTTGGTATATATCCTAAAACATCTTTTATATTTAATTGTAATTTTATTTTTAATAACTCCATTTTATTTATGATATCAAATTATAATAAATAATATTTTAGAAATAACTTTAATTTTTATTTGAGATTAGTAAATTTAAATGATTTCAATCAACTTTCTCAATCACAGTAAAATTTTATAAAAGTATTACTTATAATTAAATATATAAGAAAAATATATATCTTATTCATCAAAATCAATAAAAGTAATTAAATTGGTTAATTTTAATTACTAATATCATAATTTTATGTCAAAATTATTCATAACATTAAATCATTTAAGTGGTAATTATATTTCAAAAGATATTTTTTTCCAACCAACGAGTATATTTTATTTTGGTAAAACCAAAAAGGCATCAAATTTTATAAAAAAAAAACAAGTGTATGTTTCTAAGAGTGGTCTTATGTTTCTTATAATTGAGATAAAAAAAATGTTATCTTTTATTTTAATAAATAACATTCTATTTATTAGCTCACTCAACAAGTTAAAGGTTAGTTATCGAATTTTTTAAAAAAAAAATCCTTACATATCTATTCTTTCTTACTGCAAAACAGTCATATCATTTCACTAATAATAAGACGATGAATACAATTTGGAATCAAATCATAAACATGTTGACGGGTATAAAATTTAGACTCTCTTATAAGATAATGAGGGACTTGATTAACTTACCTACGACTATATATAACTAATCAAAAAATTATGAAAATTTGTAAAAAGCTCCCTTGCTTCAATTTAGAAATGAAATACATTTAAATCCATAAAATAAAATAAAAATGATTAAAAGGAGAGAAAAAAAGAAGGAGAAACACGTACTTTTAAAGTTATATATAGTTGAAGTATCCCATTTTTCTTTTGAATTTGCTTTGAACTTTGTTCCTAAAATTTAATCATACAGAAGTCCGTAAAAAAATAAAACTAAACTATTTTCTAACTTGTTTAGTTTAACTTAATTTTTTCTTAAAAAAAATATTAACTTATTTATTTTTGTGAAATCTCAAATATTGGTAAGAAATAATTATTTATAAAATAAAATTGAATCAAACGCATGTTAATACATTTCAATATTCTTTAATTTAACACTTTCGTTGGATCTGCATTTGTCGTATCAAGACAACAAGAAAAAGTTAGCTAGGTTGAGAATGAAGCTCATATATTAGGCAACTATGAATGGTAAACATCAAAAGTGTTGGTAGATATCATAATGAATGGACTCGGTGAATGATTGATCTATATTATCAAATATAGGGTTGGCCTATCTTTTATTTATTTATTAGTCTTTGTATTGTACGTAGAAATTGTTTCCCTTGCATCTTCCTTAAAATGTAATTTTTCTAAATAATATGGATCATAAAATACAACAATTTCAAAATATATATATATATATATATATATATATATATATATATCCATTAAAATAAGAATTGAACAAGAATGAAATGAATATTAACATCGAAAATACAGTGAAGCAAAAATGTAAAAGACGTTGTGAAATAATTAAAGAGAGATAACTTACCTTAAAAATTATTTTTTATCCTCATCATTTATTTTCTTGAAATATAATAATAATAATAATTAGTTAATTTGAACCATTAAATTTCAAGAAAATTAATAATTAAAATAAAGATACTCTTTTAAAATTACTCTTATTTCTCCTTATAATTAAAAAGACGACCTATGCAACATGAATAAAAATAAATAAATCAAATAACACACAAAGGAATAAAAAGCACTTCTATAATCTACTTGAATTGCATGATGAATTAAAAAGTACTTATATAATCAACATTTTTCCCCATTTCTTTCTTCCATTGCCACATTGAAAGGCTTAGGCAACAACAAACCTAATTATAGGTGTCCACTACTTTTCGCACTGCGACACACACTGTTAAGAATCAGGGGGAGGAGGAGAAAGAGGGGTGACAAGGGTGAGGACCTGAATGATTAAATACTTTTTATTATTATTGAGAAATGCTAATAATTACAGGTGTACATAGTCTTTATTATTTAAAATTTATTAAAAATTACAGGTGTGATTCATGTGAGATTCATAATTTTTTATAATTTATAATAAATTTTAACCAATAAAAAATATTATGTTTAAAAGAGTTTGTTATAACAAAAAAGAATAGGTTCATTATTGATTTCACTATATATAGTGCTTGACTAGGCATACCATAGGAAAAACATGCGGATGCATGTGCATTATTTAATCTGTTAAATTAGCATTGTCAACAACACTAAATTACCAGGCTGATGTTAGAGACTAACTGGATTAGGAAGAATTATATTCAACGGTTTTTTTTTTAGTTTTGTTAATTCTAGGTACTAACTTAATTGGCATGGCATTACAATTTAATATATCAAAATGGTAATTTACTAATTATAAATAAAAAGGGAGTGATTGTTACTCACTCCTATTTCTACTTCTCTCCCCTTTTTTTATTCATCAAATATCTTATTATTAGTTTGTATTTTAATTAATTTGCACGGATGTAAATAAAATGAAAATTAAAAAAAATGGAAGACAGTCATTATCCATAAGTAACCAACATGGAGTAATATGAAGTATATGCGATCCGGTGACCTTTGTTTTATTACTTCGCAAGATACAAGATTGGTAATAAAGTCTTTCGAAGATTATATGCTTAGCTTACAAAGTAATAATGAAATCATAAAATAAATCTACATCTTAGAGTTCGAAATTAATGTGCCCTTTATTAGTTTTTTTTCCTGAAAAAATACTTGTTTTATTTTTTTGGTCAGACTTTTTTGCCTAGGAAACATCGAACATACGACAGCGTGAATAATAATTCAGCTGAACGATTTTTTTTTAAAGAAACAATTTCAGCTTTATAATTTAAGTTTTTTCTTAAAAGAACTAACCATAACCTTTGAGTTAAGGAGTTCTTGCATCATTAGATATTCTAAGATGATGACAAGATGTGCAATAATGAAGCAAATAACATATGAATATGCAGTAATTTTCTCTAACTTTACCTTTTCATAATTGGAGTTGGAGATTATGTTACCCAAATTTTAATGACTATTTTTTGGTACAGAATTTTTAATGGCCATTTAAATCATGAGAGTGCATGGTTAAATATTTTATTATTTATTCATTCATTCGAAATAATTATTTTTTAAATATTTATTTTAAAATAAAGGCCGTACATATTGAAGAAAAATACTAGTATTGAATTGCTTAAAATATTTTTTCGAACACATTCTGTATTATTTATTAAAAAATATTAAAATTATTTTTTATAAGTCAACTCATTTTTTATTTAACGAGTTTCATTCATAATTTTATAAATTTTAATAAATTTATTGCTATGATATTAAAAAATGTATTAAATTAGTATTTTTTTTAAAAAACAAAGCTCACCGTATAAATTAGTGTTTGAATTATTATCTGAATAACATTTACTGTAGTATCATATTTAATTATATTCATTCTCGTTTAAAAAATATCATATATATATATATATGACATATTCTATGAGATAAAATATTAAATATTAATAATTTATATTTAATTATACAATTTAAATTTAATTATTTCATATAAAATAATTTCTTTTCGTATAATATGTATTATATATATATATTGGAGTATCTCCCTCCCTCAAAGCTACACGTACGCATGACCCAATTCTCTTAATAGTCAACGTTTAGGCCACCTAAACCTAAACGTTGTTTTCTGTAGCATAATCAGACAGCAATACAGCAAGTAGACAAGTAGCCCGGTTTCCCTTTCATGCGTGCTACAATTACATGATTAATTAAAAATTAGCAGTCAACGGCTATACAATCCATTCAATTTTTCATGAACTTGGACACAATATAGGCCCCATTCATACAACGCCTTTGTGTATTATAAATTCTCTAAATAAAAATTTAATAACAACTTATTTCAAATATTTAATAAGGTAATCTGAATACGGATTACCTTATTAACCAAATAAAAATAGTACGCAATTAATTACATTAACCAAATAAAATCCGAATTTGCAATTTATGTAAATTCATGAATTGTGTGTGTAGCTTCAAGAACTGAAAATATTTCTCTTTTTATTTTAACTATTACTACTTATTACAATCTTCCTTTCTACTTTCAGACATATATTCACTTATGTACATTTACAAACTGAAGTACTGGTTTGTGATTGAAATATGTAGTAACATGAATTTTTTTTCCTTCGCATTATATATATTCACTTACCAAATATTTCGTGTATTTGATTGAGTTTTTTAAAAGTTTCAATGTTTAGTTATACTTTATTTATGTCATCTGATTGCTTGTGATATTAATTTGCTTACTTTTTTTTGTGTGTAACTAGCTAAAATAAATAATGAACTAGTGTATAACTATCAACTATCCCAATAAATATTTTCCACTTGCTAACTCATCCTTTACTAGTGTTGTGTGTTTTCCAATTTGTTCGAGGTTATGTTTGAAACATAGCTCTTGGTATTTTAATATGTTTCAACTTTCACTAATGTAATTTGTTTATTCATGATTTATATGTATTCAATATCGTAAAATTTGATGTGATATAGCATGGGAAGAATTTAGTTTCGTTTACTCAAAGGGGAAAAAATGGATTACAACAGAATCCTGTAAAAAAAATTACATTGATATATGTTTATTAATGCCTAATTTCTTTTTCCCGTTGAGAATGAGATGTTTATTTTGCATATATAGATGGAAAAATATGCTTAGAATTTAATTTATTTATGTTCAAATTGTAAAATTATGGTGCGATCAATTATATATGTAAGTTGTTCTTAACAAAATTATAAGTGTAATCAAGTCAATGTTTTTATTTATTGAAATAATGATTTTTAAAAATATTTTAATATGATAAATACAATGACATTATTATAACATGTTCCTGGGCCTTTTAATTGCAAAGTGACATGTGTTTGGTGTAAAAAGCTTTTGCATCCACTACAAAGTCATTAAAAGAATATTGAAAAATGTTAACAGCAAGTAAGCAAATAGTAAAATATAATAAGTGATTCATTTATTGCAACTGTAAAAATTAATAATATACTTTATTGTGAAAGAATTATCAAATAATTTATACATATAGATATATACATAAAATTCTTCATTTAATATATTATTTAACAATCTAAAATGCATGTTATAAAAATCAAGTTTTCTTTCTAATGAATTAAAATTTATAATAATTTGATTTAATTTCCTGTAGAACTGGTAGGTCTATATATACATCTAGTTAGAATTATTATGGAAAACCAAGTGATGAAAGTCTTCTTAATTTGTTCTTTGGTTCAGTCATTTTCTTGCACATTGCTTTGTGACTTGTTTCCTGTAGAACCGTAGGTCTACAACATTCAATGAATGATAGAATGGCCAACATGTAACATTCTAGGAGAAAGGAAACGAGCACACTCCACCCATTGTGTAAATTAATTAATCGATAATTATGGTCAATGGTAATTAATTAAGCTTATTTAGGTGTCTTTTGTAAGAAGAAAAAAAAACTTTAGTTCATACGAGAATTCATTTTGAAGTGTTCTATCATAAATTCATAACAAACCCCTTTTAATTTACGTTGTCATTCAACCTTTTCTCCCTCCCACTCAAACTATAAAGAAATTGAAGAACCGTTTGTCTACGAAATCCTAAGTACCAAATTGGTGTGGTTGACTTGCATTAATAAATAAAACTACATTTTTTTAATTGAAAGTTGAGCCTCACACATTACATCAGATACAGTTGATATTTCCCATCGTTCCTCATTTCTGATTCTATAAATAGAAGCATTGGCCTCATCCCAAAGACATCAAGTTCGTGGGGTATCATCAGATCTTGTAACATCATTTGGTACTTTCATTTTGTTTTTTCGTTTCATTTCTAGTCATATCTTTTTTGCTTTCAGTAAAAAAGTAAAAATTAAAGATAATATCTAAAAGATTTATAATAACTCATTTAATTAACTAAACTAAATCCTATTAGTAATTTATAATCATATACGAAACTTCACATGACAAAATGTGACCATGCATGAAGCATTTCAAGCACTTGACTCTCGGAAATAAATGCTCTACTAACACAATTAGCTACTTTACTTTGCAGGTGATATATTAAATGAGTCAGCGTGTGAGTGACGAGATAGTGGCAAAGGCCATGGGGGAAATAAGAAGTGAGCCTTCTTCACGAAGGCATGGAGATACTTTGCCACATATTCACAAGGTGGGAACTCCTTCAAAGCAGACACTTTTCCAAGAGATCAAACATTCTGTGGTTGAGACTTTCTTCCCAGACAAACCCTTTGAACAATTTAAGGACCAAACCAGCTCTAGAAAGTTTCTCTTAGGCCTGCAATCTCTCTTCCCCCTTTTTGAATGGGGAAGAGATTACAATCTTAAAAAATTCAGAGGTGATTTCATTTCTGGACTCACCATTGCAAGTCTATGTATCCCTCAGGTAAGTAGTCACTTCTCAATGATATATTATTAAGATTTTTATTTATCCAAACTAAATATATTTTTCATCCATCATTTTAAGTTGTTGGTGTCATCTTAAGTAAGGTTTTGGATTCGAGTGTCTTGTGGATAAGAAATATGTGATTGAAAGAGAAAGACCTCACTGAAAGTAGTCAATTATTTCGTTGATGAAAATTAATCATCAATAGATGAATACTCCACACCAATATCATAGCGAAAAAAAAAAAAACGAATACAAACCTGATTAACTTAGTAACTTTGGTTTTACAAAGATACTTCTAAGGGAATAAAGTAAAACGTTTTAGACTTAAAGAATTAAAATGAAACTAAAAAGAGAAAAAATAAGATGAGGAATCAAACATGTATTTTTTAGCAAACATATTGAAATGTAAAATTTTATAGAATACACTCTATGGCACTCTTTTTTGACATTTTCTTATCAGATTAAATTCATGTGTACCACATTAAATATGTAGATCCTATTTTCCGTTCGGGGGTCTCATTCCAAACTAGTGAGACCTACATGAATTTCAACTAAAAAAATAATATGTTGAAAATAGTGTATTAGAAAATGTATTGATTCAGCATATTATTTGTTATGTATTTTTGGAAGATCACCTTCTAACATAAGAATGCATGGCAGGACATTGCATACGCAAAGCTTGCGAATTTGGATCCCCAATATGCACTATGTGAGCATCTTGATTTATTTTAAGAAAGCAAAACTTGGATGTATTAGTTCTTTAGTTGTGTTTTGACTTGGCTTTCCTTCACTCTGTGCAGACACCAGCTTTGTGTGTCCTCTTGTGTATGCTTTCATGGGAAGCTCAAGAGATATTGCCATAGGACCCGTAGCTGTGGTGTCCCTCTTGCTTGGGACTATGCTAACCGATGAAATAAGTGACTTCAAAAGTCATGAATACCTGCGTCTTGCATTTACTGCCACCTTCTTCGCAGGAGTCACTCAAATGGCACTTGGTGTTCTCAGGTATAGTATATATACAACTTTTGGCAAACCAAAGGGTTGGTGTAGGGGTTTAAGGCCCCACTATGTTCACATAAATGAGAATGATTAATTTAGCTAGAGAATCCATGTTCAATTTTTATCATATGCAAAATTTTCTTGGACCAACAACAATCATGCATCGTGAGCAAAATTAATCTCTGACCAGCGGGTTGACGGTTGACGGATACCCGCAGTCTCTACCCAAGACCAAAAGAAAATATACTACTGCTGGCAATGATTCTCTTTTCATGCATTATTCTTTTTAGCTTTGCTTTAATTCTTCTTGTGTTGCAATGTAAACGTGAATTTTTGCAGGCTTGGTTTCTTGATTGACTTTTTGTCTCATGCTGCCATTGTGGGATTCATGGCTGGAGCTGCCATTACTATTGCACTGCAACAGCTTAAGGGTTTTCTTGGCATAAAAGCGTTCACCAAGAAAACTGATATTGTTTCTGTCCTGCGCTCGGTTTTCAATGCAGCACACAACGGGGTAAGGTTTCATTTTTGTTTAGAAACTCAGTTTGAAATGGGGATCATATTCATTTGCTTTAATATTTGCTTGCAGTGGAATTGGGAGACAATAGTCATTGGAGCAGCATTCTTGGTTTTCCTTCTTATAACCAAGTATATTGTAAGAATGCCAACAACAACTTTTCTTCTTTTCGGCCCCTTTCCATTGGAGCTTTCATTATCATAACTTAAACTTTTTTCTGTTGTAATGGACAGGCTAAAAAGAATAAGAAACTCTTTTGGGTGGCTGCAATTTCTCCTATGATCTCTGTTATAGTGTCTACCTTTTTTGTCTACATTACCAGGGCAGACAAGAAAGGCGTGGCAATTGTAAGTAGCATGAAATTGATAGAATAGTTGAAGCAAAATTAAGCACTGTGAAACTTAAAAAGTATGGTATTTCAGGTGAGACATGTTAAGAAGGGTGTGAATCCATCATCTGCTAGTGAGATTTTTTTCAGTGGAAAATATCTAGGCCCTGGTCTTCGGGTTGGTGTGGTAGCTGGTATGGTAGCACTCACGGTAAGCAAATTGCATAGATGATTCCTCATTCCTTTTCCTGGATAAAGTGAGCAATTTTAGTCATTGATTAAAAAATCAATTATTGATATTACATGCACATACATAACAAATCATGGATGTGTTGCACTATCAATTGTTGATTTTCTCATTAGTTATGATTTTAGTTATTTAAATAACCAAACGATGAGTACCCCTAAGGATAACGTTACTCACGTCATCCTTACCCACTTTAGAGGAGCCAAATTCCCTTTTCTTTCCTTTCTCTCAGATGGCCAAATTCGTTAAACTTTCAGGAAGCTGTAGCAATTGGGAGAACATTTGCTGCCATGAAAGACTATTCACTGGATGGTAACAAAGAAATGATGGCAATGGGAGCAATGAACATTATTGGTTCACTAACATCTTGTTATGTGGCTACAGGTACAATTACAACAGTGAACTCAGTTCTTAATTTATACAAATGTCTTTTACCTATTAGCATATCACTGTCATATTAATAAGCGTTGTTTTGTTTCTGATCTTTATGTAGGATCTTTTTCTCGCTCAGCAGTGAACTACATGGCTGGTTGTAAAACTGCTGTATCAAACATAGTTATGTCCATTGTTGTGTTATTAACACTGCTACTCATTACTCCACTCTTTAAGTACACTCCAAATGCGGTTCTTGCATCTATTATAATAGCTGCGGTGCTTGGCCTTGTGAACATTGAAGCAGTTATTCTGCTGTGGAAGATTGACAAATTCGATTTTGTTGCTTGCATGGGAGCCTTCTTTGGTGTGATCTTCATAAGTGTTGAGATTGGCCTTCTAATCGCGGTAATGACAAAACCAATTACAGAAAAGATAGATATCTGTCATTTTTTTTGCTTATTCAATTTGGCCAACCCACAGTATTTAATAGTATTTACTTAACCTTCTTTATGCAGGTGGCTATATCTTTTGCCAAAATCCTCTTACAAGTGACAAGGCCAAGAACTGCAGTACTAGGGAAACTTCCAGGGACTACTGTTTATAGGAACATCCTGCAATACCCCAAAGCAACCCAAATTAATGGCATGCTGATTATAAGAGTTGACTCTGCAATCTACTTCTCAAACTCAAACTATATCAAGGAGAGGTAATTATAAGTGTTATTCCTATTTTTTTATTGGTCAATATTAATTGTCAATTATTAATTTTTTTTGTTAGCCACCTAGTAGTTAAGTCAATTAACTATTCCTAATAAATGTGTTCTTGCATGTCGAATTAATTGTACAGTCCATAATTTAAAATGGTACTAACGTACAAGTGGCTAATATGACAATTTAAGAACCTTGTGTTGTCTATTGGAACTAAGTCTTACTGTTAATTAGTAATGTATCGAAAATTAAACCATGACCGTTGAGGTATAACATTATCTTTAAGTTTTGTGGACACTCCCGTTGAAGGTTAAGAAAGTCTAGATATTTGGTTCACTTGATTAAATTTAGCTTGATGAATAATTCCATCACAATTTGCAGAATTTTGAGATGGCTGGCTGATGAAGAAGCCCAAAGGACAAGTGGATCGTCAAGAATAGAGTATGTCACTGTTGAAATGTCACGTAAGGCTTTCTACGAAATCCTTTTCATTCTGTTTTTCATGATTAATTTTGATGAATAAATTTATTCGCCCAACCATATTCTTGCAGCTGTTACTGATATTGACACTAGTGGCATCCATGCTTTTGAAGAGTTATACAAGACCCTTCAGAAAAGAAAAATACAGGTAATAAATTAATAAACAATCATAAAATTTTAACTTTTTCTACATCATTAGTCACTTCTAATTACTGTATAAATTCTTCTGGAAAAAGTCTCTACTTACAAATCAAAGTTTTGTAAAAAAATTTATCCATAAATATTAATTATTAACATCATAAATTTATGTTAGAGGAGGCTTTAAATTTGAAATTTTTTTTTTCTTCTTTTATCATCAAATCAAACTTATATCTTCTCAAACTTGTAATTTATCCTATGATCTTAAATGTTACCAAAAAGTGTTAAGGAATTCCTCAATCCATGTCCTATATTATATTTGCTTGGTAAAGATATATAGTTTAAGTTAGTTAATTAATTAATTAATTAAATGACTTGTTTGCGTGCAAACAATATCATCAATAATGATATTATTATTATTATGCAGAATAATTGTGATGATGTTCATCTCTTTGGTCTTTTGACAGCTTATCTTGGCAAACCCCGGGCCAATTGTAATGGAGAAGCTCCACGCATCAAAGTTAGCAGACTTAATTGGGGAAGATAAAATATTTCTAACAGTGGCTGATGCAGTTTCAACTTTTGGTCCAAAGGGTGAAGCCGTAGTATGAAGAAATTAATTATTAACTAAATAACTGCTTCAATTTCAACCGATGAAGTCAAAGATGCAGTAAAGAGTGAGAAGCTGTTCAAGGAGGTCATTAGAAAGCTTATTTGAGCATTGTTTTATGTAACTTTTTCATCAGTAGTTATATGTATGTTTGGTTCATTCTCTTCGGTTTATATAGCCCCAGTTGATGTATAAAAACAAAAGGGAAAGAAAAATGTGTTCTGTTTTGATTATACCACTATAAAAAAACGAATTTTTGAAGGTTAAAATCCGTGGCTAATATTAAAAATCTGTTAGTTATTTTAAATTTTCATAGATTTATAATGGATAAAATCTGTCAGTCAAATGATTGAAGAAAATTTAACCAGCAAATTTTTATTCTCCATCAGTAATTTTCGACAAAAATATCTATATATAAGTTATGTCAAAAATTATTGACGATATTTTTTATCAAAAATTCATTTGTAGACATTACTTATAGATGTTTCCGTCAGTAACTTATTTTCAAAAAATTTGTATTGATTTTTTTATTAATAATTGTATTATTATTTAACGTCAATATTGATATTAACACAATTAATGAAATAGTCAGATTTATAAATCCAAAACAAATGTTAAAACAAATTATTTGATATTTAAAATAAATTTAAAATAAAAGTACAATATCTAATATCTAATATGTCAATGATTGTTGAACAAAGAAAATTAATTGACTTCATGATTTGAAGGATTGAGTTAATTACAATGAATTTCTAAATGGTTCTTTTGAAAAAAATGAATTTAATGGATATGATGCGAATGTCACAGATAAAAAATGTTTCAGAGTTAGAATTTACTATATCTGATGACCAACGCAACGTATACCACAAGATTAACAATATGACACATACTGCAATCACCATCAACAAGTTATTATTCGACTATGAAAAAAAATTAAAATATGTTGTGACTTGGTTGGATCAGAATCTTCATAAGTTCACGGTGGTACATTTGAATCGTTGTGTCATTGGCTTTTGGAATGCAGAAATACCATATATGGTGATATGGTTTCTCCTTTTTGAGGACTCATTTTCCCTCGGAAGACCTCATTGATGAATATGACTTCTTTGGGTGAAGTGCGTGTTACAAAGCCTGCTTGGTAGTTGGTACAGCTTGATATTTAGGGACAAAATTATTATCTTTTAAAAATTTATTTTAAAAAGTATTTCAAAATATATATTTTAAAAAAAATCCAAATATATATCAAGTACCTACAATAAATAAAATCATTAACACACACGCATGCATCCACACCAATAAGATAGTAAATTAAATGTTTACTATATAACTATATAAATAATCAAAATTAATATTAGATAACATTAATGTTTTTTTTTCGAGAGTAATGTTAACTTTCTATGTATTGCCTAATGCGCGCCTAACATGTAATAAGGGTTGAATATTTAATGATCTAACCATATTTTTTTTCACCCATCAATTTGTTAAAAATATTTTTTCAAGTACAATTATTCAAATACGTATTAAGTGCCTACAATAAATACTACGTTATTGTTTATGTACAAAAATCTCACCGCATACACAAACACACACGCACCCCATTCTCACTTGTTATCAAGAAAATAATAAATATTGATCATATATTCATATATTTGTAGTCAAAATTAAAACTCATTTTATATGTCTCGTATATAAGCGGTAAAGGTTAAATGTTTAATAATCTAACCTTGGTATTTCCTTCATTAAACAACTGACCCCATGTATGTAGTGTTTTGTTACAAATAATGGTTTTCAAAAGGTATTTTAATGAATATATCAAGTTATTTTACGAAATAGAATATATCAAGTTAGGAGAGGTGTATGATGAAAACAATAAATTTTAATTATATAATTATATATGAATGGTCAAAATATTAATTACTAATTATATGGTCACTTAAAAAACCATGTTCATTTATATTTTAATTTTAACCCTTTAAATAGTCCAATAAAATGTTTATTTTTCTCAACTTTCGCAATAGTTAAGTAGTCTCTTTATCAAGCTGTATCAAGCATTTCATCCACGTCGTAAGTTTTGTATTATAAACTACGTATGTTTGTATTAGCCAAATAGAAACAAAAGTAATCTATATTTTCAATTCAGTGGTAACATAAATTTTCCGAGTTTGATTCCTTCAAATAAATATAAAAAAAAACATAAATTTTCTCTTATTAAAATAATGAGCTTTAGTCATAGACTACTCTACGTATACATGTACGCCATTGTTGTTTTGGAGGATATTTTGTTTAAATATTTTCATTGTTCAGTGTTTGATCACCTGATAAACAATTAATTGCTTATATGATTACGACTAAATATTATAACTATATATTATTTCTTATATTTAATGAAGACGCACTGAAGAATTATATATATAAGAGCCTAAAGAAAAGAGAAGTCCAGGTAATAACAAATAATCATAGATTTTTTATTACATCATTAGTCATTTCTAATTACTATAGGAATTCTACTGGAAAATCTCTAGTTACAGATCAAACTCTGTCCTTAATATCGTCTTAAAATTTGCCACAAATGTTAAGGAATTCCTAAATCCATGACCTGTATTGTAATGGCTGGGCAAATATATAGTTTAATTAAGTCAATTAGTTTATCAAATGACTTGGTAGCAATATCATTAATATTATTATTGTTGGTGGAAGTGGTGATTGTACAAAAGAAGGTGTAATAAATAATTGTGATGACATTCAATGGTTGATGCTATTTCAACTTTTGGTCCAAAGTATGAAGGTGTAGTATATGAAGAAAATAACTGTTTCAATTCAACCGTTAAGACAAAGATTCTGCATAACTGTATAAGGTGGGAAGCTGTTCAAGGAGCTCATTAATTAGAAATTTGAAAGCTAAAGAGCGGAGTCTCATATAGATTTGTCATCAGCAGTTCTGTTAGATTCTAGTTTATGAAGATTGAAGAAAAAACCGGTCTTCACAACCTTGTTGTTTCCTTCACTTTCTCCTTAACAAGTGACCTCATCTAGGGATTTTTTCACAAATAATTGTTTACGAAAGGTATTTTTTAATAGTATATTTAAGTTAATCAGGGGAAGTATGTATATAATGAAAACAATTTTTATTTTAAATATATGAGAAAAATAAATCTTAATTATATAACCATAGATGAATGGTTAAAATTAAAATTTAATTATTGATCATATAACTATTTAATATATATATTTGTATTTAAGCATGTAATCCTCTAAATAAAATTCAATCGTTAACATTGATTATTTTCATTCTTCATAGTAATTAAGTATTCTCGTATGTTTGTCGAAAAAAAAGAGAAAAGTACTCTCGTATGAGTAATTCCTTATCAAGTCATATCAAATCCGCCACCATTCACATAGTAAGTTTTATACTACGAATGTCTTAGCCTAATAAAACAAAAGCTAACTTTAGAGTTACGAATATGGACAGCTTGGTCCATTTAGGTTTGATGTGTATTGGGCTCGCAAGTTTAACGTGTTGGAATTATTATTTTCACTCAATATTTTGTTAAGTTCACCCAAAATTTTCAAAATACGATTTTTTTTAACAAAAGTACTCTTGAAGAAAATACATTTTTATTTTGTATTTCAAAAAAATTAGATCAAGATAAAAATGAAAATTTATTTCTATTTCTAATGTGGATCTCAATAAGATTTTGTTGAAATGCACTGAAAGGATATTTTTGTCATTTTATTAAAATAGGAATTGAACTTAACAAGAATGGGGTTGAACAATAAAGCCCTTATAGTGTCGAGTCAATCTAGTTTGCAATAAAAAAAAGTTGGTTTAAATACAATTTTGTTTTCTTTGCTCAATTCTCAATTTTGATCATTTTATTTTAAAATAGACATATTTGATCCACCTATTTTTAAAAATTTATAATTTTTGCTCAATTCTCAATTTATAATTTATTATTATTATTTTGATTCAATTAAATCCTAGATCTAACATATTTACTTAAGATATCATCATTAAATTATTTAATTAATTAAAATGTAAAAAATTAAATCAGTCAAAATTGTATTTAAACCAATAAAAAAAAAGTTTCCTTATTCTGTGTTCATCCCACACAAACTGCAGTTAATTGGGCAATTTTGCATATCAGAAATAAAATCTTGCAATTACAAGAAGTTGGTGGAGAATGGGTTTAATTAAGAATAGGGGTGGAAGTTGACGAATTTCAAAATCTTGCAATTTCTTCTACTAAAAAGTTGACGAATTTCAAGAATGTAACTTGCAAAATTAGTTACTGCATGATCAAGAGATCACCATGAGGAGTTCAGCCATTTGTTTGGCGCCTTATGATTGATAGATTGCAAGCAAAAGACAACCTTACTAGAAGAGGAGTTCAGCTGCGGGATAGTGATTCTTTGTGCCCTTTTTGTGAAGAGTGTCAAGAGTGATAAGCATCTCTTTTGTTCTTTACCTGTCCTTTTGCTGTTGATATGTGGAATAGATGTTACAAATGGTAGTGTCTACAGAGGGTTCAGCACACAGATCCAGTTTTATCAGAGATATAGCATTAGTTTGATAGTTGAAAAGGTGAAGAGAAGGAGAGGTTGTAGATTCAAATTCCTCCTACAAATATTTTTAATAAAACTAATAAATTAAAGGAAAAAATGTATGACATCACTGGAATGGAATTATTTGGGCTGGACGCAGGCAAGGTATGGGAATTAATTGTCTCAAAGTCTTGGGCTTGGTTAACTAGTAAGGTACCCAACTTCTCACATTCTTGGTACGCTTGGTATACATTGCTAGGCAACCATGTTTAGAGTTTCAGAAATATAAGATTCATTAGATGGTTAAAAAAAAAAAAGAGTAAAAAGTAGTGGATTAATTTTTTTCTGTTAATCAAAATTAACAAATAACATTTGCCATGAAAAACACATCATTCGGGTTCTGCTTTTTGTTGATGAGTTTATGGCAAACGTGTGTGTTGATATAGTCACTCTCTGCCTCTATATCCGTTGGTTTTGGAAGGTTACAAAAACGTGGGCAGTGGGCACTTATATATTTTTGGTACATTGATACTATCACGTGAGCGCTTGTTGAGATTAATATATAATGAATAATAATTAATTATATACCATACTTTTAATCTAAAATTTCAAGATTTAAATTTATAAAAAAAATTCTATTTATATGATGCTCAACTGCTGACTAAAAAGAATATGATGTTTAACTTTTTAATTTTTATTTGATTTAAAACTTTACCAAATATTTGTATTCCAACAAAACTTTTACATGTTATTGGCTCATGTGGGTTCTGAGTCTTAATAGAAAGAAAGGGAAATGTTGTGTGGTGTGGGGATCAAAGGGTTATGTAAACTGATACTACTTAGCAGTACCAGTATCGAGTTATGTTCAGAAAGGATTGTGATATAGGGTCCTTCCTTTATCTGTAACTTGATTTCTTTGTACTGATTTGGTACCACAGGTACCCTTCATTTCATTGGCTGACCCAAAAAAATAAAATAGTAACAGCATCTCATATATTTTTTTTTTTTTGTAAATTAAAGCTCAACAACATATATATTACATAACATATTAACAGGTAATGATCCGATACGGAAAGAAAAGTAATTGGGATAAATATTTGATTTCAATTCATGTTTTGCGCTCTAATTCTACTGCTCCACGATCCTTCGTTTTGTGCCATACGTATGTTAGACCTTCTCCTCAACCCAGCCAGTTGCTTCTGCCATATATATCTCCAAGTCTCATGACCAAAACTACTATTTTCACTTCTCAAACCCAATTCATAGTCATACTCTGCTCGAAGCCTCGGATTCGATAAGGTCTGGTAAGCTGCGTTGAGTTGCAGAAACATCCTCGTTGATTCCTCCTTCTTGGAACAATCATGGCACACATCAGGGTGGTACCGAAGCGCCATTGATCTGTATGCTTTCTTTATGTCATCCGTGGTTGCACTGTTGGGACTCAAACTTAGTACCTTGTACAAGTTCTCGTTCACACCACCTCGAACCTGTTTTGTGGCTCTGCATGAAACACCAAACTGCTGATGTCTTTCTCTTTGCTGTTTCTTTGAGAGTGTAAGGAAATGAAATGGTTTGGAAATGTTCAGACTTGAGCTTAAGGTTAAAGCATCCATTGCTCTAATTCATTGTGTCTCTACCTTTTAGTAAGTGGGGTATATATATGCGAAGAAAGAGCATGGACATTTCTAGAACTTCTATTGAAATCTTACACTAGATAATCTTAATCAAGGAAAAGAAAATTATTTCTTATTAAATTATTCAAAGCTTCCTCCGCGTTTTCGTTATGTTTAGCTGGGCTAATTTTTTTTTTTGTTAAACTAAAGCAATCTAGTAATATAGTAAGGAGATATTTAACCTTCGACTAACTCAATTTGGTAGATTTTGATTTTAAATAAGTTTTTTTTTTATAATTAAAACATACTTTGATATGAAATCACAAGTATATTCTGTATGAAATACAATCTTACTCAAGTTAGATAAAATTATAACAACAAAATACTGATACTTTAATTTGCTTCACATATTCATATTTGTTACTGATATTCTCATATACTTCACGGATACATATATAAGCTTTTGAAAAAAAATTATGAATATCCAATACAATTACAATGGAAACATATAATCATGTATTATATAGAAACAAAAAAGCATTACATGTTGATGAACAATAAATAGAACTTTTGCTCTATAGATATGATTTCAAGAAAGGAAAAAGATTAACATCATTCCTATTTTGTGGACAACAGAAAGTGATTTATAATTTTTTTGTTTTTAGTAATATCCAAGAAGTATATTCTTAATTTAAGATTTTAAAATTGTAATTATATATTTATTATGTTTTATGAATTTTTATACATAATTATATAAATATTTTACACGTATTGTCCTATATATTTCCAGAATAATGATGTCAACTTATTAGATGTGTATCACATCGAATACGTGTATTGTGTCATTGCTTCAAAGTTGAAAATTCTTGGGCAAAATTATGGAGAACTTCAAATGGCATGACGACGTCTTCCATCTAAGTCGAATCTTCTATTTTGGTCACATAAGTATAAAGAAAAGAAAAAATTCCTCTCTTAAAGCAAGAAAATAAACGCAAAATCAAGTCAGTAATTAATCATGTAATTATTTCATAATATGAAAAGATGTTTTGGGACAACCATATGTTTAGAAGAAGCAAATAGTAATAGTACTACATAAAGCAAACAATTGCTTCTGATAGCAAGCGTCATAAAATTAATCTAGAGGGAATGGGCAGCCTTTTTTGACTGATACAACACCGATATGTGTTTGACACGGTAGGGATAAAATAAAACAGTATGAACCAAATCAATCTAGAACTGAACTAAACTACGCAGTACGTACACAATAAAAGCAAAAAAAAAAAAAAAAAAAACTACACAACAGAAACTACGATAGAGATTAAATTAAGTAAAAAATAAAAAATATATAAATAAAAATTAAACTTATAATTTTTATTAATAAAAATAATAATAAATCATTATAACATTTATTTTATTTAACTAATAGTATTAACATTATTTTTCTACTTATCAGTCAATCTTTTTTCAAATTATCAAAATTTATAAAATTAAAAATATTTAATATATACATCTTTCTTATTTTATTTTATATCATTTTATATGTTTTTATTTTGAATAATTTACATATTTTTATTTTTATTTTATCAATTTATAATTAAATTTCATAGATTAACATAAAAATTAGTTAGATAAGTTTTTTATAAATAATTTTAATATCTAGATTATTTTTATTGTAATTATTTACGTAAAAAATTAAATATTTTTAATTTATAAATTATGATAATTTGAAAAAAAAATTTACTAAGATATATAAAAAATAATATTAATATAGTTAAATAAATAAAAACAAGTATCTTAATAATTTTTTTTTGTCTATGAATAAAAATTGATTAGTTCAATTTTTATTAAAACACTTTTGTATCAAAATAATGTATTATGAAAAATAAATAAAAAATAAATAAATTGATTTAAAAATAAAAAACCAAAATTATGAATAGAATAAAAAAATATGATGAAAATTTGAAAGTAAAATATAATATAAAAATACGAGTGTAACATTAATTTTACCATCTATTTATTCGTATTTCCACCGTTTATTTCTTTAAACAAACGGGCCCTTAATTATTTTGTAAACCAGTTTGGTGCACGTCTTCAACTTCTCTCAACGGTTAACATGAACAAGTCATTTACGTACATATTTTTCACTTCATTTTTCTTCCCCGCGTGGTGCAGTAGTCAAGCAGTCAGTAGTCAAATACTGCTTATTACACGTCACTATAAAAAAGGCTCTAGTAGGCACGTGTCAATGTTTGCAAAAATATTCTCACTAGTAGTTTCTCTTTTTTGTCCTACTTTCTTTTTAAAGTAACAAATCGACAAATTAATTAATTTTATTAGTTTTTGAAAACATATTGTTAATATATCAATTATATTCTTGTTAATAATTATTAACTTGTTATATATGTGATATAAAAATATTAATTTTAAGAATATTATGTATCACTATCAATAAAAAAACATAAAATTTAGAATATCTAGTAAAGATGAAAAATGGAAAAAAAAATTCATAGAAATAATAAAAATATCTTATAAATTGATAAAATAAAAATAAAAATATGTAAATTAAAACTCGAAGAGATATAAGAAAAGCAGGCGATTCATGCATGTTAATGTTTGCAATAAAAGTTCTCACTTTTTTCTATTTATTTGTTCTTAAATTTGTTTAGATAACATTTTATAGAGTGAAACAAAGTGATTTGAGACTAAAAACAGTATAATTTTTTCACTAGGGATGAAGAGTTAAGAAAAAAATATTAGGACCTAGAACAAAATTTAAAAATTAATTTATTAAGGAATAAAAACATATTTAAATCTTTAATGTATTAACTTGTATATACAAAACTTTATCATTACAAGTCACAAATTTTACTTTAATAATTCATTTTTTATGTTAAAAATGAAAAAAAAATGAAATGAGTCATTATTTCTATGAATGAGAATGAATAAGGTCGAACATAGATAGAGACTACTTGTTATTTGCTTGTTGAAAAAAATGTTCATGCATGTTATCCGTTAGGTATTTATTTGAAAAAATTTCACATATCTTTAATATTCATGGATACTTCAAATTATAAAAATAAATATTTAAAAAAAAGATTATTTTCAACATCAAATAAAACTAGTGAATTAAAAATCAAAAGTAAAAAAAAGAAACATTAATACAATAAAGTTAAACATGAAATAATTAAGTATCTCTTAAACATAAATCTAAATTATAAATAAATTTATAATATCTCAAAGCTTAAGTTAAAAAGAAAAATATAGGTTTTAATAAATTAAAAATACATAATATATATATATATATATATAAGGATTCTTTTATAATTTTATGAATGACAGATATCCACTTATACTATGATGTTCATACTTTATCCATTAATAAGAGTAAAAAAAATACTTATAATCATAAGTAACAAAGACTCATTTAAAACATCCACCTTTTACCCATAGGAAATTTTATCATCAGATATCGGATTTTTTTTATATCGATTTTTTTTGCCATACCTAATTGTTTCTAGTTCATTTGACAATTCGTTTACGTAATGCATGATGATGAAGAGAATAGGGATTGTCTTTGTCCGTAGCATGTTTCTCAATTCTCATGTAAGTTTTTGTCGACGACTATTTTTGCAACTTTTCTTTAATATAAACTATATAAGGCTTCTAGAGGGCAGCGGCTTTTGAAATAATTAGAAGAAAACAAAAAGATTAGATTTTTCACATTCTGCTCGTGAGATTTTTTGCAACTGTTTCAAACAAACTCTTATTTATCAAAATTCATCTGTATGTCCCAAACATGGGTTAGCCTAATTTTATTCAAACCAACATAATATTAGTAACCATATATCTACTTTTAGCTAAATTTATTTAAATATATAATAAGGATTGGAATTGTTATTGTAACTAAATTACTAATATTATTGTTTATAGAAGGGGCGAATGTTTATATTTAATTTGGAGGATCAAATCACACATCCTAAACTTTAGAAATTAAAAATATATTTAAGTATATTAAATATTAACAAGTAATCCGAGCATTATATTTATATTTTTAATTTTAGGTAAAATTATAGTTTATAAGAAAATGTCTCTATATAAAAGAAATACGTATTTCATATAGAGTGCCTTTAGAATTCAACAAAAAAAATATAGAGTGCCTTTAAATACAGTAAAATATAAAGATACCTATTAAAAAACACTTCAGTGAAGATTGATACTTAAAAGGTACAAGGAAGGGAAGAGTAGTTTTCTTTGGAGGTTAGAGTTTATTTATTAACAAACTGTTTTTGGTATAATTAAATTTTACCTTTACCATTTATTTTATAATATTTGATTGGCTGGTTAATATATATATATATATATTCCCTAAATGTTATACATACTTCCCCTTGTGCAGTTTTTTTTTTTTTTTTTTCACGTAATGCCTCCTTTCCGGAAAGTAAAATATGGAGGGATGTGGGTACCTCCTCTAACCACAAAACCAGGGATTTTCATAATAACTGTCATAATTGTTGTTAATTGAATTCAACTGAACTTAAAATAACTAAACTTTTTTTTAAAAAATTGAACTATTATTAAAAATTATTTCAGTACATTTTAATTTGAAAAAAACTTAAAACTTAAGTGTTAACTTAATACTCTAACTCAAATGGTGATCACATGAATGCACTAGGCACTGAGGTAGGTTTTTTTTTTTTTCAACATACACCCCTTATTAGCATTTTATTCCTAAAATATATTATTTTTAATTTTATTTTTCAAGATATTCTAATTTTGAAGATTGGTGAAAAATTGGAAATTGATGACCCAACTTCTTCAAGTGATTTTTATTTTTATATTTTTTTTAGAAAAAAAATAATTTTGCAATAGAAAGTCTGGAGTTGACTACCATACTTCCTAATGTTAATTTTTGTTTTTTTAGTATAAAATATTTTTTTAAAAAATAATTTTTTTTCTAAAAATAATTTGTTTGAATAACGAAAATTTTGCTGTTTTTTTTAAAATTGATAATATTTTTTGTTTAATAATTTACTTATATTAGAATACATTATATCATAAATAAAATACATAAAGAATAATATTTGTTTAAGAAAAAACTAAAGTTGTAAATATTAGGATTATTTTTTTTATTATGTTCTTGTTGTCGACATATTTCACATTTTTTTTTGGTATCTCATTTAAGATAATTTTTTTAAATATTTTTATTGGTTTAATAATTTTTAATAGTCTTAAAATAAATAAAAATAATGTTAAAATAAATAAAAAGGCAAAGTGATTAAAAAAATAAATTGATTAAAAATACAAAGGTATTTGTTGTAGTTTCCCACCCAACTCTCCTTCCAAATTTTGTAGACCCTATATATAATGTGAAATATGCCAACAACAATATCATAACAAGAAAAATTATCCTAACATACCTTCATCTTCATTTTTTTAGACAAATATTATTTTTTATATATTTTGTTTCCTATGTAATGTATTTTGGTATAAATAAATTATTATACCAAAAATATTATCAAACCCAATGGAATGGTAGAAATGTATATTTATAAATTTGCTGCTATATTACTCTATTTAAACCCATGTGGTGCATGACCATAGGAGAGCAAACGACCCGTACACCACCATTTCAATTATTGCATTTAGATTGGTATTCAGTCTAGTTCTTACACAACTAATTGACAGGTACGTGGTGGTGTCGTAGAAACATGAGGAATCATTTTACATTACTTTGTTTTTATCCGGATATATAAGATGATTTGATGGATAAGAGAGAAGAAAATGAAAAAAAAAATTGTCAGTTGGATCCCTTGCTTAATAAAACTAATATTTTAACAATTAACATTTATTTAAAAAAAAACTTGTCGATAAAATAAACTTTGTTTCTCATACTTTTTAACACACAGGTAGCTCCCTTTTGCTTTTTCTCTCGGTCTCTCTTTCACATGACAGTTTCATCACATGTTTTACAGGTATAAAGAAAATATATAAAAGGATGCGAAGTGAATATTTGTTGTTATTAGGCAGGCAGTAAAGCAGTTGAAGATGACCAAGGTCAAAAGAGGTAGTTAATGTTGCGATGTCTCTTATTGAGAATTTTCTTGGCACATGCAGTTCTTGCCTTCTTGGATAAAAAGTACATTAATTGATCATATACTCTCATTATTTAAGAATTAAGCGAGGATTTCTGCATGTCTTTGTTAGGAAATACGATTAATGAAAAGAACAATTTGAACTTTAGCCTCATAATTTGGAGTGGGAACACATCATTGTTCTAGTTCTTTAGACACTTGGTTTCGTAATGCATATCATATATGTTTGATGGTGATCAAGAGAATAGGCAGAGGCATTTGTTGGGGTCGGTATAAAATAGACCTTTTTGGTATAATCAATATCCAACCTGCTACAGTTGTTAGTCAAGAGAAAATAGTCATTTTTGTTCCTAAATGTTTAAATTGTTGATAAATTTGTTTCTGAAATATGTAAATTCAAATTTTTGTTCTGAAAGTAAAAAAGTACAACAAATTCATTCATCCATTAAATTTCGTCAATTAACTAATTGAAAGATTATATATGACACATTCAGGAACAAATTTGTCAATACTCTACACATTCAGGGATGAATTTGTCAATGTTCTATCCAAAATATAATATATTTAATCTTCATATTCTCTCTTTTAATCATTGTAAACATAAAATTATAATAAATATTTAAAAAATCAAGAAAACAAAATAATAATAAACATAATATTGATTAATAAGCATAATTTATCTGTTGTTTTGAAATTTTTATTATAACAATATTAAGTAGTGACAAAATCAAGTTGAGTCTCAATTTTTTTTTGTAAGGATTAACTTAATAGCTATGAATTTTATTTGATTCTCATATTTTTGGTAAGGTACTTCCACATTAGAAATTTCAAAACAAAAATATGAAACAGTATCTTATCCAAAATATGATATTCAAACAAATTATAATGTACAATCATTAAGTTAATCATTAAAAAAATGAGACTCAATTTGATTTTGTCACTATCTAATATAGTCATAATTGAAATTTGAGATGAACGTACATTTTATGTTTATTAATCAATATTATACTTATTATTATGTTTATTATAACTTATGTTTGTTTTCATTTTTTTAAGTGTTTATTGTAATGTTATGTTTGTAGCGATTAAAAAAAGGAAGAAGATGAAGACTAAATTATATTTTAGTTAGAACACTAATAAATTTGTCCCTAAATGTAATAGGTAAGCTCTTTCATTAACGGCAATAGACAGAAGTTGACGGATTGATGAATTTGTCGTATTTTTTTCACTTTTGAGAATAAAAATTTAAATTTTCATCTTTGGGGAACGAATTTATGGATGTTCTACACATTTAAAGATAAAAATGATTATTTACCCATTAGTTAATTAAGGAAACGTCCTTTTGTTTTTGGTAAACGTAACGTCCTTATATAGAACAATTGTGGATTTTAGGCCAAGTTAAGGATCCTGCTAGTGTGCTACCAAGACTTCTACTCCTACGTACGACCGTTGCCACACATCAGAAAATTAAAATTCTAAGGGTTAAAGGTCAGAAAAAGTTTGTTGTTACTAACATTGTTTGATTTATAATTGTACACGTCAAGAGTCCATCATACACTAGAGAAAATTAAGTTAAATAAAAAATAATTATTTTAAGAAGCTACATTAAATAACTTCTAAAAAATGCTATAATTTTAACTACATTATAAAACAAAAAATATATATTTGTATAATTGTAAATATGCAAAGATTAGCTTTTATTTTACATAAAATATTTTTAAAAAAATTATACATTCTTAAATGATTTTTTTAAAGCTTAAACAAATGAACCCTAAATATATATATACTCCCATTGCTTTTTATATTTTATTTTGAAAAAAATCCTTTACTATTAATAGTATATTTTATATACTATCCTTTAATGACATAATAAAATTATGTGGTGGTAAGAAAGGACGCTTTCCTTATTATGTTCATTTATTACCTTTGAAGGTACAATTCATGCCTTACAGCCAACCTTTCAATGCCAAAACCAATAGATATACATGGACTTCCTATGGGTTGCAACTTGCAAACCCTTTGTTAGCCCGAATTGAAATAGGAAGATAGAAAGGGGAGAATATAGTATGCTAGCAGAAGTAGCCTGCCTTGTTCAATGACACGATGACTTGTACGGATGTACCACTACAAACCCCTTGCCTTTTGCTCATATAAGACCTGGATCAATTAGAAATAGCGAGAAATTAATTTATTAGTTGCAAGTGCCTAGGGTATGCACTTTAAGAAAAACGAGAGCAATGAGCTTGCTTTGCAGGACACAAGAAATTAAATAGTGGCCCTTTTTCTAAATGCAAGAGAAAAAGAAAGTAAGAATGCAGCAACTAGCAATTGACATATGTAATTTTTAATTAACGGTTGAACAAATTTATTATATATATTGATTAGAATGATTATTTTACAACTCAAGTGTTTTTGTAAAGAAGTGTCCTTAAGGGCAATGATTAAATAATATTGAGCATATTTTATTATTGCAAATATTGGGTTTATGATATAAGAAAAACTTTATCAAACAATAACTTTTTTTTAAAAGCTTCTAACAATAAGTTTAAGTGTGGTATGATTGGGTAATCTGAAATGCTAATAGCAAGAATTGAGAATACCAACTATGAAATAGGACATAGCAAACAGGCAGGCGCCTTCAATGGTTCAATTTCAAGATCTGGCTATATATTTACTTTATCGTGTGTTCAATCAATGCTGCTTGACCTCTATGGGATGTGCTTCTGGGGATAGTTCCTAATAAGTACCAATGCTAAATTAGAATAACCCAATGGAATGGTTGCTTATCAAGAGCTTGTGACTTGTAACAATTGATGTAAATAAAATATAAGGACGTGGGATTATTTGTGAAACTATTTAATAAAATTTTTTATAGTAGATGAGTGATATATAATGGTGAAACTCGTTAAAAAAAACCCCAAAAAGTGGGGGTGAAAAGGATTATTGGGATGAAGATGACCTTAGCAATCCAATATTTTACCTCCAGACAATAGTAGATAGAAAGTAGAAACAAATAAGGTAATAGTGGCCCAAGCATTTTTCTTCACCGTCCAATATATTACCCAATACATACCATTAATGGGTCGATGATGCAACCCAAGTTTTATCAGAATGCTTCCAAGAAATGGTCATTTTTGTTATTTTTTTCAGTTTGTACAATATTCAGTAGGTGAGATAAAAGAACAGGTAATCAACTAGTCCTAGCCCTATAGAAATTGATCTCCAAATCATTCAATCCTGGTTACAGACACACATTACGTGGTCCACATCATCACCGAATTTGGCATTTTTTTTAGATACCACCGAATTTGGCATTAGCTTCGTGGCAAAGAATTGCGAAATATAGTGGCAATGCATTCATCCTCTTTTCTCACGTAACGTACGTGACTAAAAGTGGAAAACAAATAAATGCCTTTCGGCTTTAGACAAAGGAACACAATATGGGGGTCGCTTTTGAAGAGTGTAAGTTAGCAGTCATAATTTTGTGCCAAAAACAAATTCAGTTAATGGCTTGTCGGTGTGATGACAATATATATATATATATATATATATATATATATATATATATATATATCAGTTCGATTTTTAAAGATTTTATGAATTGGTTCACACAAAAAGAAATCAGTAACTTTTCATTTAAATAATTGCCAAAGTAGATCCATTTTAAAATCTTACCGTTGAAAGCTCCGAGACAAGTCTTGCAGTAGTCCTCGTCTAACAATAATGTAGCACGGGTAGTTAGTTGTGGACTTATGGTGAAAATAAAAACCATATTTGAAAGAAGCTTCTTGCCTTCTTGTACCATTGGTGGGTCATGATTCATGTATCTAAATAGAGTTGGATTTCCTTTTATAAATTAAGTCATGTTAATTAGTACTCTTAAAATATGGATAAGAAACTAATAAAATAAAATATTAGTACTCTTAAAATATTGATAAGAAACTAATAAAATAAAATATTTATTATAAAAATTATAAAAGAACTTAAAAAAAACATTTTCCTATCCGTTATTACGGTTCAACCACAAACATGATCTCCCTTATGTCTGGTGGCACATGTTATGTCAACAAGAAATCAAATCACACACATTAATATCATTCCAACATTTAATAATAACACTAAAATCACTCACTCATATAGTCATATACATACATATACATACATATATATATATATATGACTTATAACTACAACCACAAAATAGATTTGAGTCACTCAATGATTTTATCTACTTCATTAAGCCTCACATAGAAGATGGAAAAGTCAGAAGACATGAAAATAGTCAATGTCATGTCCCTAGTTACTCTCAAAATGAAATGAGAGATAGAGCTACTAAAAGGCAAATAATAGAGGATCCAGATGAAAAGGGGAGCAATGTTGATGCTGCTTTCCCAGGAGTTGATGATGGAGCTCCTCCTGGAGATTTCACAGTAGTTGCAGAAGCAGATGTAGGGGAGAGGCCTGCAATGTAATGATTCAAATTAGAAACACCACTCATGTCAGACGTTGAGAAGAACCTAACAACAAAGATCAGAAGCTTCAAGATCCTTCACACACAAAACAAATACTATTTCCTTCTCATATCTTTTGATGTTTTAACTTTCTAATGTTTTTTCAAAATAATTGATGTTTTAGATTTTTAAAGTCTAATTAATGTATTTTTCTTAAATATACTTTTATTTAATATCCACTACTAGGAATACAGTTATTAAAGATCAAGGTATTAAATGAAGATATTTTAGTCTAAGTACATTAATTTTTAGTTCTATCAAATATTGTTTAATCGATGTACAATAATTTTAAACTTAAAAAATATGGGAAGGAGGTAGCAAGTTATTAACACACGGATAAGCATGTGGGAACAAAACAAGTAATTGATGGCAAGCATGCTTAATTGACACGCAGAAGATACAAGATGGATAACATAACAGCTTTTGATTTTCCTTCTACCTGGATGATACCTACATTTCATTATTAATAAAGAAAGAAAATGAATAATATCCTGTGATCTCCAAAACCAACAGCGTACCCCATAAAGAAAATCGAATGCCTATTTGTCATAATGAAAAAAACATACACTAAATCCTCCCAAAAGAAAAGAACTGAACTATTGAAAACAATTAATAATAATGCCGACAATCAAGCTCAAATAATTGACGATTCTTTAAACTGAATTTTACAGGAACACCTAAAACTGAAAGTCTGTATGTAATGCACACATGAACAGTAATTCTGTAAATGCAGTAAGTTCCACAAGTATATGTAATACAATGATGTTGAATTAATTAATTTAAAAACTGTCTACAAAATGTTTATCTAGATGATTAACAAAACAGCCAGAAGAAAGAAAACAACAAATCAGATATGGCCCTCAATATTTTGGGACTAAACAAATTAAAATATACACCCCCACCTAGCCCAACCGTTTTAATTTGGTACAAAATTGAGGATGAAACTAGAAATCCAAAGATCGTACAAGACATAAAGTATTAAGATTTAAACGGGAAACGAGAAGGATAAAAATGTGTTAGAAAATGCGGGGCAGAAAAAACATACCAGGAGCAGCAGTAGGCGTTACGGACACTGCAAAACATGAAGAAAAAGCCTCATTACCGACATAAATCTAGGAAGGATAGAATTTTTTTCTTCAACAGAATGTGAAAAAAAAAAAAGTTAAATTCATCTTAAAAGTGTGAGTGTTGATAAATTGACTTCAAACATAAAAAATTAAAATTTAGTCTAGAAAACATAAAAAAATACAATAAATTAGTCTCATAATTTTAACACAAGATTAATTTATTGTATTTTTATATATTCAAAAAGTCAATTGTATTTTTCATTATTATATTTTCGGAGACTATTTAGAAAGAAAACAAAAAAAACTTTACAGGAAAATACTCTGGTATGGGTCACATAGAAGAATGAAGATGAGAAAACCAAAATGGGTGAAAAGAGAGAAAAGAACTGACTCACATCCACATTTAGCAGCAGCAGGAGTAGAGAGTTTACAAGCAGCAGGAAGTGTGACAGCCTTGGTGACATTGATGGCGATGCCAAGCTGAGCGCTGCTGTTGAAAGCCTCGCAGAGGCAGTTAGGGGCAGTGGTGAGAACAGTTTTCAGGGAAGAGCAGCATGTTCTCCGTGGCTTGGTGACGGTGCTGCCGTTGGTAACGAAGGCGAGGCAATCCGATAAGATCAAGACCAGGTTTGAGCAGTCCACGGACGGTGATGGTGATGGTGATAGTGTTGGGGCACGGGCATGGTGTGATGATGAACCCAGATCAACGGCCCAGATGGCCACGACACACACTATGAGATACCACTTTGCTGCCATCTTCAGGACAGGAAGAAGAAGATGCAGTGGGAAGTGGGGTTTTGCAAGTGAAGTCAGTGTGAGGTGGAGTGAAAGTGCTCTTTTATTGATGACGGGATGGTTGTCAGGAAAAATAAATATATAGCGTATATGAATTACTTAAATTTCAATGAAAAATATTTTGATAAATAATCAATTTGTTACTTAAATTTGTAAAATGTTCTTACTTGGATTTTTGAATTATTGAAAAATAAAATTATCTTCCTTAATTTATAAAAAAATGTGACAAATTTGTTCAATTATCAAATATTTTCTTAAGTATATGTAACATTGTGAAATTTTTTTACAATTAATAAATTTATTAAGTGTGTTGAATCAGATAGACTAAAATGTTATTAGAAATTTTGATAGACCAATTTGTCAATTTGATAAATGTTTAATTTTTTAAAGTATCAATATTAGAGTAAATAGTTATTTTTGTCTCTGAATATGTAAGGTGCTAATAAATTTGTCTTTGAAATATGAAAATTCAAATTTTTGTCCCTGGAAGTGAAAAAAGTGTGACAAATCTATCCATCCGTTAACTTTCGTCCATTATCATTAATATTGAGGATGAATTTATCAGCGCATTACGCATTCAGGGACAAATTTGTCAGTTCTCTACCCAAAATATAATTTAATCTTCATATTTTCTCTTTTTTAATCACTATAAGTATAACATTATAATAAACACTTAAAAATTAGAAAAATAAGTATAAGTTAAAACAAACATAATAATAAGCATAATATTGATTAGTAAGCATAATTTATTTTTTATTCTTAAATTTCTATTATAACAACATTAGATAATGACAAAATCAATTTCAGTTTCATTTTTTTTATAAGGATTAATATAATGACTGTACATTTTAATTTGTTTGAGCCTCATATTTTGACTAAATATTATCTCATATTTTTGCTTTGAAATTTCTAATGTGACAATACATTATCAAAAATATGAGACCTATACAAACAAAAATGCACAACCATTAAATTAATTATTACAAAAAAAATGAGACCTAACTTGATTTTGTTATTACCTAATGTTGTTGTAATAGAAAGTTCAGAACAACAAACAAATTATGCTTATTAATCAATATTATGTTTATTTTTATGTTTGTTTTAACTTATAATACTTACCCAAAATATGAGGTTCAAACAAATTAAAATGCACAATCGTTACATTAATCCTTACAAAAAAATGAGACTCAACTTGATTTTTTCATTACCTAATATTTTTATAATAGAAATTTCATAACAACAAACAAATTATACTTATTAATCAATATTATGCTTATTATTATGTTTGTTTTAACTTATGCTTGTTTTCCTAATTTTTAATTATTTATTATAATGTTATACTTGCAATGATTAAAAAGAAAGAATATGAAGATTAAATTATATTTTGGGTAGAGAACTGACAAATTCGTTCCTGAATGTGTAGTGCGCTGACAAATTCATCCCTGATATTAACAGTAACGGACGAAAGTTAACGGAGTAATAGATTTATCACACTTTTTTCACTTTCAAGGATAAAAATTTGAATTTTCATCTTTCAATGACAGATTTGTCAGCACCTTACACATTCAAGGACAAAAATGACAATTTACCCTCAATATCATTGGATCTCTTTTCACCTTTTTCGTGACACCATCACCCCTAACTCCACATTCTTCATCCTCTTGTAGTCCCCACTCCTTCCATCCAAAGCCCAAATCCCCTTCTGCTCTCCTCCAGTGGAACCGCAAGCCCGATCTCTTTCTCTCTCTCCCCACCCCTCGTGTCGTTGCCATTACCTCTGGCAAGATAGGCGTGGGCAAGACCACCACCACAGTCAACATCAGCCTTTCCCTCGCCTGCCTCAGCTTCTTCATTGTGGCATCACACGTAGAATTTTTTTTTTTTTTGACAAACCTATCTATAAATGTCACGTAGAACATTTTGTTTGCTTTGACAAAAAATATTTAATGTTTGGACTAAGTTGTTGCACATCTTACAAATTCAAGAATAATTTTTTATTTTTTCATCTTTTAATGACTAAAATGTTAACACATTACAAATTCAATGACTAAAGTGACTATTTATCCAAAATATTTTATGGAAAGATGAACACCTAGAAAGAGGAAGCAAAATATAGATATTACAGGGTTTCAGATTTCAGATGTAATAAGAACAGAAAGATAGAGAAAATTTAAAAATGTCGGCAGAGTGTTTAAGATAATTAGGTTCTTATATATCAATGCTTAATTTCAATTTACTCACTAGTTTGTGACTTCATTGTTATGTTTATATTTATAAAAAAAAAGGTTATAAATTATTCATGTAAAAAGTTTTACATATTTATTTAATCATAAAACATCGTGTATAATAAATTTGTTGACTTTTAAAATAATTATTTTAAAATAATTTTAACGATGATTTGTGATTAATTATTTTACACATTACATAAATATTAAACTCTGTATTTAAACACCCATAAATTCTAAATAACTAATTGTCACTTTTACTGTGTTTATCTCTCTTTCTACTAAATTAAGTGTTATTGGACTCTGCCGGGATCAGCCAATCAAACTGGTTGGCCCGGAAACCAATCACCTGAATGGTTCGAGCCTGTTGTTTGATCAGAAATGCATTCAAATCGGTATAAATCAATTTAGCTCAGCAGTTTTTTATGAAACCGGTGAATCGCGGGTTGTTTCTAAACTAGTTTTTCTGAGTGTGCACATTATCCAACACGCACATCACTTCCCCATACCTATTTCCACGCTTCCTGGTACCTACTATTACGCTTCCAAACCACACAATCACACATACTTCCCTACAAGCTTCCTTCCAAGAAATTATATCATGGTCCAAGACCACCACCCAACTGTGGTCCAGGACAATAAACAAGTGTCACGTGGATAACATATTACTCTCTCGAACGAAAGTTAATTTATGATGTAAAAATAAATAAGATTTTCAAAATCAACGCTTAATCAATTTATGTCTATCTTTTACATATTGATATCAAAGTTGGAAACAGAAAAACTGCAAATATCTTTTACTGATATCAAATTTAAAATTTCTAAAAGTAACACCTCCATCAATCACGTCCACTGTTTATCACAACCTCGGATTGGATAAGCCATTTTGTTAAGGCTCTAACAAGAACGTTCTTCCATTGTTGTAACAAGAATAAACTACAAATGTAATTTCATTGGCATTGTTGTATCAAGAAGCAAGCACAAGTTTCAACTATATATGGAGGATTGCGGTATCACAGAGCAAACAAATTGGAGATTATAATTTATTAGTATGTTTGTTGTAGCCTCAGGTTTAAAGGGACTGAAATCCTTTCTTATGTAATTAACGTTGGTCTCTCTGCAGGCACTTATTGTGCAATAGCTCTTAATTCTAATAAAATTTCTTTGCCTTCAGAAAATTATTCTTCTGTTTGGATTGATGGTAATTGGCTAATTGGTCGTTAATTCTATGTGTTCTTGTCCTATGGTTCTGCAAAAAAAAAAATTAAATGGTGATATAGATCATAGGTGATAAGCTGGTGTAAGTAATTAGCAACGACCGTTTTGTTCATCCTTGTAGATCAGTTTATCAACATCATAACTCTACAACAAAGTTAAGTTCTTGAGAAGAAATAGGAAGTCCAATAGCTGATAATTACGGGACCTTAGCAATGAAAGGAATAGTCTAGAACTCCAAATTGTTGATGCTTGTTTCTACATTTGATATCATAAAAGACAGATGATAAACTAAAGCTTCGTGATATGAATCTACATGAATTTGTTTTTTGAATTAGCTTCCTGATAAGAATCTACATGAATTTGTTGTTAATCTACTATCGTGTTAGAGAGAGTACTATGTTATCCAGGTGTCACCAGTTTATTGATTGGGACTACGGCTGACGTGGTAGTCTCGAACCATGATATAATTTCTTCCTACTTGGACAGTTGTGATGCTTTATCAATTTAAATTCAAATAAAGGAATACACACGTTCATAATGACAAGGCATTCACCGTTTTACTCTTGTAATAAAATAAATAAGTTTAATTTGCTTGCATTATCATTGTAAAGATTTTTATATTGTTAACTTATTCTAGATTTGGCTTAAGGCTTATTTGTTATAAATATAATGAATTATCTCATCTTTAACCTCAACCCAAATACTAAGTCAACCTAATATAGGGATGACAATGAGATGAGGTGGATATTGGTTGTAGTCTCTCACTATCCACCATGCCAAATAAATATTCACTCCATACTTTCCCTATATCATATTCATATAGGTACTTATTTGTTGGTGAGAAAATTAGTCAATTCATCAGTCGTTGTATCGTTTGATTATCAAAGAGTGATTCCCTTTAGGTGATTGACTAAAGGAAGAAATTATATTCCTTTATTAGGTTTATAATCCACTCAAAAGAGTTTTGTAGTAGTTATTGAAATGGAATTTTTATATTATGCTACTCATATGGAAATTACAGTAAAAAGAAAGTTGTAAATGATTCAAAGCTTAAAGGAAAATATGTAAAGAAAGTTGTAAATAAAGCTATAAATAGAAGATAAATAACTAGAAAAGATAATTTTGATTGTTTTGGTTGGGAACTTGGTTTACATAGTGTTTTCTACTATATATAATATTTTCTAAGCAATTACAAGCATCAATCTTTTTTTGATAACTATGGTTGTTTGGCAGTTTTGAAAACATACTTCCATCATGGGTAGTCATTCTGAAAATTGCACTACTAAAAATCTTGGAATTACCGACGGAAATAATTTCATCAAAAATATGTGATATACAGATGAATATTTCTATGGAAAATTTTTCATATGATTTATGGAAAAAAATTTGTCAAAAATTTTTGAATTTCCGATGGAAAATTTTTCGTGGGTAAAAAATTCTATCGAAAATTATTGAATTTTCGACAAAAAAATATTCCGTCGATAAATTTCTATCAAAAATATTTTATTTACCGACGGATTTTTCCCATTGAATATATTATGTCGGAAATGTTTGTATTAGTGACCGATTATTCTGACCGAAAATATATCGTAAAAAATGTGTGAATTATATATCAAACTCTTTATTTTGCATTTATAATCTCTTTACTTTGTATTTATTCGATGGACATGCTTTCCATTTTTATTGATATTTTTTATTCAAACATAAAATAATAAAATTTGAAGAAAATTTGAAGTAGCATTAAATTATAAATTAAAATAAATAAGAATATTTTAATAAAAAATAATTAATGCACAAGATAAAAAATGTATCAAAGTAATATTTACTTTAATTATTACAATATTTATTTTAAATAAAATATTTTACCTCTCCACGAATTGAAAAATTAATAAGAGTTTCAAAATTAGGTAAAAAAATAAAATTATAATAAAACTAAAATTAGTACTTACATAAAAATCATTATAAATATGTCTTGTTTTGTTAATTTACATTTAAGAATTTTTTCAACAACTAATTTTATCAAATAATTTTAAATTTATAAGCTAAAAACTTAATAACTAGTAATTAAAAATCAATTTTTCATCTTTCAATTAATTAATTGATTATTTATCAAACATAGACAAAATAAGTACTTTATAACATATTATTTACCTATCTTATATAATTTTATTCCATGGTAATAAAGTCTTTAATAAATAAATTTATCTCACGAGTTTATAAAAATACCCAAAATACTATTTTGAACCTATAATTTATTACAATATCTATTGTCATTCCCAATATTATAATTAAATTTCTAATTTAATTCCTCTTTTAATATTACATTTTTAAAAATAATTTCTATTATAGTGTTCATTTTAATTATTAAAAAATTATTTATTTTTAACAAAACGTTTGATTTCCTTAAATAAAATTATAAGAATTCAAAAGTTAATAAAAATTTAAAAGTATATATAATCACTCACACACACACAATATTGAAAATAGTATTTGTGTAAAATATAGAAAAATATTACCATTACACTCTTTAATTTTTTTATTAATTAAGATTTATTAGAATTCACATAATTTTATGAATCTCACTTTTTATTTAATGAGTTATACTTATGCTGTATCATTTTTAATAAATTTTAATTAATAATATAACCTTTTTTTAACATAAGTGTGTTAAAATATGTTATTAATACTTCTGAAAATGATATAAACTCTTTACTTTGTATTTATTCGACTGGGTATGCTTTTCATTTTTATTGATATTTTGTTCAAACATAAAATAGTAAAATTTATTTAAAAATGTAAAATAATTTTGTAAATTAAATATTTTAAAGTAATTCCAATTTTTTTTTATAAAATCACTTATTTTTAACATAAGTGTGTTAAAATATGTTATTAACATTTTTGAAAATCATATAAACTCTTTACTTTCTATTTATTCGATTGGGCATGCTTTTCATTTTTATTGATATGTTTTATTCAAACATAAAATAATATAATAAAATTTATTTAAAAATGTAAAATGATTTTGTAAATTAAATATTTTAGTAATTCCAATTTTTTTTATAAAATCACTTATAAGTTAATGGTTGACAATTAAATTTTTTTTCCCATCATGTGTCAAGAAGATTAAAATAAAAAAAAGTAGAAAAAGTATTTGATATATAAGAAATAGAAAATTTATTTATTATTTATTTTGTATAGTAATTTTAATATTTAATATCATATATGCCATAATTTTGTATAATGTATTATTGAAAACATAGTAAATAGTTTCTTAAATAAATGATATGTATTTTTTGTAAAAAAAAATATGTATCGTTAAGTAGTTTAACCAATAATTGCAAAGTAAATTAGATAAAAATATATTTATTATCAAACATTTGAGTCCTTTGCTCCATCAGACATGCTATTTTGTTTTATTATTTTTTGTTATATTTTATATAAATAATAAATTTTATTTCAAAATCTAAAATGATTTTCTAAATTAAATATTTTAAAGTAATTCCAATTTGTTTTATAAAATCAATTTAAATGATTGAAGTCCAATAAGACCCAATATGGCTTTAGTGTAACATATACAATAATGAAAAATTAATAATTAATTAAAAGTTACTAGTGTGTGCTTTCGTATGATGCACTAGTTGATAAATTAATTATATATCATACATTTGATCAAAATTAATTTAAGATTAAATATATTTTCTAAAAATGGTAAATTTATTATATTATGAGTAAAAGTCATGCACTTACATATATAAATGTGCAATATAGTGTAACTTTTTTTAAGATACCATTTTTTTTAGATACAATTGTCACTTGGTTATGTAAAAGAGTGAAGATCAAGATATTTTTTAGTTTCATATATTTCCTTTTAAGCTTATTTTTTAATTATCTTGTATAAATTTAATTATTAAATATTAAATTGATAAACTTAAATAATAATTTAAGAAAAATTAATAAAGATAATTGACTTATAATGAAGTTAGGAAAAATGAATATAAATGATTCTTATTAGAAAAACATCATAATAAAAAAAATTCATATGTCTATTCAGGAAAGAAAATAAAACGCTTTTGTTTTAATGTTCTAGTTCTATAATAATCAAATTTCAAAAATAAAAATTCACAACATTTGAATTTTAAATTCAAATTTTAACTCAAAATGAACTATGTTGTGTACTTTAATTGTAAAATTGGTAAATTTTTATCTTTTACCGCCAAACATTTTTTTAAACAAACTCTGACAAGGAGTAAAAATTACAATTAAGTTGTATTGTAGAGTATTTTTAAATTATTTAGCTTTAGAGAAAATATCTATGAATATTAAAAATAATGATTTAACTATAAATATCACTTTTATTTTGAGATATCAATGTGACTTAATTATGTATAAGAGTTAAAGTCAAGTTTTTTTGTAAAAAATTTAATATCTTTCCTTTTAAGCTTCTTTTTTAATTATCTTGTATAAACATAATTATTAAATATTATATTGATAAAGTTATAAAATAATTTTAAAATCATCATTTAATCTAATTGAGTTATAATTAAGTTAGGAAAAAATTAATAAAAATAATTAAATTATAAAAACATGATAATAAAAAAATTCATGTCTATTAAATAAAGAAAAAGAAAACAAAATACTTCTATTTTAGTCTTCTAGTTCTATAATAGTCAAAACTCAAAAGTAAAAATTTAGGTGATTGAATCTTAAATACGAATTTTCACTTAAAATTAATAATCTTGTATATTTTAATTGTATAGAATATTTTAAAAACTATGTTTGGTTGTTAAAATTTCTTTTTATTTTCACTCCTCCGTATCCTGAATTTTAAAAAAATTTATTGTCCTATAAATTATATTATTAATAAATTATGGATTTAGTATTGAACTCGATCAAATTAAGTCTTGAATTTGAATTTTACGAATAAAAAAAATATGGTTAAAAAATGAGATTCTACTAAAAATGTTTTGTCATATTTTTAAACAAAAATTAATTATTAGTAAAACCAGTAAATACTAAATACTATGTTTTCAATATCATTTTACCCAAAGAAAATTATATTCATTTCTTTCCTGATGTTTGATATTGCCCGTGAACTTTGATACCATGTATTTTGTGAGGTGAAGAAGCGCGTCTATGCTCATCCACATCCAGTCTAGCTTCATTAATTAAAATGGTTTTGTTAGAAAGTGCTTCTCCACTTGCAAATTATCTTCCTAAACATGGACAACAGGAAAAGATACAATCAAAGAACAACGTAAGTGGAGTGGAATAGGTGGTTGAGTTTTCCACGTGGCAGGAAGCAACATGCGATGAGGATGGACATCTAGTTCCTATTGGTCCGAAATCTATCCACGATAGCTTAAGATTTCTTCTACCGATATCATTGTCCTACTTGGCCTTCAATCAGAGCCTCTTAGATTTTCTCCCACTTCACATCCACTCACACATAAAATCTCTCCCAAGTGGTGCATTTGCAAAGTGAACCTCAAAATCAGTCTCTAATATTTTTCTCACTATCTTGTCTCTCCAGAGAACTGTATAAGAGAGATGGCAGCCGCAACATCTGGTGCTGTGTTAAATGGGTTGGGATCTTCCTTCTTGAGTGGAGGAAACAGGAGCCAAACCCTTCTGGCCACTTCTATTGGAGGCAAAGTTGGTGCCGCTGCTGTTACTGTTAGTCCTAGAAGACTCATTGTGGTAGCTGCTGCTGCACCAAAGAAGTCATGGCTCCCTGGTGTCAGAGGTGGTGGCAACCTCGTCGACCCAGAATGGCTTGATGGATCGTGAGTCCACCCTTATTCATTCCCACTCTTTGGTTTCAAAATGTGTTTTCTATAATAATTTCATGCCACCAGGAATGCTAGCGACACTCTCCGACACTTTCTTTCTAAAAACTCTCTTCTGATTACTTAGAATTGATTGAAAATTATCATTTTTGGTAGATTCTGTTTCTCATTTAATGATTCTTCTTCTGATTTATATTGAATGAGAAGCAAAACCTACCAAAACTAATAATTTCCAATAAATCCTAACAAGTCATAGTCTTTGAGGGAGAGTGTAGAGAGTGTCCCTAGCTAGCATTACTCTCCATGCCTATTCAGCGATCAGTTTGTCATGTTCTGAAGATTGTTTCTGAATTGAGTGTTTTAGAATAGAAACGGTTGAGAGATGTTTTTGCATTCTCTTCTTCTGTTTTGTGGTCTTTACCTTGAGGGTGTGAGTCATCTGAAATGGTGTTGAATGTGGTCCCAACTTTAAGGGTGTGAATCATTTGAAATGATGTTGATTGTGGTGAATTGAGGCATGAACTTGGTGTAGTTTGTATATTTGGAAAACTAAACAATTTTCCTCACTTTTCCATCTAAGTTTCTCTTCAGGCAATGTTAGTTGTTAGTTTTCGTTAGAATATTAGTGGGAGATATTGGAACCCGCCCACCGCATTTCTCTTCAGAATTTGATTTATTATGTTTCTGAATTGCAGGCTACCAGGTGACTATGGTTTTGACCCACTAGGCCTTGGGAAGGACCCGGCATTTCTCAAATGGTACAGAGAAGCTGAGCTGATTCATGGGAGATGGGCAATGGCTGCAGTTCTAGGAATCTTTGTGGGGCAGGCATGGAGTGGAGTTCCATGGTTTGAAGCTGGAGCTGACCCAAATGCAATTGCTCCTTTCTCCTTTGGTACTCTTCTGGGAACCCAGTTGATTCTCATGGGGTGGGTTGAGAGCAAGAGATGGGTGGACTTCTTCAACCCAGACTCACAGTCAGTGGAATGGGCCACTCCATGGTCAAGAACATCTGAGAACTTTGCCAATGCCACTGGTGAGCAAGGCTACCCAGGAGGCAAATTCTTTGACCCCTTGGGCTTGGCCGGCACTATCAAGGATGGAGTTTACATTCCGGATACCGAGAAGCTCGAAAGATTGAAATTGGCTGAGATTAAGCATGCCAGGATTGCTATGTTGGCCATGCTGATTTTCTACTTTGAGGCCGGTCAAGGGAAGACCCCCCTTGGTGCTCTCGGCTTGTAAACTAAACATTTCATGTAGATAATTGAATTGAGAGGCTAGACAGTTGCAAATCAACCTTTGTCCCGTTTGTGTTACTTTATGACAAATTCAAATTATATGCTCTAATATTGGATGCATTCACTTTATGTCTGTACTCTAATGTAGCCAGCGTATAAATACTTGCATTTTTACTTTTCTTTCCCAAACCAGGAGTAGTTGAAGTCATATGGTAGACTTGAAAAATATTATTATCTGTGTGCCAATTCGTGTAGAGTGTTAAGTATCTCTGTCATACGCAATAGGGTAAAAAAATGTATACATGGATTGATTGCCATAAACAAATACTTTGAAAACAAATGGGGATACAACAATACAAGGTCAAAAGCCAAGTGTTCATCCATCAAAGATAATTTCGCACTAAATAGCCAAAGCAAAGCCATAAAGATTTCAGATAAATTTCATTGAAAATGCATACAGTAAATTAAATGTTCACAATGTTCTGCTTTAAAAAGCAGAATAATTTAATTAAAGATGCAAGGAAATAAACTCTATTCCAATTGGAAGGAACATGTCTACTTATTCGCTCCCCATCGCCATCAAAAATTCACCTTCACACACAACTTCACCTCCAACATATGCCTTCCCTTCCATCTTTGCTATTCCAAATCGCTTTTGCAGCTTAGTAAGTGTCATTCTCATAACTAAGGTGTCCCCAGCAATCACAGGCTTACGAAACCGCACTTTGTCTATCCCAGCAAAGAAGAAGTTTTCACGAGAGCCTCCCACTTCAGGTTGCAACATGACCAAACCACCAACTTGTGCCATTGCCTGCAGCAAAAGACCTCTTGTTCATGTCCGCCTTTAAAGCAGATTATTACAACAGAAATCATACAAGATCCTGCCCCTACTTTCATGCATTCCAGGTTGAGATAGTTCCTGGTCAAATGGAATTTTTACATTGTTTTTTTGCATGCAATTCTACAACTTACAGCAAATTTAGAAACTTACAAAGACTAGTTGATCATCTCAAAGCCTTTCAGAAGTTGGAGCCTAGGAAGTATAATGCATTGAATATAAATAAATTTTACCATCTAACAAGTAGTCGTAAGTTATTGTATGATGGTCCAATCAATATGAAGATACAAAAACCAGTTTCAGAGACTAGATATTGGACTCTTGCTGATGTTCTTATCTCATTTAAAATGGTAAAAGGTAAACAAATATAAACTAGACAGTAGACACAAAGGGCCAACCTGTCATTTGAGTATAATGCACTCAACCAAGAAAAATGAATGCAAACTACAGTTAAATTTTATTTCCTATGAGTATGAACCACAGATGCCATAAATGCGACATTAAAGAAACTTGACACAAAGAAAGAACGTCACCTACATAAATATCATATCCAAAATCAAGGTGAAATATATGAACACGACGTTAGTCAGTCACAAGTACTAGTCAATCTCAAATTTCAATCTTCAAATTTTACATTGGTTTCAAGAAACTTAATTAATTAGTAAAATTTATGTCATTCATTTTATGAAACACAGACCTGCAAAAGTATGGGAACTCAAGTAGATGCCAAGACCTACAACCTTGTATATTTCCAATACACACACATAGGATTTGTTAATATACTCTCGTTTTTTAGAGGGAATGTCTTAGCAAGCTATACCATAACATTGTTAAAATACTGATATGCGAATGGGATACTAGGTGGAGTATTTAAGTAATTGATTCTCTCCCCTTAACAACTAGCTTTTAAGGGTGAGTTTCCCAAGTGCTTGGGGGCTTATCAAATACTCCCAGAGGTGGTGTAGCTTTGAAAAAATACTCCTTCTAAAAAGTATACTAATATTTATTTTTAAGGTAGTTCTAGCAAGCTAAAACTTAAATTTGTTAAAATATTCCCAAACCCAAAGGTGTAGCTTGTTAACATACTTCTAAAATCTTTTTCAAAGTCCTGAAAATGTCTCTCCCACAGTCCCACTCTCTTTTTGCAGGACTGCCAAAAATCAAAATTAATTTCAATGCTTAAAATGAGCGTTCAAACAAAGTAAAGAATATGAGAATCTGTTATTTTTTTACATAAATGCCTATCCACAATCCATGTGACTAAAAATATTTGTCCTCTAATTCAACCCTTTTTAACTATCCTATAATAGACTAATTCATTCTTTTAGTGCATTTTTAATTTATGACAAGATATTAGATAGATTCTAAGGCTAGGACCAAAACAATGTTGCCATCGGGCAAGTACTTTCTGAGCCAACCCCTCTTTTTCTTTGAGGACACCGAGAATACCGGCTCACATGTGCCATTGTCATTGTTGTTGTTGAAAGGTTCAAAACAAAGAGAGTTGTCGTTCTAGAAAGAGAATCGAGAGGTGGTGAGGGCCATCATTGAAGAGTTGTTGTTGTTGAAGGGTATGAGGCCCATGTATGGCCACAAGTACTACCCAATTCCATTTCAACAACCTCCTGAGCGTCTGAACGACAACACCACAATCAACAGCACGTGCGTGATGGTGTCCTTGGCGAAGAAAGTATTCACCCGATGACAACATTGCGTTGAGCCTAGGTCTCACCCACGCTCCAGCTTCTTCCATTGAAACTCTCGCCAAGAAGCATCACTGTCTTCCCCAACTCCAGAAAGAAGCAGATGGACGCACTCAAAATTGTTTCACCCCTTCCCTTGTTCGATTGTTTGTTCTCTAGTGTGTTTGTTAATTTGTTTTGATAGTGTGTTTTTGTTTGTTGCTCAAGAATTTGTGGAAGACACCAAGGTGGAGTTCCTGTTCGTATGCAGTGGAATGCTCATCGTGTGAGGTGACAATGCGAGTTTGGATGAGGGTTGGTTGGTGAAGTTGATGTTTGTGGCATTAGCGTGTGGTGACAGAGCAGTCAAAGGCATTGGAGGATTCACTGGAGGGGGCAAAGAGGGAGGGAGAGTCGAGAGGGTAAAGTTCTGATGTGGAGGATATATAATAAGATTGTATACCTTAGATTAATCTAACGATTCTTAATAATGGTGCATGATGGACCACCTATGATAGGGGTCTACCTTAGAATCCATCCAAAATATAAAATGAAGAAATACACAAATATAGGCAAAATTTTACATTTACCATATCCAATACTATATACGTGAGTACACTAGTAAGGAGACACACGGAAAAGAGTGAGATTATAATAAAAATACTGATTCATTTTGTAGAAGAAAACAGTCAAATTTACTTCTTCATACAGCAAGCAAGAATGTATTCAATGTTGACAATCATCTACAATAATTATTTTTTATTGGTCATACTTAGTCAAATTCATAGGTTTTCTAACTTGTTAATACAGTCAGACCTCTTTAACAGACAGTGCATTTTTATTGTGGAAAATTGTCAATGCAAGCAATTACACCGGCATAAATCAATTTAAGAGAGGTTTACTAAGAAGTAAGAACAAAGGTAATCTACTCAGTTGCCTAATACAATTATGACTAGAATCTTTTAAAATTTATATTATAGAAGTTCCACTCTAGCTGCAAATAAAAAAAATTTCACAAACACAAAGATTCTAGGATAATTGCAACCACTACACTTCATAGTTCAAACAAATGGATACATCCTTTTGCAGATGCAAAGTTAGGTTTAGAAGAGGTTGTTCCTTCTTATAGTTTCAAACGAGCCACAATTAAATTCAAGTATAGACATTGTAACAAATTGATTCCATTTTATCATGACATATTTAGAGATAAGGCAAGGACAAAATAAATAAGAGCTATAACAAAAGGTAGGAGCACAGTGCATATTTTAGTACCTCAACCATTAGAACACCAGGCATGATTGGCCTTTCTGGAAAATGTCCAGGAAAGAAGTTGTCATTTATTGTCACATTCTTTATAGCCACTGCAGAAACTCCAGGATTGTATTCAATCACTCTATCCACCAGAAGAAAAGGAAACCTGACAAAAAAAGAAAGGTGAATGTGAATCTCACCAATGTTGACAAAACAATTTAGAAAATGAGAAATGTTGAGAGTACCTGTGAGGCAAAATGTCACGAATCTGGTTGATGTCCATGACGGTTGGGAATGCTGGATACCCTGCAAAATGCGCGCTATTGCTTCTAAAAAAAAAAAAAAAAAAAAAGAGATTGGAACCAAAAAGGTAGAAAGAAAAATGAAATTCATACTTAATTCAATTGGGGTGTCATGTTGAGGAGCATCGGAGGAACAAAACGTGGTGAGCGACGTCGTTTTCCTCGACAAGGGATGGGATCTGGTGTTGGGGAATTTGACAAGTGTAAATTTGGGTTGCAAGGAAATGGCTTTGGGTTTGGATGGAAGAGAAATGGGTGAAACCAATGTGTTGGAGAGAGCTGCGGCTGCCATTGGGTTTCAAGCGTGAAGTGAAAAACCACACCACAGCTTGGAGTTGAAATATGAGCACGTAGTTATCGAAAGTTTATGCAATTGCAGGTTAACGTTGAAAGCAAGGCGAAGTAAGGCGACAGAAACAATGAAGTTGAAGTTAATAAAGGCTGCAAAAGTGCAAGTTGGAAAGTAATGCTATTGCTTATGCTACCTTTTGGGTTTCAGTCAGGGCGGAGCCTCCCATGTTGTTGTCTGTTCCATTGTTGGACCATAAAAAGTACAGCACACTCAGTGTGCCTGTGAGTGAATGTTGGTTAGTTACTATTGCAATGGGTCCAGTCCAGTCCACCATGTTCTTAACCCAATCTCTGTTGGATCTGTTCTAGGCCCACTCAATATGCTACGCCTTTCTTTGACCCCATGTTATTCTCACCCTTTTTTTGTCCAAGTTCATACCCCTTTTCTTTATAATTTTTGAAATGACAATATTATCCTTATTTATATCCCCACACTTTGAATATTGTTCTCATCCCTATAATTAGGGTTGAAAATGAGTTGAGCTTGGTTCAGCTCAACTCGAATCAATAATAATTGGCTTAGCTCGAAGCTTAACTCGAGTTTCATATGAACATTTATGTTTAACTCAAATTCGACATAGTTCAAACTCACAAATAACTTGGTTCAATTCGTTAACTTGACTTAATTAAAATTATAATTATTTTACATATTTTATGCAAAAATAAAATTAATTAAAAAATAATTGTACAAATTTAATAATTTAAAATATTTAATATAGATAGATAAATATTGATCGAGCCAATTCATGAATCAATCAAATCAAATTATATTTTGCTCAAATTTAACTCATTTATTTAACAAGATCAACTTTTAACTTGAGTTCAGCTCATTTAATTTATGAATCAAATTTATAAAAAAAAATTAACAAATCTATTATGCATATTAATTTGGATAAAATGGCTATGAATACACATATTGTTTATTCTATAAAAAAAATCCATGAAAAATACAACGAAAAGATTTTAGCCTTGATAAGTTTGTTACAAAAGTCAACATCATGTTGTCTCCCTTTTCAAAATCACCTATCAGCGAATGAATAATTAGTATTGCATTCCATGACACACACATGACATTATTGTCTCGGATTGAAACCTCTATGCAATTGTCTATTTTCATCCATAATTTCGGCGTACTTATTCTCATCAACCAGCTGATGAGGGACATTGTCTAACAATGAAAGGATCAAACTCTTCATATTTAATTAGGCGGTCCAATTTGGAAATATCTCGTTCTATAATATGAGTTATAATTAATGCAAATATTGTTGTTTGAGAAAACTTTCAAAAAAAAATAACTACGGACCAGTTGTGTATTGATATTCATAGCTTCTCCACATCATACATGTAAATATTACATAGCTAGCTTTCATTTTACTGTAGACAAATTCAACGGCAGAAGCTGCTATATATACTGTAGCTATCACTTGTCAATTTTCTAATTAAACAATGTATCGAAGATATAACACCAATGATTAGTTGATTACAACCAATAGCTAGCTAGCTTACAGCTCAGTATATGAATTAGCACAAACATTACCAGGGAAAAAACTATTAACCCACATATATAGCTGAGGCTTGATTTAAACCCTCCTCTTGCGGGTTGAACCAAGTTAAATATTATGGAATTAATGATATCTAATATGTATATGCCTACCGCGCGCGATTCCTAAAATATATATATATATATCAGTAATCAGCGTTAAGATAGTGTTTAAATGGAAAGGTATTGAAGAGAAAAAATTTGAAAATAATTTACTTAGTTCAAATATTGAAAAAAAATGTACAGAATTAGAGTATCTTTATCCTCACTTTTTCCTTCTTTATACAAATATTAAGAGAAATCAGAGGATAGAAAGAAAAAATTAAATTCAATAAAATATTAGTATTTTAGTTTTAAATTCTATATTATAAATATTTATTTATATATAATTAAATTTATAGTTTATAAATATTTTAAAATATTATAGGTTATAATATAATTAAATTTCATAATAAATAAATTTATTTAAATATATAAATTATATTTTAGATTTATAATGAATAATAAACATTACGATATATCCTGTAAAAAACAAATTATGATATAAGGTTAACTATTAACATTTTCTTTTAAAAATTCAATTTAGATATAGATATTAAAGAGGGTAGATTGAAAGAAATGGACAATAAGGAAGATTAAGTGCATAGATAAAGATAAAAGGAGAGTAGTTTAAAATTATATGGAGTGAGAATTTTTTGAGTATTTGTCCGCCCATAATTATCAGAATAGTATCATGGGAAAATAAATGTTTTTTTTACTTGGTCACTTTATCAATATAATTAAGTAAGAGATAGCTAATATCAAATTTATTATAATTTAGATGTTTCACTAATTAATAAAAGATATTCAATTTAAATTTAACAATATTTGATAAAATTAAGAGAATATAATTGCTCGATTAAAAATATGAGGACTATGTAAAGTTACACAAATATGAAAATAAGAAGGTCACAGCTACATTTAAGAAGAAGAAAAAAAGGTTACTATTTAACATTTTCTGTAAACTTTTATACTATGCAAAACATTTAGTCTCACCAGCAAAAAGGAAGAAAAAGAAAAACCAGACTAGCTAAAAATGCATATCATACACTTCAACAAAAACAAATAAAACCACTTTTCTAAGCCATGTATAAATTTGTTTTAACATGCACTAGCTAGTTAATGGAAGAACATATCTTGCAAATTTCACCATCAGCACCAGTCTTCAACTCAATGTTGCTCATCTTCACCATAGACTTTGCAAATTCCAGGTTGAAAAGCTAACCTTTGAAATCGCCCTGCAGGTACCTTTGTACAAATGACTTTGTGGAAGGATCATTCCAAACGCTTGATCAGACTGCAGAATTCCACGGCCAATCCTCAAATTAGCCAATTAAGATGTGTCAAATCTGTTTTAACTACCCGTGTCAAGAGCCACCCGATTTGAACCGCCACTGTTTTGCGGGCAGAGTGCTCGTAGTTGAGAAAGAAATAAAGGGTTGATGGAAGAGTCAGGACCATTTGCAGTGAAGTTGAAAATTGGCATGCTGTAGTACCAATGGTATGTCCACCTACATATATATTCACCAAATATAAATCCTTCAGTTCAACTCTATTGTGAACCCGTCGTACCTTAATTTTACATAATTTGTTCTTTTCGGTCATATATAAAAGATAAAGTAATTGTGTGTCAAGTTAGAGTAAATTCTAGTGCTTGGACTTTTTTTTATACCAGTTGAAAAACGCCATCTAATTTTTTAAAACACTATAAAAAAAAAGTCAAATCACTTTACAATAAGAGAAAAACATATAAGACCCAAAAAGATGTTTCCCAATGATAATATAAGAAAAGTGACCTGAAAAAAGTCAACACAACAATACAGTTTACATATCGTCATTCTATTTGCATTATGGCGTCACTACGCAGTTAGAACCTGTGTTGTCACAAAGCAACATCGAAATTGTGATGATGATCAATTCATTGATTTGAAGTGTGTAACCAAACTTATATATGCATGTGGTTGTGTACGTAATAGATAATTACCGACAAGGGTGACGAGGTCTTGAGTGTTGGGACCCTTGCTGCGAACTTTTGTTTCTGAACATCCACAGAGTCAAATGGAGCAGGCAAGTTACTCACGTCGGATGCCTGTGAGTGTGATATGCTTCCATCTCTGCGTCCAGTATGCACTTGCCAATTCGGTCCACTACTATGCCATGCAAATAAGCCAAATTTTAATTATAACCTCATTACAAGTATACATTATGACATTAATTATTTGCAATAGATAATAAATTCAAACATTGATATTTGATAGTTTGGAGTTATGTACTACCAGAGAAACGGAATCACAAACTGCAAGAGCAAGAATATCAGCACAAGACACAACACCGGGGCACGCAGCCTCGAGCTGTGTCTTTGAATCATCAATAACCTCGTATCCTCTCAAACCAAGGTTTGCAAATGCTGTTCTCTCAGTGGCATCACCGGCAATGAGAACAGAAGCGTCGCAACCTCGCACAAAGCAATCATGGAAGTGCATACGATGAAGCAACCTGGCAGCCAAGGTAGGATCAGACCTAACGTAGGATTGAACTGTGGACCTAACAATGAACTCTGCGAGTGGGCATGTACTCGAATAGAACCCTACACGCGTCCCTTGGCCATGCACTGTGTTCACAATGGCCAAAGCAAGTAAAATAAACACTAGTGAACTAAGTCCCTCCATTTTCGTTAGGAAATTAAATTAAAGTTTTCCAAATGCACCACCCTATGTGAAGCGAAAAGAAATGAATAATATTTGTTTAGTTGCGCAGTGGGAGAGTGTCTGGAATAATGAGACGAGGAATAGGTATTTATAACTTATATAAATGGGGTTTAGTAAACTTTTGGATATCTCAACAAAACAAAAGTCAACTTTGGAAAACAAGTAAGCAAAGCCGGCTACATGCAATAATGCAAGTGTATTGAAATGATATGGCTAAGGGTGTGTGAAACTGGGTTCACGGGTTTTGTCTTGTGCCGAGCTCGGTCTACTGTGACTGTGATGCAGTGCAAATACAAATGATACGGCTTGAGAGTGTATTTAGTCAAAGTTTCCCATTTTGGTGACCGCCACGCCACTGCACACCACTTGCAAAAAGTGGAAGCTTTATGGGGGGGAAAGCTCAATCCTATGCTGAACATAATTTGTCGACTGCTAAACTCCATAGACTCAAAGAGATAAAGAAAAGAAGAAAAATATATATAATAAAATAATATTCTTTTTAAAGCTAAACTGAATATTTTTGTAAAAAAAAAACAAAAGAGTCAGATTTCAACACAATATATGATAAAATCTAGACACACAAAAGATATTACAGTCAGATTTCAACACAAAGTATTTGTTAAATAGGAAGTTTGAATGTTATAAATTTTTTGATATCATTTTTTATTTTTATCAATAAAAAAACTATTTTTAAGGAATGAGTTCCCAAACTATTAAAAGCATTTAAACATGTAATTTGCCTAAATTTGTGGTGAAATGTGATTGAAAGTAATGGGCAATTTTTTTTAATTTTGAATTATAAAAAATTACTAAAAAAATGATAATTTTACTCATTATTTAAATTATTTTTTTAAAAAAGTATAATTAAATTAAACAAATTTATATTATTTAAAATTATTTTTTAATATTTAAATGTTTTATTAATAATTGGATACAAGCATTTAATGGAAATCATATGATTGGATACGATTTATACAAAGGAAATTATATGAGTCATATAATAATAATGATAATTGATAAGTTGATTGTCATGGTGTAAGAATATTAAAAAAAGGAAAAGAATTTTTTAATTAAATAATAGATAATAGTTTATGTTATAAGTAATTATCTTATAACGAGTCATGATAAATGATAATACATTCAATATATTTATAAAAATAAAATAATATAGCACTCCCATATAAAAATAACATAAAATAACATAATATAATTAAGATTGAAACTTCTAAGCAGTTGTCGTTTTTCATCCATTATTCCCGTTTCGTGCTTCTTCTCATCAATCAGGTAATTATCATATCAACAACTTCTATTTATTGCCCCCACGATGAAAAGATCAAACTCGCTATAACATCCTCCACAGCATTAATAAATATTTATTCTCATCAACTAGGATATGAACCCGGTAGTTTACAAAATATTAAAACTCGATTACGCATATGCAATATACACTACTCATATTATACATCCTCCACAGCATTAATAAAAATTTTAAATTTACAAAATTGTCAATCACAATATCAAAATTAAATTATCTTTTTTATTTGTCACCATATTGTTGATGCAAAGTATCTCTGACATATTGGTAAATTATTTGATCATCTATTCATTTTATGTAAACTGAAAAAAAATTAGTATATACGGGTAATGCAATTAATAATTACAACTTATTTATTTCTCTAAAAATAATTAATATTTAATTTAATCAATAATTAAATTGATTTGATGTTATTTAGATAAGGATTATTACGTTGAATAGACTCTAAACCCACAAGTGAGCCGATCATGGCCGAAAACAAGAAAAATATATATATTTATTAATTCTATTACATTTTCTGTAACTTGTACACTTTCAAGATGAAAATATTTCGTCTGGCCACAAAAAAGAAGCAAAATGTACATGATACACTTCACTGGCATCAAATGCAAACAGAGACAAATAAAACCACTTCTACAAGCAATTTAATTATTCATTGTTTGAAGTGGCAATCTAGTTGATGGCAGAACATATCTTGCGAATTTCACCATCAGTACCAGTCTTCAACTCAATGTTGCCCATCTTTATCATAGACTTTCCAAATTCCACGTTAAATGTTAATCCAAGCAAGCCTCTTATCAAGCCCAAATACCTCTGAACAGTTGTCTTTGTGGAAGCATCACTCCAAAGTGCTTGATCAGATTGCAGAATTCCACGCGAATTCTTCAAATTACTATAGTAAGATAAATCAAATTTAGTTTGACTACCCGTATCTAGCGCTACTCGTTTTGAACCGTCACCGTTTTGAGGGCATAGTGATTGTAGTTGGGAAAGAAATGAAGGGTCGATGGAAGGGTCAGGACCATTTGCGGTGAAGTTGTACAATCTGTTACTGAAGAACTGGCAAGCTGTTGTACCAATGGTATGTGCACCTATATATACATTCACAAAAATAAAATCCATTAATTCAAATTTGTATTGTCAACTTGTATCTTAATTTCATATACTAAACTTTGTATTAATTGTGAACTTAATTGTATTTTAATTTCATATACTATATACTTTTGTTTTCATATATAAAAGATGATGTTGAATAGAGTTAATTTTTTATTGTTGATTTTTCCACGGCACTTTTTGTACCTTTTTTTTAATATCCATTGAGAAGCATAGTTCAATTTTTATCAAACACTATTTTAAAAAATGTCGTATCACTTGACAATGATAGAAAAATAAGACAGAAAGAAGATGTTATTCTAATGCACGTTACATAAGAAAGTGTAATAAAAAAACTGAATAAGTCAACAAATTAAAAGTTAACGTGAAGTCATTCTATTTGCATTTTGCCACTACCTATAGTTAGAACTGAGCTGTCACAAAGCAACCGTGATATATACTACTAGTATGTGACAATATAAGTTCGATTTGATATTGTAATTCTATATGATCAATTCATTGACTTGAAGGGTGTAGACAAACTTATATGTGTAAGCGTAATTACCAACAAGGGTGACGAGGTCTTGAGTGTTGAGGCCCTTTGCTGTGAACTTTTGTGTTTGAACATCAACAGAGTCAAAAGGAGCAGGCAAGTTACTGACATCTGAAGCCTGTGATATGCGTCCATCTCTGCGTCCAGTAGGCACTTGATAACTCAGTCCACCACTCTGCCATGCAGAAATGCCAAATTTTAATTAAATATAAACTCATTATATATTATAAGCATAACATTCAAATATATATATATGTTAGAAAAAAATTATGCACGTATAATGTAATTTTTTTTACATAATTATTTAATTAGTCTTATCATATATATGATAAATTTATTAATATTTAAAATAATTATGAATTATGTTAAAGTAATTTAAACTTAAAGTTGTGATTTAAATGATATGATAAAATTATTTTATATTATTAATGTATAGACATTAACCTCTATATATATATATATATATATATATATATATATTAAACTCAGACAACTTGCAAATTGATTCAAATAATTAACGAAATTCTCCAAGTACTAAATTTGCTAGCATAGACATATATACTATGATTTTAACATTAATTATTTGTACTAGCTACATAAATAAAAAATGAATAGAACTTGAGTTGATTAATTACCGAAACAACGGAATCACGAGCAGCAAGAGCAAGGATATCAGCACAAGACACAACACCGGGGCATGCAGCCTCGAGCTGTGTCTTAGCATCATCAATAACCTCAAATCCTCGTAAACCAAGGTTTGCAAATGCTGTTCTCTCAGTGCCAGAACCAGCAATGAGAACAGAAGCGTCACAACCTTGCACAAAGCAATCATGGAAGTGCATCCGAAGCAACCCAGCAGCCAAAGTACGATCAGAGTTAACGTGGGTTGTAACTGTGGACTTAACAATGGACTCAGCACGTGGACATGCACTCGAATAGAACCCTACACGCGTCCCTTGGCCATGCACTGTGTTCACAATAGCCAAAGCAAGCACAAGAAACACTAGTGAGTACAAACTACGTGCCTCCATATTTGTGAGGAAATTAAGAGTTGCAAATGCACCACCCTAGCTAAGTGATGAAGTGAAATGCAATGTTATATGAAATGGATAATTTAATTTGTGTTGAATATGAATATAATGTGATGAGGAGGGGGTATTTATAAGGGTGGTTTGGTCAACTATTGGAGAATGAGTAAGCAAAATCGGCTTGTAGAAATATATAATAATAAGGGTGAATGAAGAGGTCACGTCTTGTCTACTGGGATATAGTGATAATGCAAATGATTACGCGTAATGGGTGCCTTTTGTCAAACTGGTGCTATTTACTTTTTCATTATTCCACTTCCACTTGTAATAAGTGGCCAATCTTTCTAAGAAATGCTATTGCGCTTGGCTTGTCACGTTCGTTGGCGACGAGAAGTTGGATGTTGCCGCCAACACACAGTACCAAAGAACTTCTCCATCATGAGGAAGTTTCTCCTCTCTCAATACACATCCATCTCATTATTTTAAATATATCTAATATTTTTATTATTATATTATAAATTTTATCATATTTATATTTTTTTTCTCTCTCTTTTTACATGCTAAATAGCATAATGAATGTTTCTATATTATCATTTTTCCTGTCTCACTCTCTCTTTTCGGGTGGGAACGAATGTCAACGTGAGTCATCTTTCTGGCCTACCGCACTTTCTTTTTAAATATATATATTTTTATTTGTGTGGATGGCATTTTTCGATTGTGATGAAGTTGAAATTATATATTAAGATTTTAATTTAGTTTTATCAGAAATAAAGATGATTCGTTATCTTATGTTTTTTTAGGAATTATGTTTCATAAAATTAGAATTCTACATTTAATTCCAAATTTGTTGTCTGAGTGGAATATATATATAGAATTTTTTTTGGTTCAAATTAGATGTAGAATTTGAAAATAAATCAATTATGATCAGTTTCTATTGAGGTAAGAGGTAAGGGCTTTCTTTCTCTTTAAATAACATTGCTGGTTTGAATATTTTGAAGCAAAAACAAAAAAGTACTAAAGTGAGCCAGATATATTTCTTTAAATGGTCGAGATGATTCGATTTTGACTCATATATATTAGTTGGATCTAAAGTGAGTAGTCTCAGAAAGTAAAACCTAAGACAAAATGATTAATTAGTTATGATATTGTCACATTAAATATATATTTATGATATAATATTAAACATTTGGAATATAATAATATTTTGTTATAAGATAAAAATTTAAAAATCATATTTGATTAATAATATTCATGGATCCAACAAAGTAAAAGACCATGAACATAATATTAATATATATATATATATATATATATATATATATATATATATATATTTAAAAATAAATATATGAGTCTTTTGTGAATATATTTATATTTAAATTTTGAATTATAACTTTTTCACCTATAATTGGGGGGGAGGGGGGGTGTTGTTATTCAATATAAAAACAAAATTTTTTTAGATTTATTTTCCTTTTCATTAATGCCCAAGACTTTTTTTTTAACTTTTAAGAATTGTTTTTAACTTATTTATTTATTCTTTCTCTGAAACGCTTTTTATATCAAGTTAACCTAATTTAAACCAACATATGTCGTTAGTCTGTAAAACTCAACTCAAATTTCTTAATTATATTATCTTATATCAAGTTTTGTGGATGAAAATGTTGTCTGGATAAGAGACCACAAAAATAATAGTCAATCAAAATCCACCAATCAATAAAGTGAATGGGTATTTCACAAAATTTATTTTTAATTGAATATTAAAGTTCAATTCTTGAAACACCATATTAAGTTAAAGATGTTGATTCTATATATTAAATAAACCATATTTTAGAATTATTGTAATTTTAGTTAATTTCAATTTGAATTTGTTTTTTAATTTTTTTCTTGCTATATTAAATTAATAGACTTATATATGATATTATGTAATAAAATAAATCATCTTTATATTTTCCTCTTTAACTCTGAAAACTTTATCTTTTTAATATATTTCAAGCTAATAAAATAGAATTTTAATTGTTAATAACGAAGACATTTATTATTATACTTTATTCTCTGTAGCCATAGTTTTGCTAACCAACAGGGCAATGGTTGAAAAATTAATAAGATAAATTTTTAATAAAAATTACAGTAACTAGTATGTTTTGATGATATTAAATTTTATATTTCTACTACAAAAAAGATTTATTAATTCTTTAATTATTATTTTGAACAATTAACAAATTTATTTTAATTAAAAAACTTTTACAAAGTATTGTTGTAATAATTTATTTAATTGATAAAGTTTATATAAGTAATAAGATCTCGAACATTTTCCTTAAAAAAGTTCCCAAAAAGTTTTGATCTTTAATACATAGTAAAAAGGAAGAAAAAAAATTATAAGGGGAGCAAGAAGGGGCTTTGCCCCCCTAATACATTCCTAAACTGAACGCACTAGTTGAAAGTAAAATTAAGGCAATTGAAAATATGTTTCATATCCTCTTATGCTTTTTCATCCCTTAAGTAAGCAAACAATGCTACCCCAAAACGGAAGAAATTAGCCAAAATATTTAAATATAGATTTTTTATTAGAAGAATATTGAAATATATTTAAAAGAAAAAAATACACTAATAGTATAAAAAGTTTTATAAAGACATCCAATCATAATTCAACATGTTTAATAAATTTATTAACTTTTAAAATGATTATTTTAAAGTATTTCAAATAATAATTCATGATTAAATGATAATATAAAACTATTTTACAGTACGTAAACTTTAATTTTATAGTTAAACCACGGTATATTGGGACAATATACGACGAGTGCAATATGGTGATATAATTAATACTTATGAAAATTACTATATAATGCATATTTTCTTGGGTCACATTTATAAGAAAAAAAATAGTAATTCTACTCTTATTGGGAAAATTAGTTATATTTATTAAAATGTATGAATCTCAATTAAAAATAAACTTTATTAAATTAACTTTTATTAGAATTTGAAATCAAACATAAATATTTTATTAAATGAAAGATATTTTAAAAATAGTTGAGATTTATTTATATTTAACACCCAAGATAGAATGATTTTTTTGCTTATATTTGAAACTGGAGTTATATTTAATTAGAATATTCTTTAAATTATATATATATATATATATAATTGAATTTGATACATATTTTACTATAGTTAAATTTGATGATAAAAAAGAATGACATTTACAACTTAGATAACCGTATGTATGATGTATTTAATTCTTATAATTCAATGCTTATTTAATACTTATTAATTAATTAAAAAAATTTCAGCCCCCCATACTATGTTTTTTGATTCGTCCCTGTAAATATTGTAAAAAAAATTATATATTCATTCATAAATCATAATTTATTATATATGATAAATTTATTAATTTTAAATAATTATTTTAAAATAATTCAAACAATAATACGTGATTAAATAATAATATAAATGATTTTATAATGGCAGTGCATAAACATTAAATATATACAGTAAAATAGGTAAACGTGTAATTTGTTTTAGTACATAAAATGGGATATTAAGAAAATACAAGTAATTTTATATTATAACAGGAACGGCAATTATTTTTGGAAATAATTGTGCGATGTTATATCTCCATATGCATCATTACATGATACATGCACGTGAAATTAATTTGCATGTGTGACCGACAATGGATTTTCCCCTTGTAATTATTACTAATTAGGTAGGGCTAACAGGTGGGTTCTGTTTGGCAAATCGTAAAGTTTTCCATTTTCATCAACCTTCTATCCATGGTACATGCATGACACGTTCACATCTTCACTCCTTAAATATATTTTGGTCGTAGATTAATATTTTATATTATTTTAGATTATTGTTTTTCTCAGGTATTCTCTTTTAGTAGTAATAATTAGTCGGGTTATTCGTGTGACCATTTTTTAGAATCACTGTCCATTTCAATTAAATTTGTGGATAGCTTTTAACTCACCTAATTACAATATTTATTATGGAATTTTTTTTCTTCTAAAAAACTATTAATGAGAAATTTTTGTAATCAAAATAAACAAAAATATATAAGATGAAAAGAACTTTCAATTTATCAATAGTTATTTTAAACAATAAAAAATATGTATTCATCATATAGTACGTCGTAGTTGTATGTGAAAAATACATTTGTGAGGATGATTGGATTTTTAACATTGACATCAAATTAGATTTTGTAATATATTGTGACTAATATTCTTCTCAAAATTCAAATCTACGATGATCATGTTTAAAAAAAAATTATTCTACTTTGTCTTGTAAGATAGAAAAAGTCAAATGTTTTTGTTTTAAATTATGATGTTTGATGATATTTTTAACTTCCTGAGCAAATTTTTTATTACCGTAAAAAATTGCAGCAAAATTGTAAATTTAGTAACCTAAGGATCTACAAACCAAAGTCTAAGACTTAAAGTTTATGAATTTGTACACTTTTTATTCCTATATTATATTATATTGGTACATTTTTTTTACCCTCAGGATATATAATAAACCACAATTATTAAGAATTAAAAGTGAAATATAACTTTAAATAAACACTTGAATGTAAAAGTAAGTAATGGTTATAACTTGCTATATTAAAAATCTATTGAGTTAATTATGACATTAGTTATATTTATATGTACATTAAGTTATAAATACTTATATGTACACTTTAATAAATTATTAAAGTAATTCATATTAACGTTAACTTATTTTATAAAAACATTTCATCTTGAAATATAAAATTTATAGGCTTAAAAATAATATGGTGTAATTAAATATATTTTTTCTATTTTAGCATTTGAGTACTTTCTAATCAATGATGAAAAGTAAGGGTATTAATTAATGATGTAATTTGTTTCTTGGCTCATTTACTATATAGATATATTTTCGATAATATATTCATTGATTGACATGCATTTTTAATATCAAGAAGATTATAATAAATACAGATTTTTTTAATAATAATATCAATAAGTTACATGAATTTTTGTAAAAATCACTGTGTTGAAGATAATGAGACTATAAATGCGAAGTTATCAAATATTTGAACCTTAATTTTTGAAGTTGCAGAATACTAGTTCCTTCTGTAAGTTCTAATATATGCCTAACTGTTGTCAATTAGTTTTAATTTTTAATTAGATCTTATTTCTTGTAAGTCATATATTACTTAACAGAATATATTATAATTAATATCATGTTTTGATATGTATTTAGGAAAATAATACGAAAGCAAACCTAAAACCTTAATACTATGTACCACTAACAGCTAAGTATCTCGCTTATACTAAGCTGAGTATATATATGTGATAACCTATAACGGAAGTTTGAATTGGTGCTAGACTTATTGTGGCAACCATGTATGCCTGGAACACGGAGAAAGTTTTGTTGAGATTGAGGAAATTGGAGGGTGCGCAGAAAGCGGTCTCCAATATCCATGATCGTGTGTGTCTGGTTTTAACTAGTCGAAATCACGGAACCAGACCATGAGATGGGTTCCTAGCTAGTGTGGAGGTCTTATCAGAAATTCTACAGGGGTTGCTCAATGTGGAAATCCAGACTCACTCCTTAGAGCCTTTTAATCATAGCTGTTTTTGAGTAATACTCCTTTCCAGTTTCCGCTGTTTGTCACAACTATAATACTTATAGTTCAGTGAGTAGTTTCTTATATTAAGTGGTTTCATAAAACATAAGGAAAGCAAAGATGATTGAGCCCCCAAAATAATAATAATAATTATTATTATTATTATTATTATATTATGCTAATTATATTATATATTTTTTTATATTTTAATCATCTTATAAATATTAAAATGGTCCTGATCATGAGATATATAATTTGAAGATGCATATCTGTCAATATGAGCAGGTGTGATTGAATTTATGATGCGAGATATATACTTATCAATTTGTCAATCGAATTAATTAAAGTGTGAACTGGTCCTTCACACGAACATTTTTTTTTAAGCGGTAAACAATGAAAGTTAAGACACAACCCAAAAACCTAACGAAGGGAAACGTCGGCAAGAGGGTCCAAGCTGATAGATAAGATATTCAAATAAATATAAATAATAATCAATAAAATATAAAACAATGACTCAATGTTAATAGACGTATATATAGAGCACACCACTCAATGACTCAACCACAAAAAAGTAAAGTCGTTTCTTTGTGCGTATTTTTTTTATAGCAGCCATTAAACAATAAGATATAAGTGGGCACAAGTGAAGAAACCTCAGCTGTTTTAATATATATAATTACTTTAAACCCACGCTGCCCGTGTGTATATATTTCCTGGAGCACTGATCATTGGTTTCGGCATCACCAAATTAAATTACCACATATAGTATGTTTAACTAAAAAAAAAAACTAAAAAAACTAGGTTCATAAGAACATTAGAAATCGTATTTAGTAAGAAATTTGAAGTTATATATCTGAAATGTCTAACTGCTACCAAATACGGTTGGAGAGGCCGGGGAATTTAAAAAATAAATGATGGATAACTAACAAAAATATAATAATTTCATTTCACAAGCTTTTCTGCGGTAATAACCGAATTCTGCGATTAACAGATCTTAAATGATTTTTATTTCTTTTTATATCATTGTCCACAATATTTTTAATTATTGCTTTATTCACTTATAAAGCAAAGCTTTTCTGGCATAGATTTGATTAAGGAGGTGTACAGAAGTTTAATCTTTGGCACCTCTCAGAAAAGTATGCAATTAATTGCCACACCGAAAATTAAAAGCTTATTCTTATTATTCACTATAATTAATTAATTAGTCTTATTAACCAGTATCCTTAAGTGATGATTAATGTAATTTTGAATATTTATTTTAGTTCCTTAATAGATACTCTAAGGATACTGATTAGTATTTGTCTTTAACTAATTAATAGCAGAACATGTCTTGCGAATTTCACCCTGAGAACCGGTCTTGATACCAATGTTGCTCATCTTGATCATAGACTTTCCGAATTGGACCTTGAAGGGACCTGTGGCTAAGTATTTCTGAACAAAGCCTCTTGTGGAAGCATCAGTCCAAAGAACCTGATCAGAACGGAGAATTCCACGGCCCCTGACTAGATGAGCGAAGTACGACGTGTCGAATTTGAATTGGCTTCCAGTGTCTAGTGCCACTCGCTTCGTTGGTTGATTTTGTGGGCAAATTTGTCGCAGAAATGGAAGAAATGAAGGGTCGATCGAAGGATCTGTGCCGTTGGGGTTGTATATTCTGTCTGCGAAAGATCGGCAAGCACTTGTACCTATCGTATGCCCACCTATATGTATGTATTCACATCACAGAACTTAATGTATCAGTCATGTAACACGTAGTTTATGAAAATAACAAAATTTTGTAAGTCTTATTATTTATTTAATGACTTTTTTTCCTCATAATTTTGTAGTAGTATTTAATCAATAATAAAATAAACTAATATATTAAAAAACATGTGTTACTAAAAAAAAGTGTGTTACTAGGGTTTCTCATGAGTCATATGTATATGTCATTATTCATTAATTAATTATAAGGTCAAGTTGTGGTGAATATATTTTTTTTGTTTATTGTATTATAAATACAAATTTTCTACCGAGTTTTGTCGGAAGTTGCGGTCAATAGGCCGCATCGTTTAATTATTTTGTGTGCGCTTCAAATTTTTTACTCCCTCGATAGACATTTTCATAATAATCGTTATATAAGAATCAAAAATTTATCTCAAAATAATTATAATTTAAAATTTTCAATATAATATTAATTAAATTTTTTACTTAATATCTCTTATAATATTAATAATATGGATAACAAAAATTAAAAAAAATGAATTAATAGTAATAAGATTAATTTTATAAAATTATTTTTCATATAATTATTAAAATTTATTGGTTTGTGTGAAATAATTTTTTATAAATGCCTCAAATAGTGCAACATAAATGAGGATATCGGTTTGCACCTAACCTAACCAGCTCCTACACAAGAAAGCGATTTTCTGCGTGTTTTAGATTAATTTATTTTAAAACTAATTATTTTTATACCTTTCAGAGATAATTATAAAAAAATTGAAACAAATTACTCGAGTGTAATTGAAAAGTATGAGTACCAGCAAGAATGACGAGGTCTTCCGTGTTAAGGCCCTTTTTTAAAAACTTATCCTTCTGGGTTGCCACCGTATCATTAGGACCAGGCAAAGTAAAGGCTTCTGATCCAATTGAAACCCTTCCATCTTTGCGTCCTGTGGGCACTTGCCAACTTAGTCCACCACTCTGCATGCATGCAACGCATATAACTCAGTAACTAGTAAAATATATTGAATATTATTCCTTATCATCTATATATATCTAGACTATTTTTTTTTATCACTCAAAAAGCTAAAAAACAGGAAAAACCTAAGGCCTAACATGAAGAGTACTACAAGCGTCAGATTTAGAGATGGACACTAACAACAGCCCTAAGGTTAGATATATGAAAAAAATAATTATGCACTCAGCATAAAAAAAATTATATAATCACACAATCATAATTTTATGATAAATACTAATTTTAAAATAATTATTTTAAAATATTTTAAATAATGATTTATGATTAAATGACATTATAAATTATTTTATATTTTATAGACATTTTATTTTTTTATAAATTTCTCAATAAATATCAAGAGGAAAATTACCAGAACTACAGAATCACGAGCAGCAAGGGCAAGGATATCAGCACAAGAGACAACACCAGGGCACAGAGCCTCGATCTTAGCCTTAGCATCGTCAATGACATCAAATCCTCTCAAACTAAGGTTTGGCGCCGCTGTTCTCTCAGTGCCAGCACCGGCTATGAGAACAGAAGCGTCACAACCTCGCACAAAGCAATCATGGAAGTGCATCCTAAGTATTGGACCAGCTAAAGTAGGGTCTGACCTAAGGTGGGATTCCACTGTGGACCTGACAATGGACCCGGCACGTGGACATGTGCTCGAATAGAACCCTACACGCGTGCCTTCTCCATCCCATTGCACTGTGTTCACAATTACCACAGCAATCACAACAAACCTTAGAACCAACTCTTTCTTCCACAAACCACCCTCCATTTTATAATAATATAGGAATTAGTATAAACTTATTTGATTATATATAGATACTGGCTGCTAATTATACAGTAGCAGCAGTATAGAATACTAGATTAAATTGAAGTGCAAGTTTTGGGAAAAAGTTCTTTCACTTTGCTTTTGAAAGGGGAGGGTGTGGCTGAGAGTTTCAAGAGTGTATGCATTTATAGGGGTTTCATCATTATTGGGAGAATGAGTAATCAAAGCCAACTGCTACATATTAATTGCCATGCATACATGAATTGAAAAGTATGACTTGCGTCATTATTATGGATAATATATAGGGAGCAACCGCAAGCTAGGGTCTATTGCGTTGGGATCACTAGAGTTATTCTCTTAATTATACGAATCTTTTGACCTTGTCTTCTTGAGTTTTCTGCGGGGCATATATATAGGTGAGAATTTTTCCATGTGTAAGGGGAGTTGGATTTAGCTAGCAAAGGAAAAAATTATTAATCTGAGTTCATGGTTTATCAAAAGATATTATACGAATTAATTAAGTTATGGTGATTGATTTGACTTTCAATTAATTATTATCTTGCTTGAAGTGGTCAAAGTTATTAATTAACTTAGATGTTTGGTTCTAGTAGTTTGATGATTGGGCGTGGAAATGGCGCAGAGAAATGTTCTCCTGGAAGCACGATATTTTTTAGCAGCAGTGGAATCTTCTTTGGTGAAGTCCATCTTTGCGAAAATGAAAAGGACTATATTGGATTTGGTTAGCACAGACGGTTCAAGGACCATCTAAATCTAGCATCGGCACCAGTGTGCAATTTATTTATACCTGGACAGATCAAATGACAGTAAATACTATAGTATGGTACAAGAAGATATAAAGTTGATAAAGTGATTCAGAAGAAAAAAAAGAGAAATCATAAATTTAAATTTTTCAATGGACATTTCTAATAAAAATTAAAAAAACAAACATTTATCAATAAAATAAAATTTGATAAACAGAAATCTTCTATTTAATTCTTAGAGTTGTCTAACCTATCCCAAGTAAAATTAGGGTTAAAACCTCATTGTAGATTATTGATGCAATTCTCTTGGTGTACTTCACAGTGGTTATTTGCACGTATTAATTGCATTAGTCGTATGATTGATGCAATTCTCAGAGTTATGGCCGATACTCTAAATCATAGTTCTAACAAATTGCGATTGTAGTTAATTTCGACGCGATTCTTGACTAATGCGGGCAATTGTGAGAAAATGTAACTGCGGTTGTGATACAGTTGCGGTGAATCTCAAATTTTCTTTATGTTGCAACCATAACTAATTGCGGTTGTAGATGACACGATCAACGAAGTAGAGAATTGAATGGGAAGATATGGCACATGCTTCCCTCAAAATATACAAACATTTTCTCTGGCGCAGCTATGAAACTATTTTTCCATAAACTTCTGTGATCCTCACTCACCGTGGAACGAAGATTAGAGAAGATATGGATGTCACAATGATGTTGAAACACTAGCACACCCTATTTTTTTATGTCTGAATCAAATTAATGAAGATTATCGAAGATTTCAGAACGAATTCAGTGTATCCACCTTCCCATATTAATGACTAATTTGACACGTGAATGAAGGATATGCTCAGAGAATGGTCATCAAAGGCAACTTGCAATGTTCTCCTTCAATTTCATGGTTTACAACCTTTGGAAGAGGCAAAAATATATACGGTGTGGCAAATCAGTTCATCCCATTTTAATTAAATTCTAAACATGACTTTCCAGATTTTAGTTATCCTGAATTTTAATAATAGTAGTATAATCTTAATTAATTTTGGTTTAAATTCAATTTTTAAATTTTGACAATTCATATGTAAATAAACATGCTTGATTTTAATGATTTATTTATACAATTTATTTCTCAGTTTCAAAATTTTATTTCTTTAGTTTATTCTTATTTAATATAATAAAAATTCATTATGAAAAATTAAAATTTTTATTTAAAAAATATTGTGATAACATTGATCACTTTTAAAAATTGACTACTAACTTATATTAACATGGTTTTACCGGTTAAAGCAACCTTTGCTTTGAGAAATTTATCCTATTGCTCTCGGATACGTAGTTTAAACTACAAACGAAGATGATTATTAAGAAAAAATCATCATCGTAACCTGACATATGATGACGGTTATTCATTAATAACCGTCTTCGTTTGTATTTAATTTTAAAAAATAAATAAATAAATAAAATACAAACAAAGACGGTTATTAAAAAAAACTGTCATCTTAGTCGGACATACAATGACGATTATTTCCTAATAACTGTCTTTATTTGTATTTAATTTAAAAAAATGAAAATAAAATACAAAGAAAGACGGTTATTAAGAAAAAATCGTCATCGTATCCTAATATATAATGACGATTTTTTGTAAATAACCGTCTTCGTTTATTTTTTTTTAAAAAACAAATATAAACAATGACGATTTTTTAAAATCGTCGTAAAAAATGACTCATTTTCAATGACACCTATAACCATGACATCTAAACAACCGACCGTCGTCGTAGGCTTGTAGTAGTATTTATTGACTATATATAAGAGCAAGTCTAAGACAGATTAATTTTAGAGATTTCGACTATTCTTTTGACTAAAAAAAATAGTTATTTACACGAATGTAATTAAGTCTCCAATGGCCGTGTCAGAAACGGAATTAACAATACTTTTCTGGTTTCGGCTATTAATTAAAACGAATATCCGAATTGGCACTTGACAAGATATATTAACGTGCAATTAATAGTGAGTGGGTGATCCCTTTTCGTTTGATCTTATCTTAGCTAGATCTACATACATTATAAGTTTATTGAACTATTAGGGATATAGTATTTCACTGTATTTCATAACGACATATATGATATGTGGGACAGCTAACCCAAAAGTCTAAACGAAAATAACAAGACGTATTTAATGGGAAACCTAATCATGTTTGCACGCATGACTCACTTTTTGATTTGCTTTCCTTGCTTGACAATTGGCAATGTTGTAATGGTTTCGCTAGGTTTTCATTTATTACTAACATAGCAATTTTTAAAAAATATTTTTAAATATACAAACTATATAATAATTAAAATAATAAGAAACAAATACCTTTTAATATATGAATTATATTTTAGATTTATTATAAAGCATGTAGATACATAGATATTTATATATAGATGCATAGGAGTAGGACATATACATCTTGGTACAATAATATAGACATACTTTGAAAAATACAACTCTTAAAATTTATATGATATTAAATGTAAAATATATGCGTAGGAAAAAAACTATGAATTTCAAAATATATAAACTAAACAATAAATCAAGTTTAATTAAATGTTCCACTAATATTAATACTCCATTTTCCTTTTCTTTTTAAAAAAAGAAAACTCCGTTTTCCTAGAGAATGTTATCACCGCATTGTTTTATTATTGATCATTATCAAATAAAATTTTCCAAAAAACACACTTAAATAATTTGGGTTTACTTTTCATCAGTGGGGTTAGCATAGAATTATATCCAAAAATAATCAAATACTAAATATTAGTACATTTGTGACAAGTGCACTCACAATGAATATAATTATCATGCATGGCTATTTAAATTTATGTAACGCCACAACATCATTATCTTTTTTCTCAAGAGACTTCTAACATTATATATCATGTGTGCCAATTGTGGTCAATTGTAACCACAACACGTTATTTCAGTAGCATAGGTCCAATTTTTTAAGGCTAATATGATGATACTATCAATATACATAATTCCCCACACATAGCTAGAAATTCTCCTAGCTCTCACGTTAATTTGCACCAGCTCATAATTTACCTCACACCAGCTGGGACAATGTTGCCCGTCCTGACATTGTGAGTTACAAGAAGAACCACCTTTTTTCAAGGCCTTGGTCATATACAACATTCCAAGTTATTTGATATATAGTTCCTAAGTTATAAACTTCATATGCACACAAATCATCATTTTTTTAATTATCAATTGTTAATATTTTGTTAGCAGATAGGAATTAAACTCAACTTTTTTCTCGCACAAATCATCACTCGGTTTGCGCTAACTGGAAACATCAGATATATGGAGTTAAACTATGTAAATCAGAATGTTAGGATTCTCAAGGAGAATTTCAATAAGTAGATGCCCTTGTTATTGTCTGCAACAACTAGGAATTGTTTAGGTCCTTAACCTTTATAATTCCTAGTTTCACCCATTGGAGAAATGTAATGTGTCTGTAAAATCCTCATGCCATAGGTGCAACTACAATTCTATAGATGCAACTACAATTCTTTCAATCTCAATAAGCATTGCATCTATTGCTTCCCCTCTCCTACACCTTAATTCAGTAAATGAATATTTCAATTATTCTCAATGCGTTTCTTCTACTTGCAATTATATTGTTATTGCTTCTTTACTACAACACAACCAAAAAGCTTAACAAAATAGTGAAGCTAGGGCAGATTCCCACCACGGTCCAAGAAAAAGAGAGTGTTGATGTTGAGATCAGTGTTGACAAGAAGATAGAAATAGGAGAGGGGACAAGAATGGTGACAGTGGAAGAGAGAAAGGAACTCGTATTCTTAGAGCTTCTGCGGAGGCACTGGGTAATGGGATCTTGGGAAATAGTTATAAGGCTATGCTGAATGATGGATCTACTATTGTTGTAAAGAGGCTAAGGGACTTAAAACCACTCTCTAAGGAGGAATTTGCAAAGATACTAAATGTGATTGCTGATATGAAGCACCTAAATTTGTTGTCATTGCTTGCTTATTTTCATTCTAGAGACGAGAAGCTCGTGCTCTACAGATATGCAGAGAATTAATGGAAATCTTTTCTCCCGGCTTCATGGTAATTTACATCAACTTTATTGCTACATTTTTTTAAATTTATCATTCCATTGGGCACGGATAAAAATAAAAATCGTTTAAGATATATTATTGAATCTAAGATCTATTTTAATAATTCCTGTCTTTTTCGGTCTTCTTTTTTTCCAGACTAAGAATCATGTTATCTATGTAACTAATCTCACTTATTATTGGGATAAGACTTTATTCTTATTATTATTGTGTGCATTAGTGAACTTTAATTAGAAAATTCTATAAAAAAAACAGCATATAGATCATGAATACAACAACTTAGTCAGCATTACTGCATTAAAAACATTTTATACTATATAATTTTCCTTCATAACTAAATAGTGCAAATCATTATCCCTAATTTTATAAAAAAAACAAAAGGAAAAAGGTCAAGGGTAAGGATTCCAAAATTGACTGCTGGGAGCAGAATATTTTCTAACTCTGGTCCCCGTTTAGTTAAAATATAAGTAATCACCTTCAAGGTTTCATCTTAAACCTTTTGACAAATATTTTTTATGGCTTGAGTTCTGGAAATTAATCCACTGACCAAACCTTTGACATGTACATACAAAAATGTCATAGTTAAGAAACCATAACTGAAAAGACAATTGTTGACAATCACAACTTGGGAGAGGGATTTCACAACACAGATTACTTGTCGAATCAAGTTTTACAAAACCTCCAACTCACGTTTATCTATTTTTATTTTTATGTGAAAATTGAATGAAAAAAAAATGTTAAATATTTTTAGGTTTCTTTTTTTCAATGCCATGGGAAAGAGAGAAGGGAGAATGGAGGAAGGATATGTCACAGATTTAATTTTTTCCAACTAACATATCTAACAAAAATTAACATTTGTCTATAAAAAAAACTTTAATACATTTATTTTTTCTGTAATTTAATATTTTTTTTTATTTTTGTAAAATTATTTTTTATATTTTAATCCTTATAAAATATATTTATTTTATTTTTTATCTTAGATAGTGCTTTAAACAATAAATAAAGATATTTTATAACAACTAAAAAAAATTATAAGGATAAAAATGAAAAAATAATAAATTGCAACACAGTTATAAAGTGATTTTGTCTCATCACGACTTCATAATAATGAGGATTTTACAGTATCTTTATACATGTTGTGCAAGTTGCAAGAGAAGTGACACGAGCATTGGTGTACCTGCACCTCAACCACAAGTTCCACAACAACATCGTCCCACACGGCAACTTGCGGTCTTCGAACGTACTATTCGACGAAAACGACACAGTTCTTGTTTCAAACTTCGGCCTAGCCTCCTTGATAGCACAACCGATTGCAGCTCAGCACATGGTTGTTTACACGGGTACCAAGAAAGGTGAGAATGCAATCCGATGTTTGGAGCTACGGTTCGCTTCTGATAGAGCTTCTAACCGGGAGAGTGTCTGTGTGTTCAGCTGGGTTCACAGACCTGTGAGGGAAGAATGGACTGCTGAGATATTTGACAAAGAGATTTGTGGCCAAAAGAGTGCACTCGCTGGGATGCTGAGGCTGTTACGGATTGCAATGCGTTGCATTGAGATGAGAGAGGTGATGAGGGAAGTGGAGAAAATACACCAGGCACCCAACTTGATCTCTCAAGCTGATGATAAAGATGTATCTCTGGATAGGTCGTCCCTAACTGATGATTCCCTTTCAACCAGTACTTCTATCATTGGAGATGAAAGATAGATTATGAGACTTGGATTATTGTTTTAACATTAAGGTATAGTACATTGATTTTTACTATTCATGTTTCTTTCTCTTTCTCTCTCCAAATAAAAGTCTTAAACTCCCTCACTTTTAAGTTTTATCTATGTGATTTAAACAAGAATTTATATTTATTGGTCTAATTCAATCTCACGTACGTCTTTGCGTCTTCTCTTTCTTTTTGTGCTACATCACATGGAAGTGGGTTTATTAAAAAATTGGATTTTATTATTTAATAAATCATATTATCTCTGTTCTTATTTATAAAAGATAAGTTAGTGTTAAATTTACTATAAATTATTTCTTATAAAGTACGGACGAAGGTAATATTATCTTTGATGACGATCATATGGAGGGTGAGTTTACATTTTTTTCCAAAAACAAATTTTTGCTAAAGTTTTACTGAAAACTTATAATGAAGATGAATAAAATATTGAAAAAGTTGACCTTATAAACAGAAGTTTCAAGTTACTATTTAAGGTCTTTGCTTCTACCTCTCTTCTCATAATCTTATCGCTTCATGAGAAAGGATTCATTCCAGAAAACAAATGGTACAATCAAGTGACGCTAGTTTTAAATTAATTTGATGAGTTTGTACCCAAAAAAATTTTAATTTGATGAGTTGGTACCAAAAAAAAATTTCATTTGATGAGTGATCATGGGCTGCGCGGGATAATTGTGATCTTTCGGATGAAAATAGCATTACACTAAATCATTACCTTATGATGATTTGATTAGCACAAATTTACATTAGTTTCATGGCTTCCGATGCAAAAATGATTCACAAATTAACAAAGGGATCCGAGTAAGCCCGAAATAATTATACATCATCATATAGGACGATGACCGGAAAAGTATAAATTGTACAACGACATGCGCCAACGATGGTTTCACTTTCATGAGGTGTTACCCTGTAAAACCTTTTTTTCCACTCCAGTAGAATCTTCCTGACAGACCTATTTCTCAGTCTTTACTGGTGGATTGATCACTGATCCATTATGCATCTGTCAATTAAACCAATGAGGCTTGGACCAAAGAGTACTCTTTCTACAATTCTACTTCATCGAAAAATGTCAAAAATTCATGAAAGCATACCGTGGCACTGGATTTGAAAGGTGAAGTTTCGTTAGGAAGCAACACCGGTGGATCTGAGGGCCTGTGAAACAGTAAGTGTGCTACAGACCGATCAATGGGGTTTGTGTCAGTTTCCATATCCATTAATCCGGCACACCTGAATGAAACTATGTGTTATCAAAAAGATTAATTCATAAACACGAGATAAATCCAAAGAGCATTTTTATGTGTCAACATGTGAATATAAATAAAAGAATATTTCATCTTTGGAAACACTACAAATGCCAGATAAGTAGAACGCAGAACTACTAACACTCAAAATCATGCTACACTATTCTAATGGGTTTTTATATTGGCTACCTTGTAGTCAAGAAAAATATAAATCTGAAGCGAAGAAACTGAGCAATACCTGTTTGCATCCTGCGCCATCATTGCTTTGCATGTTTCATCGTCTCCAATGCAACCATTTGAATTATTATGTCTTTGCTCAGCACTCTTAGCCAAGCGGTATAGACTGTCCCTTATGCACATTTTGGTTTTAATATCCAACTGCAGTCAAGCAAATTTTTGGTGTGACAAAGTAAATTATAATCAATGAAGTGAAAATTTTCAGCAATAAGTCACATGCAGGTACATAACACATTTTACGTACAAGAATGTTTTAAAGACTTGGATGGCAAAGCAAAACCTAACAGTCACTAGACTTGGAAAATGACTCCACCCAAGAAAAGGAGGGATCCACCAGGGAGGAGAAACTTTTTCTTCTTGATTTTCACATAAAACACTACCAACTGATTAGCTATAAATTTATATGTTATTTTTTAGGGCGAGTCCTGACACAACGGTAAAATTGTGTCTTTGTGACTTATTGGTCATGGGTTCGAATCCAGAAACAACATCTTTGCATATGCAAAGGTAAGGCTGCGTACAATATCCCTTCCCCTTACCTTCGCACAGCGAGGAGCCTCTGAGCAATGGGTACGGAGTTTTGAGAGCGAGCCCTGACACAACAGTAAAGTTGTGTCTTGGTGACTTATTGGTCATGGTTTAGAATCCGAAAACAGCCTCTTTGCATATGCAAGGACAAGGCTGCGTATAATATCTCTTCCCCTTACCTTCGCATAGCGAGGAGCGTCTGGACAATGAGATACATAGTTTTAGTTTTTTTAGTTGTTTTCCTCTAAAGAACTAAGCATAAGTGATCAAAATCAAAGCTAACCTTAAAGTAACAGGTTTAGAGTGCAATATTGAGGTGATAAATATAATATACTCTTTCCTCTTAAGATAAAAAAAAATATAAGAACTAGCAGAATCAAACTTGAACATCATACGGGAGTCCAGTACCTGATCCATGATCTGTTGCAGGTGGCGAAAGCTATTTGCTTCAAGTGAGGCTTGGCCCAAAGCAGAGCCCATGGATGAGCTTTCCTGCACTGTTGATGAATCTATTTCTGGTGAAAAGCCTAGGCCAACTCCTCGGACTTCACTATGACCTTCATTTTCATTTTCAAACTGATGACCTACTTGCTGAGCTGAGCCCGGACTGTGAAATGGCATTTGATTTGGCATATTTTCATTTTTGAAACTACTACTTAACAGGGTTCCATCACAGCACTGATACAACTTTTCTCTATTCTCGTTTGTTTTCAGGGCCACAGCCTCCAAAGAATGACCATGAGAACTCTCCATGTTTGATGCATAAGATGATTCTTTAAGAGAAGGAGACAAATGTCCATCATGCTCAGATCTTGATCCAGACAAAGTCGGAAAGAGGGAAGTGTGATTTGGAGCATGACTAAAGTCTGGGCGTGTCATAGTAATTTGTGTCTGTATACAGGCTAAAGAATCGGAATCTATGTTCAGCTTATGTTTCTGGATGCTATCAAGAGAAGTAACCCCACTGGAAGAGGCTCCAAAGGATTGCTTTGTGTCTGCATATTGCTTTGGAGCAGCATAAGGATGAACAGAACCACCATTTTGTAGGTAACCATTTTTTCGCCTTCCTGCTGATGGCTTCGGTAGCTTGCTCTGCAGCTGTTAATCAGAAATGGTTGGTTATGTACTAATTAAGAGTTAATCAGTTCCATTTATAAGTTCACCCTAATAATACGAATTCGGAATAATCAAACCTTGCTATTAAACCTACATTGGAAACCAAGTAAATCTAACAAATTACCCTGAAAGTGAAAATGAAACAATAGACTTGACTTTTTGAGTATTACATAAAGGACTCAAGCCCAAATGTCCATCAACAAAACAAAACTAGTGAAACATGGAAAAACATAATTTATATCAAATAGAGGTAATTACTAGATTGCCCTTAATGCATTCTCATTAGATACTATTCTAATCAAGATAAAAGTTTATAGGTCATGAACATGCCATAAAATCATCTTATGAAAACTGTATGCTTAAAAGGTTTCAAGTTCTATATCATAAATATTTTAGGAATCAATAAGGATAGAATTTTGCTTGATTAAATAAATTATAAAACTCTGTTAAATGGCTGATTGTGTGATTATATTCAGAAATCAACTGAATCTTATCTAACATATATGAATTCCAACATTATTATCCTTGAAATGTCAAACATAATCAGTTCTAAATCTTAAAAGATTTAGGAATCAATAATGAAAGAATTTTGCTTGATTTCATAAATTATAATTAAATGGGTGAACGTATGATTATATTCAGAAATCAACTGAATCTTATCTAAAATATATGAATTCTAACATTATTATCCTTGAAATGTCAAAGATAATCAGTTCTATAGCAGCTCATGACATACTTGTATTACCATATTAAATAACTCAATTCAATGGCATTAACAATTTTTACCAGGTCAAAGGCAATGTCAATCAATAATTTTTACCAGCTAATTAATATTTTTTACCAAGTTATAAAATAGAAAAAAATATAATGAAATAAAATGAAAGGGTAAACAACCTTTTCTTTGGGCAGCAAGTCATCTATATTAACAGATTTCATCTCTGAATCACTCTCACTGAACATTGATAATGGAACAGGGACACCATTGTCAATAACATCCATTTGAGACCTGATTTTTTCATCAACAGGAGATGATCTTTTGTTGGAATCATTGATTGGAAGACCTACAATAGTTTCCTTGGAATCCATATTATAATCTGATATATTTTTCAATGGACTCATTTCTGCATATGAAAACTTGAATTCAGACTTCAATGCATCATCAGAACCTTCAGCACCATGAGAAGATGAGAGCCAGCAAAACTCCTCTTCATTATTGAGACTTCCCGCTTCAAACGTTAAATCACAACTTCTGCAATTTGAAAAGTGATATTCATATATTTATATGATGATTGCAATGAATTGATTAGCATTTCAAACATAGGGAAAGATAAGGAAATTTCTGTCAAATAGGAGAAATTCTTACAACATCCTGTCAACATCTTCAAAGTCTCCTATATCCAGCCACCCATCATTATCAAGAAAACTGAGTTCATTGTCAGCTTGGGATATGTGGTTGGTTGGATATTGACAGGCACTACCATTTTCCACCACACACTTGTCTCCCAAGATAGTATCATCTTCACAGAGTTCGCAACCACCAGAATCTAAATTGCTGCTCTTGAAGCAGTGATCGGAAATGCCTGTGTTGTCTAATGTTAGCCTTTTGGCTTCTTTGCTTGAGTCACTACCACATGAAGAAAACACATCTTCAGGTGTGTGAGACCATGAATCCTTTTCCTGCATTCTTTCTTTTTGGGTCATATTTTCTAAGTACAATTCCTCTTTACCCTGAGTACCATAGCTATTCACATAATCACTATTTCTGATACCATATAATTCATGATGTGATTTCTTACAGCTATCTTCTTGTATTACAAACTGATTATTATGCTTGTCACTGGCATGGGGCACTATGTGATCATCATTTTCACCAAATACATCCCACACGTTATCTTCAAGCTGTAGCACAAAGGCACATAATAAGAAAATAACTTGAATAACCTGGCATCACATAGTGTAACAAACTGATAAACATATGGCATCAAACCTGATAAAGAGAGAAATAGCAAGCATCAGACTTATAATTTTATTAAAGCTCATACAAATACAAGCCCTACCACTCTGCTGGCATTAGCAGGAAAAAGGAAACAAGAAACAACAATATAACCCAAAAGTTTTTCCATTATTCATAAAAGAGGACTTTACCCTGCAAGAAGAGTTTTGGAATAACCATACGATAAAAAAATAACCTTACAAAATATGAACCATGTCATCCAAGATTCAAACTGAAACTCAAGGAAGCTTAACTCAGGCCTGATCAGTTAACATGAGGGTATTTTAAGAACCAGGCTATGCAAATATGGAAAAAAGTGGAGCTGATGCAGACAAAGAGTAGAAGGAAAGTTACACAAATTTAGGTTTCAAATTTACCATTAACAAGTATTGTACACTTCAAATTAACTGTAACATCACCTACCCCCACCACCAATCCACAACTAGCTTTTCAAGGGTAGTGTTTCAGGAATCTTATTAATAACTACCAAACCACTACTACTTCACCTCTAGCTCTTTTGAGATCGGATTGCACAACAGCCTGCTAATAAGATTATGCTACAGACCAAAAGTTCATTTGCGTATAAAAGTGACATTCAATCAGAAATAACATTAGAACTGCAACGAAAGCATCTAATGGAGAGTCCAAATAGTGATATCATCAATAACATTACAGAGTGGTTCACATTATACAAGTAACAAAGGAATGTTCTTCAGTTATCACGAAGATCTGCCACTGAGCATTATCTATAGTACGGCATACTAGTCACGTTTTCTCCAGCTCACACAAACTGTTCAATATTGACTGCATTGCTTTAGGTTTAGAATAATGTTTATAGAAATGAAACTCTAGGGAATATTGCCAAAGATGTGACATCACTGGGAGACCAATGACAGGAAACTCATTTTAATGAATGTGCCACAAGGAGAAGAAAAATGGTCTCTAATTATGCTGAAAAGTCTTTAACCTATAGGATCATCTCAATGATGGAGTGTGTAAAATATGATAATCTTTTGGTCCATGCAGAAAAAGGCACTCATGCTCAGTAAAGACATTGTACCATCATTTTTAAATGAGAAATGAATACCTAATGGGAAATTTAAACGGTGAAACAAAGTAATAACATGGTAAATGATAAGAGAAGTTAACTTCTATCTTATACTGTGAGATTAATAGGGCTACACCATTTTTGGGTTAGAGACAGTTTTTAACTATCTTAACAAGTTAGGGATAAATGTTTCCATGCTTGAGCTCAGGGAGAAGATTGACAACTATATAAGAGCAGAATCAATAGGTAACTCAAGAAAAATGCCATTGTACCTTTGATGTCTTATAAGGAAAGGAATTAGGGCCAGCTATCTAATATATATTCTACATAATGTAAATATTGGAATATACAGTGGAGACAGTTTTTTTTTGTCATTGTGCTGTATCAGTATAGTATGGAACAAGACTATTATATTTTAAATACCAGAGTTGAATGTAACTACAATATTCTATACTCGTACATGCAGATGTTTGATATTCCTGAGACTTTTTATCCACCACTAAAGGTACATTCAACTGCTTGATCCAATGTCATGTTTCTTTAACAACATCTGCAATCAAAGTCCAAAGATGCTTCTCAATCACAGAATATACCAAACAAAAAACAGCCTAACTGCTTAAGTCGTAAAACTAAAAAACTACGTACTCCATTGTCCAGAGGCTTCTCACTATGCGAAGGTAAGGGGGAGAGATATTGTACGCAGCCTTACCCTTGCATATGCAAAGAGACTGTTTCCGGATTCAAATCCTTGCTTAAGTCGTAAGTTAAAAAAAAAAAAAAAAAACACTAAATCAGTGTCAATGCCAATCAGCACTCATCCATCCACAGCATTTAGAAATTATGAATAGAAATTATCAATGCTACCAACAGCAACCATCAGTGAATTCCTAATGTTAGGTTAAGTAACAATAGCAAGCATGTTGTGAGTCTTAAGATAAATCTACTATTGTCTTTTAGTTCATGAACGTCTATATCCAGCAAAATTGCCAATACCAACCCCCTATCTCTGTTGACTACGTGTATAATCATACCAAATTTGGAAATTTTGAATATAGAAATAATTTGTCAAATAGTTTAGATAAATCTACTATTGTCTTTTAGTTCAAGAAATACAAAGTGGGCACTACAGCTACAACTGTACGTACGTGTTCTTAAAATTATAAAACAGGATCCCAACAGTTCCTGTTTCAAGTTTTAACAACTCTACGAACATTTTTCTTTTTTTTTTTATGTTGAAGTAGAGCAGAGCATGGCCAAAACCTCCATCTTATTTAGTAACTTACTACAAAATTTATACAGTAAAATACACCAGAATAAATCTGCTTTCTGGAAGAAGAAAAAAAAGGAGCAAAATTTGAAGATCCAGAAAATCGAAATATCATTTTCGCCATTTTCTTACTTCCTAAACATCGCACGCACCAACCGGATTGCTATGTTATACTAAAATCAAAAACGCCTAACGACCAAAAATCACAATTAAAATTAAATTAATTAAAAAATCACAGCAATTATAAGTCATGCACTGATGATAACAAGTAGCTTGTTGCGGAAAAATAAAAATAATAATAATTGTTATTATTATTATTATAATCATAAGGAATTCAAAATCAGGATGTAAAAGAATGATTTAGAAGCTCTTTCGCCTAAATTAAGTCATAAACTAAACCTTCTAGAAGGAGAAGAAGAAGAAAAGCGTGAAGAAGCTCTTTCTTTTTCAGGCTTAGTTTTCTTATTCGTCAATCAACTAAAAGTCTACGAAACCAAGTGATTAATATACTGAAATAAAGATTGAACATTCGGGTTGTACCCGAGGCGAAAACAATTTTTTACCGGACTTAGGCTTTACTTAGCTTTCGGTCGGCCAAACTCCAGATTAGTTAGGGTGTTCCCCTGATAAAGTGGAGGATTAAGAAGAAGAAAAAAACTAAGTCTACTACAACATGCAAAGACCAAAGAAGAAAGGGGAAAAAAGTTACCTAAACGATAAATCAGCGTGACGAAACTAACTAACTAACTAACTAAGCAAACACAAAATTGAAACTGACCTGAGGGTGAAATTTGGTGTGAAATCACAGAGATTGAGAATACGAAGAGAAAGAAAATTTTGACAAATAACAGAAAATTGGAGTGAGAAGCGTTCGTTTCGTTATGTGAGGATTCCTTTCCAGACCCTTCTTTTATTTACTATCCTCCAACTTGAACTTGCCCACAGAATTTTCTTCTTTAAAAAAATAATTATTTTATTATTTGGGAAAAAGGTATCACGGAAAAATCGACACGTGGCAATGAGATGGGATATGAAATAGGTTCGTGGATGGTAGGTGGGTGCTTAAGATCCGATCAGTTACTGCGTTTCTATTGGTCCACGACGGTTTCGCCACCACCGCCACACGTGCCGGGTACCACTCGAGTGGCATAGGCACGTGCCATCCTCCAAACGAAACAATTCTGATTCGATATTTTTGGCTTGTTTTTCGTGAATATAATAATCGCCAAAGCATCAAAAATATATATAATAATCGCCACTTGTTTTTCCTTCCCCCACTTGGGAACCTCCACCATAGAAATTTTTTGTCATACGCGTGAGTGATGCTATGTGTATATTTGGTGGGGTGAAAGGTTAAATTAATATAATATAATATAATATATATATATATATATATATATATATATATATATTAACTCAATTCATGCTAAATTTATAGAAAAAAAATTGAGTTTGATAATACACTTTTAAAAAGGATGAGAAACAACGACGGGTTTAGGGGGGCTAGCAGGGCCTTCAGCCCTCCCTCCTCCTTCCCCCAAAAGTTTTAATTTTATATAGCAACAATAATGTATAAACTCCTTATCATACTAATAAAAAAACACTAATTAAATAAGTCTAATAATATATTTTTCTATTATTTTCTTTTTTTTAATAATATTTGTTACCATTAATTATAATCTAACTCAAAAAGATATGCATATTAACTAATAAATATAATAATAATGATACTTTTATGACTTTTTATCATTTGTTATTATCTTGATTAATTATGTTTTGTGTATTATTATAAGTCTCATTTATTTGTTTATATATTTAATTATTATTAAAATTAATCATTATTAAGATTATATTATATTATAAAATTTGATCATTTTTAATTACTATTATATTTAGTGAGTTTGTGCTTGTTTTCTATTGTGAGACTGAGATTATTGTCTATTTGATTAATATTTTTATTGTGAGACAAAAAGTCTTTTAAAATTTGAAATCAAAAATCAATATGAATTATAAATACATATGTTTCCTTCCTATATCATTTGAATACAAATAAAAATTAGTTTTATGTGTAAAACTAATAAATATGTTTACAAAATTCATAGTTTATCGGATATTTATTTGTTAAAAGTTAAATATTTTAGTAATTAATTAAGATAGTATTTGGTTGATTTATACTTAGTTGTATTTGAGATGAAAATCTCAAAAATTGGTGTAGATCACACACCTCTAGACTCTCTTAATTCAAATATTTCACATTTTTCATCTCAATTCATTGTTACACTTCTTTCATTCCTTCAAATCAAATCCACCCTAAAGTATATACAAAAAAAATTCAACACTCCCTTCATTCATTTCCTAGATTTGTCTCTACTGAAGAGTCTTAAGTATGACTAAATTCAAACATGATTACGATTATATTAATACTCATTTTATCCCAAAATAAGTGTCACATTTGATTTTTCAATGTAAGATTAATGGTATTTTTCACCAATATCCCTAATGAATATTACTTTAGTTTGTGAATTTAATATTAATAGTACCTTGTTTCATCTATTTAATAAGGTTAGATTTGTAAAGCTATGATGGCTTAATTGATCTTTCTAACAATATCAACAATTATAATGTTGTCACGTTATCACTCAATTGACAACAAGAACTCAAAACAAAAAAATTAATATATAAGGAACTCACAACAACGAAAATTTTTATTAGCGACCCACAAAATTCAATCATTTATCAAGGATCTTAAACATATTTACACCAATTATTATTATTTTTGTGACTACCTAAAATTATTCTTAAATATTATATGTTTATTAAGGATAAATTGTTAAATATTCTAATGCGTAAATCGTACTATAACATTTCTTAAATGTATATATAATAGAAACTGATATATCATTTGTACTTAGCCACAGTCCTTGTTACATTATTTCTTGTTATACAAGCACAAAGTCCATCATACTTGCTAAAATTCTACAACATTTAGAGCACTAGGAAAAATCTCATGATAGCTTCATCTCTGTTCCACCTTCAGTCCAGAGCCATCAAGAAAGATTATCACCAAGACCATCTATATATAGAAAACATGAAACAAATCTAGTGAGAAATAAATTTCTCAGTAGGCAAAATCAAAATCATCAAGCACATTAGTATGTTAGTAAATCATCAATATATTCAAATGAATCCATAAAATGATTATGCAACTATATGAATGCATGAAATGAAATGGTAACGGGTGCACATGGCCTTTACATATGTACAGTATGTAGGAATGTTGCGGCCGTCTTACGCTAATCATGCATGACTTTCCATGTATTAGTACCTGATCTCTCTACATCTTTATTATAGATGTAGTATCATAGGTCCGATTTCAAAAATCTTGTACTGGACTTGGAAACTCGAATCAATCTTATATCATCATATCAATAATCCATCATGATCTCTCTACATCTTTGTTATAGATGTAGTATCATAGGTCCGGTTTCACAAATCTCGTACTGGACTTGGAAACTCGAATCAATCATATTTTCACATCAAAATCCATTATTCACATATAATCTTATGGAAAATATTTTCATCATTTCATCATTCGTACCAAAAGGATGGTTAAACGACATACCTTATCCAAGCAAAATTCTACCAACTTGGGCAAAATAATTGAATATCCTCAAGCTACATAAATTGTTAGTGGTTTAACTAATAAACCATAATACTTTCTCTTTTACTTATTAATATATGGATTACCTAACGTGATAGCAAAGACCAGGATGACTACACTCGGGATGGTTATAGCCTGAAAAGGTAGGTCCAGGATGATCGGGGAGTACAACCTAAATGGTTTGTATCCGGTATGGTTAAATATGATTAATGTCTGGGACGTTTATAAAGTGATTAAGGAGTTCTGAGATGGCCGGGTTAAGTTTATCATAAGGGGTGTACATAAGTAATGATATCCGAGTCCGGGTTTGCCGGGGTAAGTTTATCATAAAGGGGGTGTATATAAGTAATGATATCCGAATTCCGGGTTGGCTGTGTAACACCCCAAAATTTAGGAAATTATAGACAATTACTGAGAGTAAAATGTTAATAAAAGGTAGTAGAAAAATTTAGGGAAAAATGACAAGAACGCCCCTGAACAATTTCATAAATGACGTTTATACCCCTAGGTGAAGGGTAAAATTACCAAAATGCCCCTAGGTCAAAACTGACCTAGGTGACTTTAGAAAATTATGGGAACCTGAGTATTGGATAAAATTCCTTTAGACAACAAATTATCAACATGATTGATGGCAGAAAATCCTAAATTGAGAATTCTAGGAATTTTGGAAGATATTCTGAAAAGAGCTCAATTTAGACAACCTCAAGTACCAGAAAATAATGAAAAGAGTATAAACATAATCTATGGAATTTTCTCTAAATTATGGGATGAATAGATTGCTTAAATAAGCTAGTTTAGTAATTTTAAGAATCCAAGGCAAATGGACCAATAGGAAGTTAGATAAAGAAGAAAGTTAATGGAATCCAAAAATATTACTCAAGTTTAAGCTAATTTCTAAATGATTTTAGAATTTTACTTCTAAGAAATCAAATGAAATTAAGGTTTTATAAATTATGGAAATAAGTTTATTTAATCTCAAAACATAGACTAAGAAAAATAAAGCATTAAATTCTTTAAATTATAGTTATCCTACATAAACAAGCTTAATTGAAATATATTTGCCTTCAAACACCAAATTCAGCCGTGAACTACCAAGAGAAATGTAGGAAGCCTTAGAAGAATGTGGAACAAGGACAATTGGATGGCTAGGAAACAAGGAACAAAGCTATTGGTCCAAGTAGAAAGTAAACTAATCATTACTTTGGCTAATAAAACACTAAAAATCTATAAACACCTAAAGCTTAAGAAAACTACACGGATTGCACTCCAATCTAGCTAGAATCCGTGCAAGCAAATCAGCCAAGGAAACATGTAGAGTCTTCATGAATAAGGCCACTTGGAAGCAAGTGATTACTTAGCCAATAAAAAGCCAACCAAGTGGAAAGTAAGGTAAGATTTTTAGCACAAAAATCTTGTTAAGGAGGTGGACGGACCATAGGCCTTCAAAATCATTTTAAGAAGCAATTTATAAGAGAAAAGGACCGTGAGGTATGGCTGGTCCAAGGGGAATGAACGTGTGAAGCCTTGCCACTCTTAAAACCATTCCAAAATATTTCTAAAACAAAACAAGCCTAGCCGTGGAAACCACTCACTTGCATCCTATCTTCTTTTCATTTTAACCTTTTTTATCATACTTTGTACCAAGAACATCAAACCTTAGGAAACTCATGAAGAAGTAAGAATTGATAAACCAAGCTTTGAAGAAGAAGCAAGGAAGCAAAGGGCTGTCCAAACTTAAGGCAAATAAGGTATGGGGAGTTTATGATATTCAAAGCTTGAATAAGATTCTTATAAGGTATTTGAATGATGGGCTGAAATCCTTTTGTGTTTCTTTAAGTATCTATACCTAATTTGATAATAAATTTGGTTGGAAGCATGTTTTGTTCCTAAAAGTATGTTGATTTTATAGAAATGAAGTCTTGTACACAAGATGTTTGATAAAATGCCTCAAAGAGTAAAAGCTTTGTTAAATAAAATAATTATTAGAATAAGTGACTTGGTTTCAAATTAATAAATGATGTTTTGAATAAACCTAAATCTAAGCTTAGCATATGAATATTAAGTGACTAAAATTTGGTATATATCATGATTATTTTAAAAGAAAGTAATTGTTTAATGGAATATGTTCCTAAGCCTTGAAGTGGCCGAAATTTCCTAAGTTCCTCGAAGTGTATATATGTTGTTTTGATGCTAGAAATTGGAGGAGAACATGCTGATTTATTCTTAGAAATATGTGATTAAGGTATAAGTAGAATTCTTTGAATTCAAAGTTGCATATCACATGTTTGATAAATTGTCTCAATGAATGAATTAATGGAACACCAAGTGTTTGTTCAAATGTCACAATAAACTAGAATAGTATATAGACCTAACCTTAAGCAACCAAAAGAATAATTAGCTTGAATTAAATAAGTGGCTGTCAAAGATAATTAATTCTACTTTATGGCCATAGGTTACTTTGTTGTATTAGGTTACTGTAGGACATTTTACTAGGTTGCTGTAAATTGATTTAATGTTGCTGTATGTTGTTGCTTAATTTATTATGTTGCTGTTATGAGTGTAATTATAACTAAATGATGTTGTATGCTGTTACTGTAGTTAATTAAGTTGAATGTTGCTGTTGCTGTATTTAATCAAGTTGTTGATGTAAGCTGTATGATTTATACTGTTATGTTGCTGTTGTATATGTTGCTGTATATTTAGTTGTTGTATATTTTATTTAGTTGCTGTATATTTTAATTAATTAGTGCGGTATATTTTATTTGGTTGCTGTATATTTAATTAGGTTACTGTATTGAAGGTTGTTGTATAATATTAAGTTGCTGTATGCTATTGTATACTCAATGATACGGTATTTAATAGGTTGTTGTATGCTGTTATGTATTTTATGATGCTGTATTTAATTAGGTAGCTGTATATTATTTTATTTATGTTGCTGTATGATATTCTAACATTCACTTGATGTTGAGCTATGATAAAGATTCATAGTATATATATATACTCTTAAGATTAGTTCTTAAGAAAATTGTGGGCACTGATATTTGTGAGATTGGTGGATGATTAAAAAATGTTATAGTGCCAAGATGAGATTATGAGAAATAAATTGGAGATTTATGGTAAAGAAGAATAATTAAACCATTCATGCATTTTCATACGCATATGCCTGGCGGGGGTTAATCCGTGAAGTTGATGCCTTGCGGGGGTTAAACCGTGGAGTTGTGTGTCAGATAGTTAGAGGAACTGAGTATGAGCGTTCAGACAATGAGGAGTCTGAGCTGGGGGGTGCTTCGGCAGTGGGGAACTCACGCCACCCATGATGATCACATGTAGTGTGGGTGACTTTCATGTGCACCACTGTGACACCCTGACTGATCATGCAAGTTCTGGACCAGTGATTGGGGCTATCTGACTGTGGCCACTGATGTTGATTTTATGATAAAGCTGAGATCTCAGTCATGCATCATGTTAAAAGATGAGCATGCATTCCATGCACCAAATTATGAGTATGTGAAATGATTATTAAGTGGAGAACTGAATATTTAATCTGTGTGCTGTGAAATATTTAATCTATGTGCTGTGAAATAATTTGTGAATTAATTGGTCTTTTATATATATCTTATTCAAACTTTGTTTGTCATAAACTTACCCGAGTTGTGTCTGTGGTTGACACCTGCGATGACCCCAATTCATTTGGGCGAGCAGAGGAACAGTAGTAGCTGAACATGGATGAGGGAATGAAGATGTGCATGGATGATTGGAAGATGTGATGTCGATGTTGTGATGCTTGTTATTTATGATTATCATGTATTTTGGACTATCTGTATATTAATGGACTGTATCATGGACTGTACTCTTACTTATAAATGAACCGTGGAGAGGAAAATCGTTTATGCTATTTACATAAAATTAGCAAATAAGGCGAAAAGAATTTTCGTGAAAAATTTACAACTAAGATCATTTTAATACAAAGTGGACACGAGTTTTAATTAAAATCAATCAAGCACGAGAGAGTCAAGAGAGGCGTTACAGGCTGGGTTAAGTTTATCATAAAAGGGGTGTATATAAGTAATAATATCCGAGTTCCGGGTTGGTCGGGTTAAGTTTATCATAAAAGGGGGGTATATAAGTAATAATATCCAAGTTCCGAGTTGGTTGGGATGTAATTACCATGGATGATTATAGTAAGGTTGGGTAAGTCCGGGTTGGCTGGGGTGTACATAACCTGGATAACTATAGCAAGGACGAGTAAGTCCGGGTTGACCGGGATGCATATAACATGGACTACTATAGCAAGGATGGGTATGTTCGGGTTGATCGAGATGCATATAACATGGACTACTATAGCAAAGACGAGTATGTCCGAGGTGACCGGGATACATATAACATGGACTATTATAGCAATGACAAGTATGTCCGGGTTGACCGAGATGCATATAACATGGACTATTATAGCAAGGACGGGTATGTCCGGGTTGACCGGGATGCGTATAACATGGACTACTATAGGAAAGACGAGTATGTCCGGGGTGAGTAAGGACGAGTATGTCTAGGTTGACCGAGATGCATATAACATGGACTACTATAACAAGGAAGGGTATGTTTGGATTGTCCGGGATGCATATAATCTAGACTACTATAGCAGGACGGGTATGTCCGGGTTGACCGGGATGCATATAATCTGGACTACTATAGCAAGGATGGGTATGTCCAGGTTGACCGGAATGCATATAATCTGGACTACTATAGTAAGGACAGGTATGTATGGGTTGACCGGGTTGGCTGGGTTTCACTAGTTTCGCACACAAATTTGTCACGTATAACTTTCCAAAACGCTAACAATTCTAATTATAAATTCTTAACTGTCCTGATTTAAAATCACCATATCCTCATCATAAAATAACTGTTAGAACATAGATTTTTCCATCTTAAATAAAGACTAAGTCTAACCAACTATGTTCATAATTTAATCTTAACAAATTCTAAATTAGAGATTGAAGCTTAGCCTACCTCCAATAAGTCTGATGGACTAAGTAGAGGATTTCTGGAGTAGCTTTAAGGTAGAAAGTTTTTACGTGAAGGAAAGAAGAAATGGAAGTATACAAAGGTGGTAGACAATAAAAGGATTTAATATGAAGAGTGGGGGCTAAAAGTTTTCGTGCAGAGATTTCTGAATGCAAGGGTATTTATACTAGTTTATTTAGTTAGGTTTTAAGTGATTTAATTAAGTTATATCCGGGTTAGGATTTAGTTTGGTTACAAAATAACTATCCTTGGAGATTTTTATCCTAAGTTAATCATTACAAAAAATTTTCATTTATGGCTTCAAATACGTGTAATTTACTGAATGTTGAACTTCAGTTGCATATATCCATTTGTCTGTATTATTTAAAGCATGATTCTCTTCATTTAATGCCTTTGAAAATTATCTCCTGACCTTTCGTTAACTTTCTGCCAAGTATATTTCATATTACCTATAAGTTTTACGTATGACTTGCCTACGGCTAAATTTACGTGAATCCTTTGTTCGGTAAAAATTTTAAATGTTTGTATTATATTATTATCATACTTCCATATATTAAATATAAACTAAAAATATAATTTTTGAGGATGTTACAATTTTCATCTATTAATTAATTTTAATTGGTATGTGTAAAGCAATAAAACAATTAGGACAACACTTATTTTAGAACAAATGGAATATTAGTACATACAAGATAATTTTTTTGTTAATTAAGGTATTGATATGAAGTAGTTCCATCAGAAATAATAACTTTCTTTGTCGACGATCGTGAGCGTTCAGATAAGTATTTTTCTTCTAATACGATTTATTCAATAACCGAATACTAATCAAAATTTCAACTCCAAACCACCAATCACTTGATTAAGAAACATATGTCATTAGGCTAGCATATGTGTCAAACATGGTTGGTCAAAAAAGATAGTTTACTTATTAAAAACTTGGATTACGCAAACTGTGTGCTTTAAGGAATATTAGATTTTAAAATACACTTAATGATTTTTTATGGTAATTATGATACTTTAATTTAACTTAAATCAATCAGTAAGTTAATCGACTATTTGAAAACTTTTAACTAAGTCCTCAAATTAAAAAAAATTGTAATTAGTTTATTGATTTTGTACAAAAAAAACAAATTTATTGAGTAGGGTTTTTAAAAGCATAAAAATTCTGAAAAACAAACTTGTTGAGTAAGGTTTTACATAAAATTTACAAGGATTTGATTAAACTATTTTTTAGTTTAGAGTTCCACTTAAAAAAATAAAAAAAAATCCATGACTTACTGATTAGTTTACCCTCTAATTTAAAGTAATATTTATTTATCTTAGTAAACTTACATTTTTTGCTTGTTTATATATTGTTTTAAGTATTTATAATGTTTTTTTGCCTTATAAGTTAACTTGAAAACAATTACAATAAACATGAAAACGTGTCAACTTCAATGTCCTCATTTCCAAAATGTATGCTTCATCACGGAACTTCATAATTCTCAACATCAACATCAACAACACCTTTAACCCAAGTTAATTGAGGTCGGTGGTAGATGAACCCAATGATAAATCGAAAATAAGACAAATGAGAGAAAAAAATAGGCTAAAAGCAGAATGGTGAGAGGAAGAAGAGAGAAAAGAGGAGGAGAATGACTAAAATAAGGGAACGACTGGAACATAGAGTTATTAATAGGTTTAACCCTCCACCAAGCTTATCCTTTTTCTCCACTCCGTCCTAAGACATATCGTCCGTCAATCTATATCTCACTCCATTAGGTATTGTTTAACTACATTTCACTATACAAAATGAATTAGGTTAACCCATTCTATTTTGTTAGGCTAGGACTTGTTTGACTCGTTTTTAGTAAACTGATTCACTTTACAATTTCTCAATATTTAAAAGGATAAAAAATGAGTTTAGCTCGATGAACCAACTTATTTATCCCACTAAAAAAAGTGAAATTGATTAACATTGTTAATCCAATTTGCAAAGTGAATTAACTCAACACATCCTATTTTTTAGGATAAGGCCCACCCGACCCATTTTTAATTGTCTGACCCACTTTTATCATTCCTAGTTATAAGAGCGATCTGACACATGGGAAATAACTCAAGTTGAAGCTAACAAGCTTAGTCCAGAATTTCATGATGAAACTCAAATCTTTTGTTACCAAATTCAGTTTATGCGCGTAGTTTGTGTGTTGCCGGGGAGGGGGCAACTTTACTCTAATATGTAACCATAATGTTTTCTGACATGCTCCCCCATTAATTCCCAAGTCAAAATTGTAGTATAATATTATTATCGGTATAGAAGGGGGGAAGGGGTTGCACCGTGCTAAACTAATTTGTAACCATAATGTTTTCTTTCTCTCTCTTAGCTTGTATTCGACGTGCTCATGCCTTTCCGTACCTCCACCACCGCAATAATCAGATCCAGAAATACAACATGATATAGATCAAGAAAACCACCACCAACAATTAGAAAAACTCTCATATTGAAAAATTCTTAATAGATAAAAAACCAGATTTGAAAAACCGTGGAAAAGAAATCCATGGGCGACGAATGTCCCCATCGGAATTGAAAAACGGTTACCAATCGGTACCCACACCTACACTGCAAAGAGAGAGAAAGAGAGAGAAACAGACGGAGAGAGATGGAGAACGTGAGAGCAGACAGAGAAAGAGAAAAAAACGAAAAGGAAGAGAGGAGAAGGAGAAGGGTTGCAGGTTCAATGGTGGTTCTGATTTAGAGATGAAGATGGGAGGGTCCAAGGAGGAAGAAGAAGAGGGTAGATGAGGAAAGAGAGAAAGAAAAAGGAAAAAAGAAAAAATGATAAAAAAATTTAGCCATTGATTCAAATTTTAAAATATCTAATGGTCTTAATTTGCTTCCAAAACAGACTATCGCACAATGCCTATCATCGTAGAAATATGAAGCATTGCTCCTCAAAGGGTACCAATTTTCAAAAGGAAGCCTTCTGAATCTAATCTGTGCACAGTAAACATAGTTTTTAACTTGGAAGAGAGGAAGGTATAACTAGGGATGAAAAGTGGCGGCTCAGGACGGGTTTGACCATTTTCATTTTTGTCCATCCAAAACACGAGACTTGATACCTATCCTTACCCATCGGATTTTATTCGATTATGGTATACAAGCGGATTACCTTTTACACTTTTTTAATTTTACTTTTAAATAAATTTCATATTAAGATTTTATTATATTTTAATTCAGTTATATTTTTAATTAAATGAAAATTTTTAAGTTTATTATTTAATTATTTAACTATCAAGATTTATATTTAGAAATTAGAACAATAAAATCTTTTATATATATATATATATAATCATTCTCATCTCCATTTAAAATAGTTTGAATAATATTTATATTCCTATTCGTATTTCATTAAACTGGATATTTTTTATCAAAGTCAAAATAGATTCAAAGAGATATTTGTAATTATTTATTTGTCATGCCTAGATATAATTAGGAGGATGTATATTTAATTCATCTTAAATGTAAAAATAAGTTTTTAATCCATATCCTTTATAAAAAATGTTTTAATTCCTATACTTCACCATCAACATTTTGATTCTTAGAAATTTAAAAAATCAGTGTTTTAGTTCCTTAATAACATGCGGAAAAACATTCATCTCAAGGGATTCGGAACATTAATTTTAAAAGTTCAAGGACCAAAATATTTGATAGTGAACTATAGAAATTAGAATAAAGAATTTTATAAAATTTAGAGACTAAAAACATTTTTTTCATTTTAAAATTTTGTTTCGAAACACCCCATTTCAGTGTACTTGTTTCTTACGCTTCAAGAAGCATTATTATTAAAAATCTTGTGAAAAATCCGTATTTTGATATATTTCGTCAAGAGGATAAAAGGAAAGAAAATAGTTACTATAAAAGTTGCTTATTTTAGTATCTAATTTTACAAAACATATTTTGGTTTTTTATTTGGCCCAAAAAAAACTCCTTTTAATCTTTTTTTCACTACTGTTTTGCATTAAAAAAAAATGAGAATAACATTTTCTAAAGTTAGAAACTAAAATAAACATTTTGTAAAATTAAGTACCAAGTGACCAATAGGAATAAGGGTTTCTTCCCCCCAAAAAGAATATTGGGAGAAAAAGCAAGTAGTGGAAGAAAATTATTTTAACCCATGTTTTAATTCCTATACTTCACCATGAACATTTTGATTCTTAGAAATTTAAAAAATCAGTGTTTTCAGTTCCTTAATGACATGCGGAAAAACATTCATCTCAAGGGATTAAGAACATTAATTTTAAAAGTTCAAGGGCCAAAATATTTGATAGTGAAGTATAGAAATTAAAATAAAGAATTTTATAAAATTCAGAGACTAAAAACATTTTTTTTCATTTTAAAATCATATTTCGAAACATCTCATTTCAGTATACTTGTTTCTTACGTTTCAAGAAGCATTATTATTAAAAATCTTGTGAAAAATCCGTATTTTGATATATTTCGTCAAAAGGATAAAAGGAAAGAAAATAGTTACGTTATAAAAGTTGCTTATTTTAGTATCTAATTTTACAAAACATATTTTGGTTTTTTATTTGGCCCAAAGAAAATATATAATTTTAATGAAATAATATTTTAATAAAAATCAAGTCCAATCACAAAATATTAGTTTGATTATGTTTGAGTTTTATTTTAAATGAAAATTAAGCAAAACCAAATCATTTATGCTTTATGAGTTTGGTTTGGATAACTTTTTTATGAAAAACTAAACCAATCCAAACCACAAACACACCCCACAAATAATTAAGCAAACCAGGTATGTTTTGCTTCATCTTTGTTTTCCCTAGGAAAACCCAACTTATCCGGTACCTAAGAAAGTTGTAGAAAATCTACACCATAGTGGAGGAAGAATAACAGGAAATGAGATTCTAAAATTAATAACAGGGAATTTATAATATATTAATTGTAAATACAATTAAACAACCGGCGTCATTCATTACCTTGCACACAAGACAAAGGAAACTTATTCTGAGAGATTCCTCTTAGTATTTTACAGTAACACCAAATCGTCCTAAACAATATACACTGTACATTCTCAGCCAGTGAGAATGCCATAATTAACAGGATGATAATAATATCCATGAAGTTGAGATACAAATCAACATAATAATACATTCAAAAGTAAAATTTAAATGTGAGCAAAATTGTCTGCTCTTTCTTTTTCCCTACTTTTCTTTTTTTCAAAATATTAGCTGAGCAGAAGGATAAACAAGTCTAAACAGATTGACTCCTTTGTATGGTTATTAGCATCCCAACTTACAGTTAAATAACCATGCAATGCATTTGTTCAGTAGTAAACTCCAAAATGATTTTTAATGCAGAACAACAACAGTTCTTGCTAAGGAGCGAATATTATACATCATTTCTTCAAAAGCTTCTGCGAGAAAATCTTCTTGGAATATGGGCTATTCCGTGAAATTGCTTTGTGGGACTCAATGGCTTCGACTAGTGAATTATGCACATGGCCCTAGTTTAGAAGGAAAAAGCAGAACGTGAGAAAAGAAATACCAAGCAAGCAGATCAGAGGAATCAAGATGTTCATTGACAAAGCCCCAAAAACCTTAGACACGACTATGAAAATTTTAAGCACTTTTTATGAATATAGGAAGCAGCAATCAAAGTGAAAGGAATATAAAGTGGTCATGTTACAGACCTCAGAATGTCGAAGTGCTGATTGAATAACATAATTTGCATGTGGATCTTGAAGCAACTGCTCGAAGTGAGGAGCAGAGAGCAGTTCATGAATGACTCTAGACCGATTCTCATCATTGAATACTGCAAGACATTTTTCAACCACATGGCTGCCGAACTTCTGCATTGACAAGTGCACATATTTACGCTCAAATTGCAAGCTTAAAGTTGCAGTGGCCGAAGGAATCCTCAAGTCCAAGATAAATTGCACAACATAATTTCTGCAGAAAACAAAATAAAATGAATAGATTGTAGAGTGGAAAAATCAAGAGAGAAGCAAATTTCTCAGTTTCAAAGTACAATATTATTTCTAAATATGACCAAAAATGTATATGTAGATAACCCTCCATTAAAGATTGTTTTGTTAACTACAAATCCCAAGCATAGGAGAAAGCAGAGAAATGGAAAAAAGAAAAAAGTACAGGAACAAAAATAGCTGAATTAAAAAAGGTGATAACTATATATGGATTTCTGTTTCAAATCTCAATATGATAGTTGTTAAAATTTTGTCCCCTTGGCTACATTATTTGACATTCGTTAATTGCACCACACCTTGCCATCATCAATCTAGTAGGTGGAATCATTGGAATGGTCTTATGCAAAAGGTGTAAACAAAATAATGTTTCATGAGTGCCACACCTAATCCCCACAAAGTCTGGCTGATCAGTGGCACGAGTTAAAAATTTCTTTACCAATTACAAGAGAAATCTTGCCACAGCTAAGATTCTTTGTCCCGGGAAAAAAAAAAACATATCTATAAACAAAAAGGAATACATGCTTAATGCACAAGAATATCAGTGCAAGGTTTAGTGTACTTAATACTTCAAGTAATATGCTTCAAATAATTACCCAAATTGATCTTGAGCTAACAGAAGTGCATTAGCAGATATTTCTTCAACCAGTTTTTCTCTGTGCTCCCCTCTAGAATGACCAATGCATCTTTGCAGAACACAACATCCATGTTGATGAGTTGCAATGTCAACACAATACTTTGCAGCAGCAACAAATATGAACTGCTCAACACAAAGAATGGGAAATGTAACTTTTCTGCAACAAAATATCAATATTTGCACACATATTTTTATGTGATTTCATCAAACTGCTATCTTTATCATTGAAGAAATCACATCTGCGACAAAGTGATATGCCTGAATGGCTGAATCAATTAGCATGGTTAACAGCTAAACTAAGGGCATGTAAAAAACTTATATCCATATAGTATACTAAAAGAGTGTTTTAGACATGCAAAAGAGATGTCCTATAGTAACATTTCTATTAGTAAAGCAGATCTTTGTCATTTATTTCGTGCAACATTCTCATTCTTCAAAATATACATAGCCTTAAACTAGCAATGCATACCAGAACAAACTCCACTTCAACCATACACAATATAGACCATCACAAATTAATTATTTATTGGTTTAATGGTCTCAAGACTCTACTCTCGAGAATGTTGATGCAATTTAATAATCCTAAATGCATTAATTTTACAATGCAAGTAAAGGTGGCATGGATCAAGTTTTTAAACAAAGCAATAGACAATTGTATTTGGATTCTTAAAGTATTGAATTTTAGCCTATAACAAACTATGTTTCAGATGACATAGCCATTAGTGGTTGGGAGCATTTTCACAAAATCATTATTTTAAATAAGCTCTTGAAAGTATCCCATGGTTTATTCATCCATGAATAATGATACAATATTTTGGAAGATAATAATAATAATATAACCCTGCCACTACATTGAATTTCCAGCTATAAGGGAGGTTAAAAAAGCTATGTAGAAAATAGAACAATAAGAGCAAACCACGGAAAGAGCAATTACATCACTGCATTTAGATTCTGCGAGAATAAAATACAGACAGACCTAACTAACAAGCATTAACATGTTATCACCACAAAATGCAAATTGATGAAACTACCCATTACTCTATTAGTCAAGAAAATATTCGGTCTATATGACATGGTAATGTACAATGTATTATTTAATTTTATCAGCTTGGGCTTTTCTGTGCCCAAGAAGAGAGTATAAACTATGTGATCATAAATAAATCATTTCAAATGCTTTGATAACATGACGTCTATTCACAACATTAAGTATCAAAAATAGCCACCTGTGACAATGAACTTGGTATTACTATGTGGCTAGAAAGTCAAAGTCCTTCTGTTAAAAACATAATAGTCTACATACAAGACCATAATTGAAAGATGAATAAAAAAAAATTCATCGAATAATTAGATATTTAGGAAAAATAAAAACAAGCTAGTGATCAGGCAAACGAAAAAAAAAAGTTTGGACAATTTGGCAAAGCTGTTCTATTTACCAGTCAAGCAGAACAACATGTGACTGTAATGCTTCCTGTGATGCCTTTCCTTTCAAAAAGGACTAAGAAGTTTGTAACATACCCAAAAAAGAAGAAAAAAACACTTTGAATTTTTATTCAATTTAACCATAGGGGTGATAAAATTGAAATTTCAATCATAAGAACAACATTATATAGCATTGTATATCAAGCAATACGCAAGACAAACTTTTGAGAACAGAATGAAATGGGGGAAACAATAAAGTGTTTTTTCACACTAGATGATCAGTTATCATGGACTGATCCAAAAGCTCAAAAACACATAGCTACCAATGATTTAACAAGATCAATTTCTGTTCACTTATTACTACATCAAGTACAAAAGACTTATCCAAATCAATAAATACTTAAAAATAAAAGTCATACTTTGTTATCTTCATTGCTTAGGCATTGTAAACAGTGCTGAACCACATGATTTCCATTAAGATCTTTGATGAGGGCCAAGAATCCTGGTTCAAGAGCTGCTACAACTAATGAAATTTGCTGCCTAGTTTTGAGAGTCTCAATCAGCTTCTGTACCACACGAGTGCTGACAGAAAATAAAATTAATGATGTCAAATTCAACTTCAGACACTCGATATAATATTTCAAGACTTGCATAAGTCGCATGATTACCCGTGAGTGTTTAACGAGATTCTGACAAGCTGCCCTGGCTCCTCGGTCACCATGAGTATGATCTGCATTCTCTGTTTTTCATCACAGACATCCAATAACTTCTGCATTAGGTAATTTCCAAAAGGATTCATCATAAGTTCCACGACATGATCAATGATCTCATTAAATATCACTTGAACATCTTCTGGTGTACCCTCGTCAAATATTCTTTGCAAGAATCTACAGCCATGCTGATCTTTGGCTATTAAATATATCAACCCTCGAGCTTCTGCTAGGGAATTATACTTGGGTAGCAAAGGGAATGAGCATGCGTTCCTTGGACTCCTAGGATTTTCATATCCTAAAACCTGGTGTCGGATTTCTAGCTCTGACCTCTGTAGCTGCTGCTTAGCAAAGCCACTTTCGTGCTGCACAGCACGCTGACACCTTAAAGGATCCGAACCCCTACTAACCCCTAAATAATTAAAACCTTCCCCTTGTATAATGAAACTCCCCTCACTTGTAATAGCATCTAGATTTCCATGGGGTATCCCAGTCCTAGCATTCGAAAGTGGCACACCTCTTGCATTAGGATTATTAGGCTGAGAAAGGCCATACTGCAGCAACTCCTGAACACTCACACAAGGCCTAAAATTAGTACAAAAAGAAGAATTGCTAGGCAATCTTGACACCCCCCCTTCTTCCAATAAACTCATTCCATATTTCTGCTCATAAAGCGAAGCATCAAACGCTGGATTCCTGCTCAAGGAACCAACAAGCTCCGGCACCATGGTTCCTCCCCTACAGTGGTAGTCGTTCATCAGCCGGCGCCTAGGAGAAACCACTGAACCAGTACTGAATCCATTCAATGGAGAGACCACCATACCGTCACGTTCACGCCATCTGGCACACCGCTGCTGCGACGATCCAAATAAATTAGGCATTTTATAGTCCTGAGTCAATCCTGACAATGCTGAGTTAATTTCAGCAGCATGAGTGATAGGACTCCTTGTCCTAGTAGTTAAAGGGGATTGAAACCCCACAGAATCACTAAACCCTCTCTCAAAACCGTTACAGTCCCCACCACCACGGCCGCCGCCAACATGATTGACAAAATCACGAAACGGAAGCACATTCGGATTATGGCGTCTATTATTATTATTATTGTTGTTGTTATTATCAGCAATGTGCATTTTAGTGAAATTGGCGCAGAGGCCTAGTTCATGAACCAACCTCTCAGACTCATTGAGCTTCTTCACAGTGAAATCAGGGATCTTACAATCGAAGCTTCTAGAAGCCACGGTGGATTTGAGGTCCTCGAAAGGAGGAGGCGATGACGAGAACAAACTCGAAGAAGAACCGTCAGATTGCAGAGAAAACCCACTCATAGGGGATTTGAAGTCATCATCGTAATACATACCATGAGCATGAGCATGACCATGGTGTGTAAGTTTCGTTACGAAAGCGGCATCATCGTCATCACCATGATGATGATGATGATGAAGGCGAAGGAGATTGTGTGATGTGGCGTGAGGGATCTCATCCAGCAACATTTCTAGCTCCTCCAGTTCCCCATCGTCTCTCACTTTTTCCATCGTCTCTCTCGCCATTTTTTCAAAACAAAAACAAAACTAACACACTCACTCGGTGGAGCCCCAGAAGAATCAGAACGGAAAAAGAAAATTAACCCATTAAGAACGAGACGACGTCGTGTGGGTAGGGTAGTGGAGGGGTTTGTTGAACAATCAAATGAAGGGACTCAATCGCATTTGCATTTGAAAAAGAAAAAGGGGAAAATAAAAAAAGATCACATACATCTATCTATCTATCTGGGTTATTGGGTTTTATTTTGAGAGGAGTTGGTGAAGCATGCAAAGATTCAACATTCTCATACGGTTACTGGGAACCGAACCGAACCGAACCGTAGGTGTACACTGCACACTACTCACACTCTCTCACGCCATTAAACTTGCAGAACAAGAAGAGTCGCTCTACACTTTCTATTTTCCCTTCAAATTTCTCTCTCTCTCCCCCTATTTATATATTATGAACAAAACAAACATACATACTGTGCTGTGCAAGTCTTTCTGGCACTGCATTTTATTTTTTAATTTTTAGTTTTTTACTTGTTCTTTTTTTATTAGAAAAATAATCAATTTTATCCTTAAAAGTGTGAGATATTAGTCAATTAATTCTGAAAAATGGAAAAAAAAATTACTCTTTTAATATTAAAAATTACAATAAATTAATGATAAAAAACTTAATAATCAATTATTCTCTAAATTTTATAATTTTCCATCTTTCATAACAATTTATTACCTATGGCATTTTGGGGATGAGATTGGTTTACCATTATTAATTACTATTTTCTGGAATGAAAATAATATTATTTTCTGGTATGAAGGTGAAAGTCCTTTGTGATGCGTGTTATCCACGCTCTGCTGTGAGAATGGGTCCAGTGGCATAATGAGTACTTTATCGTGGAGTTTTGATGCGGGTGCCGCGCGTGGAAATAGATTGCTGTTGTTTGTTAGTAATAAAAGATAATGAAAAATTTAAAATAAAATGTTTAGAAGAATTTTCTGTTACTGATATCTGCACGGATTGCAACAAGACAATTCTCCAAATTCTCTCGCCGAGAAGATTTGTTAAGTAGGATTTTTGCGTAATGTCTATATTACCCTTTTCCATATTTGTTTTCTCCGTTGCATGTCTATATTTGCTTTTTCGTAATCTCATACTCCACATAACTAGTATGGTAGTGCAACCAATAAGTTTAATAATTAATTTCATTGTGAAAATATTATAAATATTAGATAACGACAAATTTACATATCTTAAGAACAAAAGTACTATATAAAATATACTTTGAATTATTAATAATGAGATTTCTATTTTATTTTATTATACAATAATAAATTAAAAATATATACTTTTAAAATTGAAAATAATATTATAAAAATATGTCGTTTGAATTACAGCATATTGTTTTTATTTCTTATGTTTATTAATTTGATTGATAATGTGTCCACTACCCATTCAAAAAAAATGTGTCAACTATCAAAATTTAAATTCAGATTGTGTAAATTTAAGTAAAAATATTTAATAAATGAAAATAATGATTTATGTGTGTACCTCTTCTAAAATGATACATATGTACATTACATAAGATAAAGAATTTTTTATTAAAAAAACTATTTTATTAAGAAAATAAGCCTTCAAACCTTTGTTGTTTTAAAAGAAAAAAAAAAGCCTCGATCATATACAACTGAAATATAATTTATTTTGTGTTAGTTTAATTGAATGAATATATATATATATATATATATATATATATATATATATATATTGTTGCAACGTTCTGGGTTTGTAACCTTTTTTTTAAATCATTTTTACCCCCAAATAAAAAAGAAAGAGCTATCTTAAAAAGATGAGATGTAATCTGTAATAGTTATTTTACATTATAAACCCCCCTATCTTCTTTATTTTTAATTTCTTGCGAGATCAATTCCAAATACACGTCTGCAAAAGAAAAGGAGAAAGATGCATTTGTTTTTATATTATAAGTTTTTAGATAAAATTTTAGTTATATCTTATATGGTATTTGGATAATACAATCCGATCGAACACTGTTTTAAAGAAAATCAAAACAATATAAATTTATTGAAAGGGACAAGTATAGAAAACGATGGCTGAAAATAAAACATTTGAATGGTAATTTGGTTTGTTAGATCAACATAAAAATACAAGTTTAAACGGCGACAAATTAACTAAGGCAAATTGTTTGTAAATAATAATAGATATATGCTGAAATATAGCATTTTTCTTAGGCTGTAACCCAGAATCAGCCTTAAAACTAAAGAGGGCACATTAAAAAAAAACTAAAGTCCACGAGCAAAATCCATGAGTTTGTTTGCATAAGATTTTCTCTTATAAGTAATTTTAGGATAAAAAAATAAATAAAATAAAATAATTTTTTTTATAAATTAAAATGAACTTTTCATTAATTTTATTTGTATATATTTTCTTATCTTTTAGAAAATTTATAAGAGAAAGTTTATAATTTTCTTCTCAAACAAGTTTACCAAACAGATCTTATATTAGAAAAATAGGATTATTCATCGGCTTAAATATGTTTGGTTGGTGAAAAATATTATAGATATTGTAGTACTTCACCTTATTCATGTTTGAATCATATGCTTATTATATTTTTAATTAGAAATTTAATTTTTTAAATGAGAAAAATAATTTAGTTTTTTTAAAAGGAAAAAAAAATATAATTATTATTCATATAAATATAAATTATTTTCAATAAGAACCTGAATACAAGCACGGTGAGAATCAAGTATTGGTCATTGAAGTGTACGTTTGATCATAACAGCGGGTCACACGAATAAAACTTACCTTTTAAAACGGGTTTATTTTAGTAGAATTTGTTACGAAGTGGCAGGATACGAAACACAATGGATATGCTATTTTTGGAAAATTGCACGATGAATTGGTACTAAAACACGTTTTTAAGTTTTAACTTTTAATTTTGGTGATGTTGGAATGAGACCTACACCTTAATGCATATTTTAATAATTCTAATTGTTGATTTGAGAGGAGGCTTCCTCGTGCAGAGTTTTCACCATACTCAACCTCTTCATTGCTTTTGCTATAAACTAAAGTGATTAGTGACCAAAAAGGAAAAGAGAAGCGATCAATTAAATTTATAAAAACCAAACCATTTGCCAATTTATTATTTAGATGGAAAATGGTGAAAGCTAAACGTGGACAATTGTCGACATGATACCATCCACGGAGGAGGTGGCTTTGTCTCAAAGGAAAGGACACTGTTGGCATTTTGGATTTCCAAAGGCCAAAATTTTGAGGAAATGAAAGTTTAATAGGCATTGCATATTTGCATTGCATGAGAAAGTGGTGAAGATGGTTTGATTCTGTTCCTTAGTGGGAAAGCGAGAAACCGTTTGGACCCACATGCGCCTGCCAGCACCTTATTTCCAGAATTGGTCCACATATGTTGTGGAGCTCCTCCTATGATAAAATGACACGTGGCATATTATGTACCAGATGAAAGAGATGATCTCTAGTTCTGCCTAGGTTTATAGCTCTACTTTAGGACTAGGATTTTAATTTTTAGGTCTAATCAAATAGATCTCTTTTGGATAACTTTTTACTATGTCTTTAAAGCAATTATTTGTATTTGTATAATAAATACTATTATATTTTATGTTTAAATATTTTTTCTTTTTAATATGAAAATACTAAATAGAGATATGCTAGTTATATTTTCTCTAATATTTTCTTTTTAATATTTTTTTATTGATTATAATTTACAAAAGATAATATCTAAAAAAAAGTGCGAGAAAGAGCGTTATTAACATTTCTCTTGAAAACATTTAGATTTAATCCTAGTAAAATTGAAAAAAAAATTTGTTCTCATAAAATTAAACTTTATTAGTTTTTTGGCTTAGTTGATTTCCTAACTTAAGTGACACTCTCACTATTCATTGACACATAGTTGATTACTATTTTTTTACAATCTATGGGAATTAAAAAAACTCACAAAGTGAAAAAAAACCTCTCACAATTAAAAGTTGGTTTTTGTGAGGAAGGGAGGGTGCGAGGAGTACTTCAAGATGAATGTGAAGGTTGGTTTGAATCTCGATGTGGTCAAGAATCGACACAAGATCTATGAATTAAATGAGTTGGAGAAGCACGAGGGGCAATCGATATGGAGTTTGATTTTGGAGCAGTTCAGTGATATGTTGGTTCAAGTTCTCCTCACCTTTGTCATCATATCATTCATTCTCCCGTGGTATAACGACGATGAAGGCGACGAGATGGAGATGACAACGTTCACTTCCTTCTCGAGATAATTTATTTAGACAGAAGGGAAGGCGAATTTTAACCTTCTTGTATCTCCATAATTGCTTCTTACACCCTTTTAACCTTCTAAAATATCTTATCCAAAATGTAATTTTATATTATGGATTAACCTCTCTACAATGTAATGTAGAATGCAAATTTTTACATCCGAGAGATGGGCCATAATACAGAATGCAAGAAGCAAATTTAGAGGTGCAGGAAAGAATTGCCCCAAATCATTTAAGATGGGCCGCAATGAAGATTGTTGTGCATGTTGATGTTGGATTGGGTTGTGATAAAAACCTTCATTGGAAGTTCACGATGGGATCATCTAGGAATGAAATTTTAAGTCCAATATTTAGCCTCCAACACGTATTGTTAACAAACGATCTTATCTCATGTTTTACTCCTCATAATTTAATGTTTCTAAAATGAGGAAAAATAATACTTTTTGAACTACACGATAGACTCAGAAAACACAAAAAAATGTCAGGTATTTCGAGAGATACAAGTTAGATTAATTGGGACGAAAATTGGGAATTTGAGGGTGAGTGTGTAATTCAATGAAAATTTGGAAACAAAAATAAGTGAACCAAAATTGGAAGGCACCACAATCCAAGGATTGATTGGCCTATGAATGTGACGACCCGCATCGTCACTACTATATCACTAACTCTAATTGGGTGAATTTCAAATTTTAATAAAAACTCTATTAATTTGATTATGAAAATGAGAGTAAATTATTCGCGATATTACACTTGTCATACTATATGTAAATATATAAATAAATACACAAACATGTATATCTTAAACCATCATATGTCAGGATATAAGTTAATTGTATTTACAAGTATTTACGCCTGAAATGTACATATCCATTAAAAAGAAATCAAAAGACCAACTAAGAAAGAGTTGACTATCAAAACACAACTCTTTCCAAAAAGAATTCTAATTTCATTACGTTGGCTTGGCGGCTCTAACAAAAAGAAGATCTCCCTTAAAGGTCACCTACTGCTGCTCATCTGCTCACATGAACGAATGTTCACGATCATCACAGGTACCAACCACACGGTACAACAAATGCAAGGGTGAGTTTATTATATAAAGCCAACAAACATCAAATAGCTGCAATTGGGAAGGAAACAGCATTACCCACCACAATCATTAACAAAAATTCATGATTCCAATACACACTCAACAAACCAATCATCCAATGCATTTCACAACTCAAACAATCATGCATAGAATGATGCATGCACCTGACTCATCTATCAGCATGCAATGTGGTACCATATCTCGGAAATAGCCTCTCATAGGAAAAATGACTCACCGCCTATCAGGGTCACCCTGTCGTGCATTGGTCATTCCCCCACCCGGTGATCAGCCAGTGTAGCTAGGGAATTCCAAACCTGATGACCCCTTAGTACCTACGTTTTCAGCCCACTGAAACCCACAGGTACGTGCGTGTCTTCATTCTATTTCCATCCATGCACATGAAGTATGAAACATGGGCATCATCAATGCATGACCCGGCTAGGAACAAATCATTCCTCGCAAGGGTAACCCATCATGCACCCCCATGTACATACATAACACACCAATGTGGGCTCACCGATGCACTGACCGTGGCTAGAAACAAATTCATCATCGCAAGGGTAACCAACCGATCATTGTCCCCCACGTGTACATACACAGCCTACAACCATGGGCACCATCAATGTATGACCTGGCTAGGAACAAATCATTCCTCACAAAGGTAACCCGTCATACACCCCTCATAGGTATCCATGTATATCCACACACAATGACATTATTCACATCGATATTATCTTTCATCAATGTCATTATCAATCTCAACATCATATCATCTCAATATCATCATCATGCATATCAATATTATTTCATTTCAACATCATCAACCACGTCAACATTATCTCATTTCAACATCATCAACTACATCAACATTATTTCATTTAAACATCATCAACTACATCAATGACATCTCAATTTCAATATCATCAACGACATCACAAGCAATCACATTTCACATCTATACATAATACATATGTCGGAGACTCACATTCCCCAGGTCTTCAGACAACCCAAATTTCATACATTCACAATTCATCATATAACAAGACTAATATTTTTAGGAAAATTCTAAATTAAAGAGGATGACTACAATATATTAAACACACTTTTATGCCCATTTAAAAAATTTAATAAAGAATTAAATAGGAAAACATATTATAAAATTTTGGACAGAGTCTCCTCTGTAATTAAGACTTTTCCCAAAAATCCAATCATTACAACAATATTATTCACAGTTTATCCATCAACAAGCCAATTGATCGCATCTCATTAGTTAAAAACATAGTTTTCTTGAAAACGAGCACACGCAGGAACAAACACACATCAATCATAAATACATTCATCCCACTAGTTAAAAATGTAGTTTTTCTTGAAAACCAGCACACAACAGGGACAAGCAGATATCCTCATAGTTGGACTCCCTGGCCCCCAACTATAGTATCTAAACTATTACCAACATAATAAACTCCCCTTAGCTAACTAGGAGTTCTTCTGTTAAAACCTCACAGTGTTGTTTTGGAGATCCTTCAATACGCATGTTTTTGTCCAAACACAGAGCTCTACATACCAAATTGAAGATAATTTAGTATAGATTTCTAAGGTAATATCAATATTAACATTTGGGGTCAAATACTCACTCAAATCAAAAAAGGGCTAAAAGGGTGTTTTGGGAGTTCACATCAAAAGATATAATTTTAAAATTTCGATCACACTAATGTAACCAGGGCTCAACAAGGATCACAGAAATGACATCAATTTCATAAAAAAGAGACTTTTACAACATCTCATTTTCAAAGGGTTTTTCAAAGGAAATGTAAAACTCCCAACAACGGTACCCAAAACACAAGAGACACTAAGAGAAGCTTAAACTAGCTAGAAGAAGACAAAGGAAACCAAGAAAGAAGGATTTGGAAGCTCTGTTCTTTACCGAAACTTCGAGAAGAATTTCAAAGGTTCTGCTCTGATTAAAGTGTTCCTCTCCGTGCGATGGTCCAATAGCAAGCGACAGTGCCTCGTGGTGGTCACCGGTGGCCATGACTGGTGGAGGAGGAGGAGGAGGTTTGGTGGCTGTTTTGGGGGAGAAGAAGCCATTTTTTTCAAGTTTGGACGTTGCTAGACATATTTAATGCCAACTTCACTCGCTCAAGCCAGCAAAAATGTCTGCAAAATTCGCTTGGGCAAGTTGACCAAATTTTAAAATATCTGTTTCAGTGAAAAATTATTATCTCACTCTAGAAATGTTATTTTTCCAATCCCAACGGTCAAAAGTTTTATATTTGGGTTAGAAACCTATATTTAAAATATGAAGATGATCCAACGGTTAACCAATTTAGAATAGTGATTTTACTAAAACCAATTTAGGATCAAACTCGAAATCACTCAAATACAACGCATCTTAAATAAATTACACATAACTTGACCTCTATGCCAAGCAATTGTACATGGATAATTCAAATAATATTTCAACTAATCTTAATTAATAAAGTAATCAAATTATACAAGGAATACATCACACATATATTTTAGGTTATCAAAATTTTAGGGTGTTACAATGAACGCCACAAGGATAAGCATCCTTGATAAGTTTAGAGATTCTCAAAAGAACCTAAGAGAACTAGTCTCACTCACAATGTAAGAATTGTAATATGATGTGTCTTTCATTCACAAAACAAGATATACATGTACCTAGCCATAGGATACCAAAAGTCTAACTCCTCTTATTTATTGTTGATAATTATCTTAATTAAGTGTCTTAATTGTCATTTAAGTCACTCAATAGATGTAAAAATACACCAACAGTCAATATTATTCTAAACATCTTATTACAAACTTTATTTAATAAATAAAATAAAACTAGACATCTTCATTCCTCAAGTTGCTTTATGTAGTTGATCAATTTGAGTTTCATCCCTTGTAGTTGTGAATTTAGTTCAATGAAAGTTGACACCATTTGATTCAAGGCTTCATTGGCTTTCTTAGCATGTGCCTTTGTTATTGGTCCACCAAATTCTTGTATTGTTTTAATGTCCTTGTTTCTTATTTGATTATCATCAGGTTGGATTGTGACACTTCCCATCCTATTTTATAACTTCAATTGGAAGCATCGTTTTCTTTTTATTTTGAATGGTAACATATGGGATGGTATGTGTGATGTGTCTTATTCAATTACATAGCTTAAGATCATCTAATGTGACGTGTTTGGACCAACGAATAAAGTTGTGTGAAAGGATGCATCTATATGAGCTAGGCAAAGGTGTATAACCAATTATGCCATGTTTTTTGCTTGTTCCATTTCATGTTGTTATTCTTCTTGTTTTCTACATATTTCCTGTTTCTATTCTTTTTTTGTTTTTTTTTTCCTGTTTCGTTAAGTTTGCTCCACAACAAAAATGCAAAATACCATATGTTAGATCACACGTAAAGAGTAGTGTCATGTGACTCGTGTCCATACTCTATATATGCAATTTATTGTCAATTTTCTAATCGTAAAAGGAAAAAAAATTATGCAATAGTTATACAATTACACCAAAAATAGTGTAACATGCAAAATATAGATATACATTAGTTACATATCTTGCCATAACATAGTAATGTTGGGATTTTTATCCTCATAGTAGGAAGGATATATTTTGAAGCACAATAATTTTGAAAAAGTGACAGTACCTTCATTTTTTTATCAAATGGGGGAGATGGATCCAAGGAAAGTAGAGATTTACATCCCAATTATGTTGGCATCCCAATTTTTACAACTCCAAACAGATCCAACTCTTAATATATTAAAGACTTAAAAAATTAATAGTAACTAGACAAAACATAAACTTGATTTCTTTAAAGAAATTGAGATCAAAGAGTAATGGGTTGGTCCAATCCAATTCACCAAAAAAGTAAGAGATTCAAGATCCTCAACTTTACTTTGCTTTTAGCCTAGCTAGCCTCTTCATGTAAATGCAATCCATAGGTGTTGAATTGCTCCTCAATCTTCACTCTTTAAACAACTTGTTAGTAACTTTTAGAAAGTATTGTGTTTTATTTAACTTAATTTTTCATCATCCAAATGTGTTGTTAAAGCTTAGTCAACAATTTAGGAGTCTAACTCAATCGATTGAGTAGAATGTGTGAATTATTATAAATCTCCTATTATTATGTTTAATTCTAACAAATAAAAAAAAAACTTGGATAGCATATTCATTCATCAAGTTCAATGTATTAATCGATAAATTCAACATAGAATATGTGCGTCAGATGCTCAACATTGATGTCATCAAAACCAAGATGACTTCTCTTTTTTTTATCCATTTCATTTATTTCCTCAATGTGAGTAAAACTTCGATCAAAAGGGGGCCTTATCAGAAGCCGAGTTAGACTTGTCAAAGCCAATCATTTCAAATTCTTATGTACTCATTGCTTTGAGTAGATCTAATTCTAAAACCTCGTATCTTGAGCTGCATATTCTAAAGCTCAATGTGCTTCTGCCCCTCTCAAACCATATGCTTGGTACTTATATGAGTTATGAATGATTGATAATTTTGAAGTGTTGTTTTGCATTGCAGATTGTTGAGTTAAAAGTGGAAATGGTTGGGATACATGAGAACAGACTAAGGCAATGCCCCTCAAAATTGAAAGGTTGGTTTGTTGAATTGTTGTTGTTGATGTTGTAGATGATTTGCATGGAAAACCATATATGCATATATAATAATTCGTATTTATTTGACATTGGATGTGAATGCATCTACGTGTAGGGATAGAGAAGGTGGAAGTGGATGGTAACAACCAGAAAGTTGTAGTGATAGGATACTCACACAAGAACAAAATCTAGAAAGCAGTGAGAAAGGCTGGTCTCAAGGCTGATTTTTGGTGTGCTCAAAATGACTTGCTTGATGCTTATGTTAGTGCTGGTTATGCCAACTTTAGATTTAACAACTTTAGCATCCTCTAGCCATATAAATTATTATATGACATCATATCATCTTGGTCTCGACTAAATTACCAAATTGAGTTTTATTAATTTTTTTATTGTAAATTGAAAATCTATTAAGTGTCACAGGGAAATTAATTAAAATTATAGTCACATGATGATCCTAGATTATAGTATCTCGATTTTTTTTTATATTTAAAGATAACTTAGAAAGATAGACTTATAGTGCAATGTTTTCTTCACACCAATCCTAAATGACATCACACATCTATGGAGTTTCTGATAGCTAAAAGAAAGTTGTTTTATGGAATCTCATGTCAATTTGGAACTTGAATATCTTCTAACTTTGGATTATCTAATTGATAATTGATAAAAAAAAGTCTTGCATTATCCAACAAATGACAAATATTTAGTTAATTGCATTCATTTGAAATAGTAAAGTTCGGATAACATAAAAAATAAAAACAAAAGATGATTTACATTATTTTTTATTATTAGATCATTTTCATAAATATTATAATTGTAAATTAAGTGGTAACGAGGAAATTTATTAAGAGTACAAAAGCAAAAAATAGTGATACAATTTAAGTTGCAAGTTCAAATATTATTTTAAGTACCAAACAAGTCCAATTCTTAGTTGTTGAGTGTGTGTGAATATTTTAAATTCAGATAATATCTTCAATTTTTATTGATAAAATATTATTTTAATTAACATTTGAAAAACACTATATAATAAATTTGCATATTAAGCATCTCAATTTTAATTAAACAAGTTTGTAACCTTATCGAATAAGTTGTAGATTAATTAAAATAATTTATCAAACATACTCATAAGTCATAAATATTGACAATCGTATTTAATCCGGTTTCTATTTTATGAAAAATTTAAATGTAGTTTATTTTTAAATAAAAATGTTAATTTTTTTATCAACCTTTAAAAAATATTGTTTTCTTTTCTATATTAGAAAATTAGTATTTTAGTTTGACTCAAATTGTTTGCGTACTATATAAACTAATTATTTTTGTATATAATTAAAATTAATAATAAATAAATATTTTTGAATATTAAGATTATATTTTGGATTTATAATTTAAATTGTAATATAATATTTTTAATTAATTAATCAATTATCTAAAGTGAATAAACTAATAAAGCCAAGAAGAGGTTGAAAGAGAAGGGGGAAATCTCTTTTGTTCTATGTCTCTGAAGCTCAAAGCGTTGAACTGCTCCTTCTTCTTCAATGGCGGCAGAATCATCTCACAGTAACGCTAAACGCCCCTTTATGGAAGAAGAAGACGACGAATTCTCCAAAAAGCCACCGTAATTTCTTTTCCCCTTCTTGCCGCTCACAAACCCTAATTTCATTCATTCTTATTGAGAAAATTCCAGTAATCGGTAGAATTGATTTTCAGACTTAGGTTATTGCATATTGGCTTCTGTGTTATTTTGATTCGGGGATTATTATGTTGTGGATCACCTCCAACGCCTATAAAGTTCAAATTTCTGAACCCAAAATTTGGCCTTCTTCGAAGCTAGTTTACTTTAAATTCATTATGCTTGTGTATGAATACTGAATGCTGTGTAATATGTTTTGTGTTTTTCTTTTAACTCATTCATCCCACTAGCGGTGATATGTTGTGTTTGTGTGTGTCCCCTTGTGCACGTTTTAGCTTTTTGAGATTATTGTTCTGATGAGTTTGTGGAACTGAATTTTGATATGCTTGCATTGAATTTATAAATTTATACAGAGCAAAAAGGGTTAGGTTTCCAAAGGGAAAGAAAGTGAAGCAAGGAGATGAAGTGGTGGTGGACAAAGCAAACGTTGAGGAGGGTGAAGAAGTTGACTTGGTGAATGCTAAAATTGCTACCAATGCTGCCAAAGAGCGGGAGAAACTCAGAAGGTTTCTAAAGGGAAAGAAAGTGAAGCCAGGAGATGAAGTGGTGGTGGACAAAGCAAATGTTGAGGAGGGTGAAGTTAACTTGATGAATCCTAAAATTGCTGCTGCCAATGAGCGGGCAAAACTCAGAAATCAAATTACTGCTGAACTCCTTAGGGAGAGTGCTGGAGGTATCACAAACGATTTATCGGCTGCTGAAGTGACATATGAGGTTTGTTCTGAAGTTTTTCCTTAACTTATGGACCCAGATGAACTTTTTAACTAAATTAATCTTTATCATTTCTGTTTAATGCCTTTTTTTTTTTTATGGATTCTAGTAGCATCAATTGTACGCCTGGTAAATCTTGTCGTATTTTGGCTGTTGTTCAAATGTATTTTTGTAGTGTGATTCATTCCTAAATTGGGAGCAATTTTTATAGTAAAAGGTATTGGTGCAGTGATCTGTTATTGGGTCCACATAAAGGATAGGCAGGCAGTGATAGGTGATATGTTGTGGCAGGATAATGAGAATTTTGTTGATGATGGGATTCAAATTGAGCCTTTCAACCTAGAGAAAGAAAGGGAAGAAGGTTATTTTGATGCTGCAGGAAATTTTGTTGAATATATAAGAGAGAACGAGATTAAGGTGAGGGATTTTTTATATTGTTTTTCATTTTTGATTTGTGACTATTTCATTTGAGTTCTATTAATAAATTAAGGAGCCTTACAGGATGCGTGGCTTGATAACGTTGAAGTTGATCCAAAATATGCTGCATTAAGCTCTGTAGCAACAAATGATGAAGATGAGGGGCCCCCAGACCTTTCTTCTAAAGATATTGGAATCATGAAGAGGCGCATTGCAAATGTTCTTGAACCTGGGGAAACGGTAAGCCTATATTTTTCCATTCTTAATTATCTGATTTTGATGTTTTTGTTCTACTGAAGCATCATTGTAAAATACAATATATGTATTTGCCAGCTCACTCCAGAGTAGAAGCAGTAGATCATCTATTTATTTAGGCAAACATTTGTTTTCTTTAGGGCTAAGCAGTTGGGGCATTTCTTGTTGAGGAACTTTATATCCATATAATATATAGTAGTTAAAAGTTTATACTCTTAATGTGTAAAGAATAAGTAATTTCGATGTTGTGATTTTTAAGTTGGAACAAGTAAATGCAGAAAATAAGAGAAGTGAAATTTGCTGCTAACTCCTTAGTTACCTATGCTATTTTACTTTTAACTTGAGTTGGAACTTGTTTAGTGGTTTACCTCTCTCTGTCTCTCATTGTTAGCAGAGAAAAACCTGATGATTCCCAATTTACCAGACTAAATGGATAATGCTGTTCGTAAAAATAAAAATGAAATTTATTGTTATAAAAAATTATATTTGGCATGTAACTAACTGCCATTATTAATTTTATATCATGTTCAATTACTTGATCTCTTTATATCTTTGTAATTTTAAGTCATTATACTTGAGTAGGATGCAATTTATCTATATATAATACATCATCTACTTTGTTAAGGGGTGTTTGAGGGTCATTTGCTGGGCTTTATTAACAGATAATTCTTCCAATAGGTCTTGCAAGCCTTGAGAAGGTTAAAAGGTAACAGTGACAGAAAGGCAAAAATGTCTGCTGAGACTAAGATTGTATTTGACCAGCTAACTGAGGATGCTATGAAGCTGATGGAGAATGGTGAATACAGTTAAGTTATTCTCCCTGGGCTTTGTGATATTAGGCATGGTTCAAACACATAATCAAATCTCTAGTTGAGCCTTTACGCCTTTACTATTCAGAGAAATGTCCCACTCTTGGCACACAATCTCTATGATAGGTTCCTAAACGTGCTATATCTAGGGACAGGACAAGGGTCTTAGCGAAAGAGGTTTAGATAGCTTGATGAGACCCTTTATGTATTGCAATTTGTTTTGCTTCATTTTTTTGAAAGTTGCATATTTCTGCATGATGCTTAATTGTGGTTCTTTTACATTTTTTTCCAGATGTTTATCATGAAAAGCAAGAGGTTTTTGATCGTGAAGCAGGTCAGTGTTATACACAATGCTTTATTCTATTTATATTATATTTTATTGTTTTGTTTTCATCTTTTAGTTCATGGTTTGTCATTAGAGTTGCATTATTTGTTTTAATATGCTGTTTGATTTTCTAACTTAATTGGATTTAATTATTTGTTTTTTTTACTAATATGTTTCTGTTCAACTTATGTTTTTATGATGGTCATGATGCGATATGAGATTTCAATTATCAATATCATACATAGTGTTGGTTAATTCTTGGTATTTGAGGAAACTAGTTTTTGGACTTCCATATTAAGCTTTAGATTTTGGGGCAGTATATTTAATCTCCATTTTTTCTTATCTCTTCTTTCAATGATGATACAGATAAGAAGCACTGAAGGGTACCTACTTCATAGTACTACTACTAATTGCTTAATCCTTATGCCTTCTATAATCTCCCTTTTTCAGAAGGATATGAGAAGTTAGCCCAGGCAAATTATGATATGTTTGCTGATGATGATGAGCATGATACCAGTAAGCCATCTACGGATGAAAATAATGCAGTTAGTCAATCTTCTTCAGATGCCATAAATTCTGGTCCTGAGGGTAAATACATTGCCTCTCTAAAATTGGCTTCGGAAATGGATTTTTTTGTTACTGATAAGAATTTTACTTAATATGGTTCTACTTTCCTTTCCAGGTGGAGCATCACAAAGCGATTACGTGTATGATGAATCTTCTGGGTATGACTCTTCTCTTCCATCTAACTTTTTGGAAATAATCTGATAGATATGTGACATTAGTTAATGAATTCTTTTATCAAAAAGTTTTGTTATAAGCTTGATCTGACATCAATTTATTTGATGGTCCAGTTACTATTACAGCAGCAATTTGGGCTATTATTATGATCCAAATACAAGGCTCTATTACTCAGCAGCATCGGGGCAATGGTATAGCACATTCATGATTCATTTTAGTTTGTGTGGTGTGTGAATTTTCATTTTGATAGCTTTTGGCCTCTATTTATTTGCAAGTGTCCCAAACTACATGACTTTGGATATGGCTTCTTTGCTCTTTTGTTTAAATTTTATTCTTGACTAATCGATAATTGTTGTTGCCAACTATATCAAGAGACGTGATGCTTGTACTTAATCTTGATCTTGGGGCAAAAAAACATGCTTGGTGATCGGTACACTTCTATTATTCAAGGAACAAAAAGAACCTGAAAAGAAAGAGGGGGTCGGTTTTTGTCTATCTATAAATTTCTTACAATTTGTGGGGGATGCCATGAGGGATGGACCTTGCAATAGTAGCCATATATAGTTCACAATCACTGTTCGTTGTTTGTCTTATTGCAAATCATGTTCATAGCTCACTGGGAAATGTTTCTTTCTGTTTAAACACAGGTACTCATTTAAGGAGGAGACCGGCACATATGAAGAAGTTCACGAGGTTGCATCCAATGTGAGCTGAGTGACTAGTTTAAGGGGGAGAATAGGCTATTTAGCATAGCCACAATCACTGTCTATCAGTGTGGCTCATGTACAGACCGAAGCACTCTTGATCTTTTTGTACGTTATGAGGGACTTCCTTCTTAGGTGCTACTGCAAACAGTTGTGCTTTTGATTATTTGGTAAACAAATTTTTTAAGTAATTTTTAACTTTTTTAATAGATTTTAGCGTTTTTTCAAAATGTTCAATATTGTTTGAAATACCAAATAAAGTAGTATTTTTTAAAATGTTAGTTTTTAGTTTTTTATATTTTATTTTTCTTATCTTTAAAATATTTATTCAATTTTATTTTTATTCTTTTAAATGTGATTTTACATTTTTCAGTTATTTCAATAACGAATTTGATCGAATATTTATGATTTAATAAATTAGTAGTTAATTTTACTGAATATTTATTATTTAATTAATTTAAAAGCTTTCAACTTTCAATTAAGTTTTCAACCTTCAACTAATTTTTTTTCCTAATTTTGCGTTACTTAATCCCTCACAATTTCACACTTCAAAAGCCTTGGCAATATGCATACTTTACATACATTTGCAGTAATAAGTAGTGGCAGTTAACCGTCAATTTCTTTAATCACAAAGTTGGATTTTCATTCATTCGTGTCACGTCAATTAAATTAAATTTTATTAACATACAATATTCTTTTAAATTTATCATTACTAATAAAAAGAATAATATCAAAATAGGAACCTTGTTGATATAGGCACAACTTCTCTCACAAAGTTAATACTATTAATCAGCTGACAAATAAAATTCGTATATGCTTAACAAAAAAATAAAAAACTTCAAGAATGAATAACAGGTCATTATAAAACATGTCAATATTCAACATAAGGCAATCATCTGACTGTATATGAATAGTATTTCGTCATAGCTTAGAAGATCGGATGATGATGAGTTTTTTTTGCCATATAAATCACTAATATAATGAACAACTTAACTTTTTAGTCCATATAAAAAATTTCCCTTTAACCAATATATAAGTAGTTTTATTTTAAAAATTATTTTTCATTGATTAAAGTAATAAAGTAGAAAAATTATAAATTTGAATAAAATAAAATTGATCAGAAACACATTAAAGGAACAATGCATTCCCCCGATGTAAAATAAATGTTATTCATGATTCCACCATTATATTATAGCGTATAAATAAATATTAACGTAATTCTCAATATTTCAATTATTACTAGCATGAACAACCAATTATAGTCATCGTACCGAAATAATTTCACTACAATTATTCAATGTTTTTTTACTGCAATTTTTCAAGATTCTCTACTTTTATTAGTTTTATACGCTTGTCTTTACGAAGATCCAAGGCTATCTTGAGTGAAAATCTCCTTTATATTGATTGGTTAGATATAAAGCTTAAGGATGTTTATGCCATTGTTTGAATATTTTATTTTATGAATGAAAAATAATTTCATCTCATACCTCAAAAATTATAAAAAAAGGAATATTATATAGAATAGATTATTTTATTTTATTTATTTTCATTTCATATTATTTTAATATATCAAAACTTATTATTATTGTTCCATTATATTCCATTTTGTCTGCTTTTATTTATTGAAACAGAAGGGTAATAAGAATGCTTGATAATGTTCAAAATAAAAGCTATGCCACTGTGTCCCATGCTCACGCATGTTCACATTAAAAAGCACCACCTTTTTCGGATTGCGCCGTCTTAAAGCGTTACAGAGAATGCGACCGAAGCAACGAAACTAATTTTGCGCCAGATGCTCTGAATTATGGTTGGCATCGTAGGATCGAGAAAATTAAAATTATCTTATCACATTATTATTAGAGACAAAAGAAATAAAATTTTGTTTTGGCATTTATAAATATTTAATTATAGAATTAATTTATTAATTATAATTAAAATTTTATTTAATCTTTTACTTAATAAAAAATTCAATAAAATTCTTTAATAATTATTTTAAACCACTTAAATTTCTCTATTATTAAAAGATTCAATCACATTTTTTAATTATTTAAAAATATTATAATTATATAAATTTCCTTCAATTTCATTATTTTAGTTATAATATTATTAAAGAATTGAATAATCTAATTGAATTGATAAATGTTAACAAAAATATACGTTTATTTGTAAACCATTATAGTACTTAGGTAAAGTTTTTAATAATTAAGGTTTTCAATTAAAATATCATTAAACAATTGAAAGATGTTATTAAACTTTTTAACAATTAAAGGATTTAATTTAATTAATATTTTTTTATAAAATAAATGTATTAATTAACATATTTTGAGAAATTCAAGCATGACCCTGTTAGGCACGCTAAGATAGGTTTGTTTGAGAGGAGATAGAGCCAAAAAAAAGGAAAATGAGAGGAAATCAATTCTACCTTATTTCCAAACTTTTTATGTCATAAACACAAACCGTTTGGCGTTGGAATCTTTTACTGACTCACGCGTGAGGCAACGTGATCACCACCTTGTGGAATGCAAGCACTGTCCAATCCCAATCCAATCCATGGCAAACGCCAGTTCCTGAGATTCAACGATTTCTCTAGGTGAAAGCCTAACTAACTAACTAACTAAAGACCACGATTTTCCGCATCTAGCGAGCGTAACACATGTCTGAGGAGATCAATGGCGGAACGTCCATGGACTCCACCGAATCGCGGTGGGTTATCCAGGACGAGGACGAGGACGCGTCGGATTTGGAGAACTTCGACGCTGATTTGAGATTGAGACGCCACGCTGGCGTGGTGGATTCCGAGGACGAAGAGGATAACGCGGAACAGAGACTCATACGCACTGGTCCTCGCCTCGATTCCTTCGACGTCGAGGCTCTTGAAGTTCCCGGTGCTGCTCATAGAACTGACTATGAGGTCTCTCTTTCCTTTTTCTCTTTTAGATTCGGTTAGGTTGAAATTTCTGATGAAAGAATATTTAAATCAATCTAAAAGTTTTTTCTATATGTGGGGCCTTGTGAATTGTGATTGTTAGTTTAGTGTTATGACATGGTCTAAAAATGGAAAATAAGGTGAAGAAAATTAGGTATGGAATTTAACATGGTTCAACCTGCAGTCTACGTTCGCGGCGGCCAAAACAGAGTGAAAGTTTACTGTGGAGAGTGAAAATTAAACCAAGCAGCATTGCAACCTTAATGATGATCTTACAATTCAAGCTATTTTATAACAATTTAGTGTTGTTCCTTTTGTTGAGTTTCTGGATTATATGAATTTTAGTCTGTAAATCACTGATGTATTTTCTAATTGTTCATGGGCTTGTGTCTGCTGGTCCACCCCGTAAAGTGTCTTACTGGTCATCATGAGATTATATAGCTTGTTAGTGTAGTGGAACATCAGCATCTAATGTATTAATACTATTATCTGCTTGTTGTCTTCATTATATTTCATTGCAGGACATCAGTGTGGGTAAGAAGATTGTATTGGCTTTTCAGACACTTGGTGTTGTCTTTGGTGATGTTGGAACAAGTCCATTATATACCTTCAGTGTTATGTTTAGAAAGGCCCCTATTAATGGAAATGAAGACATTCTTGGAGCTTTATCACTTGTCTTGTACACTTTAGTCTTGATTCCTTTAGTTAAGTATGTCCTGGTGATTCTGTGGGCCAATGATGACGGTGAAGGTATATTAAATTAAACTGTTCTTGAATAAAGCTTCTGGCAGTTATGTCCTCAAAGTCATACTTGTTCTAAAACCACTGCAGGTGGTACTTTTGCCTTGTACTCCTTGATCTGTCGACATGCTAAGGTGAGTCTTCTCCCCAATCAGTTACCATCCGATGCCCGTATATCAAGCTTTAGGCTGAAGGTGCCATCCCCTGAGCTTGAAAGGTCATTAAAAATCAAGGAAAGACTTGAGAGTTCTCTGACTCTGAAGAAGACTCTACTATTATTTGTTCTTGCTGGTACTTCTATGGTTATTGCTAATGGTGTTGTTACACCGGCGATGTCAGGTTATATACTGATGTTACTTCATGTATACCTGTAATTTCTTCAGACTTGCTTTGGTCACTGTGTTCAGGATGATGTCAATACCATTTCCATATTGATACAATGATATGCTGTTGCTTGTATTCATGACCAGCTATTGTTTTCATTAACTCTTTCTTCTGTTTAGTTCTTTACAATAATTTTCTTTCTATTGTTGCTTTGCTGCAGTACTGTCATCTGTTGGTGGTTTAAAAGTTGGGGTAGATGCAATCAAGAAAGGTATTATGTAACCTATTAATGAACTCTATTATCTGTAATAGTTATTAATACCTAGATTGATGGTCAGATATCCACAGACACATCCAAATAATTTCAGTTTAGACCTTTTATCTTTTCTGTCTTTGGCTAAAATAAATCATCTAAGCTTAATGTAATATCACTGCTTCTATCTATTGAGTTGGTTCGAGAGAATAAAAAGCCTTTTTTTTATAAAAAAATCTGGGTTTTTTTAGATGGGTTGGGAGGTGGGTATATTATTAAGCTGATTTATATCCTTATGTTGTGATCATTTGTATGGTTGCTTGAATCTTTTCTTTTCTTTTTGACTCTGCAGATGAAGTGGTGATGATTTCAGTTGCCTGCCTTATCATTTTGTTCAGTGTACAAAAGTATGGAACAAGTAAAATGGGACTTGTAGTAGGACCTGCTTTGTTCTTATGGTTTTGTTCTCTTGCGGGCATCGGGATATATAATCTTGTCAAATATGACAGTAGTGTCTTGAGGGCATTTAATCCGATTCACATCTACTATTTCTTCAAGAGGAACTCAACTAAAGCATGGTATTCTCTAGGGGGTTGCCTTCTGAGTGCAACTGGTAAACACATACATGCAAGATCTTGATACTGAGAATGCAATAATACTATACATTTTGTCCTATCATTTATGTAAATTTGGTTCTACTAGTCTGTTTTTATTTGTTTTAAAGACAATGCATTGCAAGCAATTATAAAGATCATTGTACAGGTTTTCATTTAGTGTTTGCTGCTATCTGAGGAGAAATAGTCAGAATATTTTTGAGGTTTATTGATAAACTATTCTGTCACTGTAATCCTTATCAGCTCGCGAATTGTGATAACTTGATATTTTAATGTGATAAATTGCAATACAAACACAACCTATTATACTATTAATTGACATAAATACTGACTGTTTCATATTGCAGGTTCTGAGGCCATGTTTGCAGATCTTTGCTACTTTTCTGTACGCTCAGTTCAGGTAGTAGATTGTCTTTGTCATATTTATTTGACTGTCATGCTTTCATTTCTTTTATTTCCTGTGTGCTGGTGAACAAATATGCTGGTGAAACTGATGATGCTAATTTGCAGCTTTCATTTGTCTTTCTTGTTTTGCCGTGCCTACTATTGGGTTATTTGGGTCAAGCTGCATACCTTATGGAAAACCATGCTGATGCTGGTCAAGCCTTTTTTTCTTCTGTTCCAAGTGAGTGTCAATAATATCACTCTTTACTGTGTGTTGGTTTTTGCAATTTACAGGATCTTCAAGTAATTATATTTTCTGTCTTCAGGTGGTGCATTCTGGCCAACTTTCCTTATTGCTAACATTGCTGCACTTATTGCGAGTCGGGCTATGACAACAGCAACATTTTCATGTATAAAGCAATCAACTGCACTTGGTTGTTTCCCTCGTCTTAAAATCATTCATACTTCTCGGAAATTTATGGGCCAGATCTATATCCCTGTGATAAACTGGTTCCTCTTAGCTCTTTCTCTGGTGCTTGTCTGCACTATATCTAGCATTGACGAGATTGGAAATGCCTATGGTAATGAACATATCAAGTTATTTTTATTCCTGCATAAAACTTATCAGCCATGTTTACGTAAGATAGGCAAATTGAAACTTGGTGATAATGTTAATATCACATTTTTGTTGTTATCCACTATCACAATAGAACAGTTTGCATCAGTAGCTTGTATTACTGTAATTATTTGGAAAGGCATTAAACTGCTCTCCTAGTATTTCCTTTTTATTTGTAATCTTAATATTTCCTTTGCATGTCCTCAGTTATAGTTGAGAAATAATAATACAACTGGAGCCTTGTATAAGAGGACCCAATTTGCATAGAAGTTAGAAGAATCCATGCACACTGAGACCTAAAACCCCATCATTGCACTGCTCTTTAAGTGCTGGCTGTAAACTTTGAATGATAACATTTTGTGTATATATGTTTCCATCATCAAGACTTCTAAGAGGTGGTGGTTATCATTTTATTACAAATGGCTGTGCCTCACAATGTCACATTGAGGAAACTTATTCAAGTTTATAAAAATTGAATTGATCCTGATTGATAATAATTTGATTTGGCAAGCTAGATAGGGGGATGTAGACTGGTGGATAGTTTACCTTTCTTTAGCTTTTAGGCACTGAACTTAGTTCACTATTGTTATATTATAATGTATTCATATTCGGCTTGTTCCTTATCCCCTTTCAGGCATTGCCGAGCTTGGGGTGATGATGATGACCACTATTTTAGCAACCCTTGTCATGCTTCTTATATGGCAGATACACATCATCATAGTGCTGAGTTTCGTGGTAGTCTTCTTGGGATTGGAATTAACTTTTTTTTCATCTGTCCTATGGAGTGTGACAGATGGAAGTTGGATTATATTGGTCTTTGCCATAATAATGTTTCTTATAATGTATGTATGGAATTATGGAAGCAATCTCAAGTACGAAACTGAAGTCAAGCAAAGGCTGTCAACAGATTTGATGCGAGAATTAGGTTGTAATCTCGGGACAATACGGGCTCCTGGGATTGGTTTGCTTTATAATGAGTTGGTCAAAGGAATACCGGCAATTTTTGGCCATTTTCTGACCACACTTCCTGCAATACACTCCATGATTATATTTGTTAGTATCAAATATGTTCCTGTTCCTATGGTGCCACAAAGTGAAAGGTTCCTTTTTCGGCGAGTCTGCCCCAAAAGCTACCATATATTTCGTTGTATTGCCAGGTATTCTCATATGTGTTTCTTCACATTTGCTATGTGAGTAGTATTAGATCAGTGGTGATTCAAACCTTTACATTCGTTCTAAGTGGTCTAAGGAAAAGTTGAATGGATAGTTAAAATGAGGTCCTATATATTACTTTAGTGAATAATGTATTTTATCCTCTTAATAAAAATGTGCCAGTGTAATAGGTTCATGTGGAACTGATCATCTCATTAAGGGATAATTTAGTGAATATGTATTTTATCCTCTTGATAAAAATGTCTTTGTCTGAATTTTTATGTCAACAGGTATGGTTACAAAGATGTTCGGAAGGAAAATCACCAGACGTTTGAGCAGCTGCTGATTGAGAGCCTAGAAAAGTTTATACGTCGTGAGGCTCAGGAGAGGTCACTGGAGAGTGATGGGGATGATGATACTGGTTCAGAGGATGAGTATCCTAATTCTAGGGTTCTCATAGCTCCCAATGGGAGTGTTTACTCACTTGGTGTTCCTCTTCTTGCTGGTTTTAAGGATACAAGCAACCCCGTTTTAGAAGCAAGCTCATCAGACGTGATAAGCCCGGTATCCACTGATCCCCTGGTGTTTGATGCTGAGCAGAGCCTTGAGAGTGAGTTATCTTTTATTCACAAGGCTAAAGAATCTGGTGTTGTGTATCTTCTTGGTCATGGGGATATAAGAGCAAGGAAGGAGTCGTGGTTTATCAAGAAGTTAGTTATAAACTATTTTTATGCCTTTTTGAGAAAGAACTGCAGAAGGGGGATCACAACTTTAAGTGTACCACACTCACATCTGATGCAAGTTAGCATGACATACATGGTTTGAAAATCAATCAATTTTGCAGCCCAAATAAAACAAGTGGCTATTCTCTTGAAAGCTACAGTTTGATAGCGATGAGGGGTCTCTGGAAAGGTCTTATTTTGGATTGCTCAATCTGAAATGTTCGATCCTTTCTAGCCATTTTGGATCTCCAAATTGTTTATTGTCCTTCCAGTGCGACAATCCGGAAGTTGTCCTGATGTTTGTTGTCGTTGTGGATTCACCATCTGCGTATATGGGATTGGAAAAAGGCTGATAACAAAGAGAAAATGTTAAAAACTAACATCCCTCCCTATGCATACAATGCGCATGTGAATGTGTCAAATTCAACTTAAACGCAAGAACCATGGACATCGAGTATTGTACAGTGGCATGTCATTGCCCTTAGTTTTGTTATTCTATCACCTTAATTTGTTGTCTAGGCATTTTCTTGATTGAAACACAAATGAGATCATATATATTTTTTTATTTGAAAATGTTCATTATGTATATGTATATGTATGTTACCCTTTTTGGTCTTTAATACAGTACTAAATTCACGAGTTGGGATAAAAACACTAACTGCTCGGTCTGAAGCTTTCACCGATTCGTGAATTGTGTCCTCTCTCTGATTCGCATATTACAGTTAAAAAAAGGAATCAGAATTGAAGTGCATCGAAGTTTTCGAATTAATCATCAGACATGCTAAGAGATGTAATATGAAAAATAACAAACGCTTTTGCCTCGAGAACGCGTGTAGAGTACTATACAAATTTACGAATCTTTACGGATGGAATGTTCGAAGCCATCATGGAACAAAGATATAGTTATTTTACTGCCAAATTCAATCCAATTAAAATATCTCAATTTAAGTTCAGTCAGGTTCTAATAATTTTTCTGTCAAACTCAGTCCAATTTAAAAATATCAGGTTAGATTGAATTGAAATTTAGTGATTTTACATGTGTGAAAGTTTGTAATTGAACATTAAGGTATATTTTTATCACAATAGATGTTCACCAAGGTTTAACTCTTAGTCCATATCTCTTTGTCTTACATTGGATGAACTAACGAAAGATATTCAAGAGAAAGTGTCATGATGTATGTTTTTTTCAGATGATATCGTGTTTATTGATGAGATCAAAGATGATGTTAATAGGAAATTGGAATTGTGGAGAAATACTTTGGAGTCTAAAGGATTCACGATAAGCAAGAGCAAAACTGAGTATATGAAGTGTGAGTTTTCGCGAGTAAGTGATGGTGATCAAGACACAGTGCATCTACTTGGTCAAGAGGTACCCAAGAAAGATGTTTTTAGATACTTGGGATCAATTTTGCAAAAAAGTAATGAGATTGATGAGAATTTAAATCATAGAATTAGAATAGGACGAATGAAACGAAATGCATCAAGATTTTTGTGTGACCGCAAAATTATCCTTAAGCTAAAAGGAAAATTCTATAGAACAACTGTAAGACCGACAATTTATATAAAGCGGAATGCTGGCCAGCACATAGGCAACATGAATATAAAATAGGGATAGCAAAAATGAGAATGTTAAGATTGATATGTGGTTATACGAAAATGGATAAGATAAGAAATGAAGATATTCAAAAAAAGATATCAGTGGTACCAGTATGTAAAAATATGAGGGAGCGTACATTGATGTGGTTTCGGTACGTTATGAGACGACCACTGGATGCTCCCGTAGGAACAAGAGTTTGTTATCAAGAGCTCGACACAAAGAGGTGTAAAAGTCGACCGAAACGTACTTGGTAAAGGTGTTGTTATCATTGAGTTTGTGAAAATATTTCTTCTTTTTTTCGGATCTATCATTGGGTTTATCTACCACCTATCCCAATTAACTTGAATTAAAAGTGTTGTTGATATTGATGTCTTTTCAGATTCAACTTAACTCAACCCAAATCATGATTTTGGTTGAGTTAGGTTAATTGAATTATGAAAGTTAAAAATTAAAAATTTCATAACAAATACTTTTCTTCTAAATCTACAATATAATTATATAGTATGTAAATTTATTGCATAAAAAAAGTCAATTTTTTTATTTTTTATATTTTCTTATATTCTTATTAATAATATTATAATTTTATTTTTTATTATAATATGATCGGATTGGATTGAATTATAAATTAACAATTTCTAATTTATTGTCCAATTCAAATATAATTGAGAAATCCAAGTCAATATAACTATATCGAATTGAATCATATATCAAATAGAAAATGTGAAACTCAAAGTACACAAAAAATAAACATAATTATATCGTTAGTAAAAATTATCGATGATCTTAAAAATAAGTCATGATAGTATATAGTGCGCTAAAAGCTCTATAATTAACCAGTAAATAAGTGAAAGTGAAAGTATTAATTTTTTAATACAATTGACAATGGACTTTTTCATTGATAATTTTGACCTCAACAGTATTGAGGGAAATGCCCTCAATAATCCGTGAGTAAAACTAGCACAGTTTTAAATTTATGGTGAGGTAAAAGCCATCAATACTAAGCTTATCTAAAAAAGAAAAGCCATTTGTAATAAAGTAGGTTTTGTTATGAAGGAGTTCACGGTGGGCTAATTAGAGAGCTTGGCCTCTCAATAATTGTCTGTATCCCAACAAATTAATTTAACATATTTTATCTTTAATTTTTAATACAAACTTTACTTTCTATTATTTTATTTCTAACATAATTATATTTTGTATTCCAAATTTTTTACTTTTTTTGACAAATTTTATACTCAACTTTTTATTTTTTTTAAAATTTTATCTCAGCTTTTATACTTAATAAAAAATTAATTGGGATAAAATTCACATTATAAAGTTAAACAAAAAGTATCAAATTAAAAAATTTAAGATAAAGTTCATCAAAAATTAAAAAATTAAGATAAAAAATACAATTAAACCTAATTAATTCCAAACATAAACAATTAGTTTTTTATTCCTTAATTAGTAACTTTAGAATACTAATTATCATTTTTGCTTTTTTTATTAAAAAAAGACATTATTTTGATCCACATCCCAAATATAATGTTTTTTCTTATAAGTCTAAATCCATATAATTAAAATATAATAAAGTTGGTATAAATATGAGTCAAACAACAGCAACAAAAATCAAACAATACATAAAACATCATAAAAATCACATACTTCAATCATAAAAATAAATGCTTGACATACATTCATCATCGTTATCAATAATTTCTTTCATAATACACACAATCTATTACTATTTTTCTATGATACAAAGAGACTTATATATTTATCTATATATATATATATATATATATATAAGTATAAGAATATTTAATTTAATTAATAACAATAAACAGAATATAAGACTTTGTAAACAAATATAATAATATTACTAATAAATTATAACAAATCATTTTATCTATCTTTAAAAAAATATATTACTAATTAATTATGATAAATTAAAGATAAACATAAAAATTTAATTCTATTATAACATCAATATAAATTAAAATAAAATTTTATTATAACATCAACATAAGATAAAATAAACTTATATCATCATTAAAATGATAAATTACAAATAAATATGATAATTTAATTCTATTATAACATCAACATAAAATAAAATAAAGTCATGTCACCATTGAGACAGAGACTTTATTATATAATTAATCAAGAAAATCACGGTTGTTGAAAGATTCATCAGCATCATCTACTTTGGGAAGAGATTGATGCACATGCATGACGACAACGGCGAAAGAAACACAGACAATCTCTTCAATGGCCCTCACAAGATCAGATCTTCAACAATTTACAGCCTAAACTGCGCTGACCTGTTTGTCGGGTGAAGGATACAGGTGGAGGAGACCGCACGACAAGCTTGGACAGGAGATTGAAAGATGGTAACCAACGGATATTAGGTAAAAATGTGAACTATACGATGATAGATGAATGGACGAAGAAGAAATTAAAATGGGACAAAAGGACGAAGGATACGTCTATTGAAGAAGTTTATGGCTACATAGAGAGATAGGAATCGTTTCTGTTTGGTGCGGCGGCTGAGTGAAGGTTTCCAGTTTGTAGCTAGGTTTAGATGTTTTGTTCCATGACGAAAAGAAAAAGGTTAAAAACCCTACCAAAGTTGGATTTGTATGAATGTATTTAAAGTAGTTGTGACACGTGAATTACCATGTGTCTAGGCATGCTGTTGGTGAAGGCACGTGATGTGTCCAAAATATATTAAAGAGAATCCAATCGAAGATCTCAAGCTGTACCAAAAGAGTTATGGTGTGTGACAACTGCATAGGATAAGGAAAAAGAGGTCCTTTTTTAATGTGAAAAAAAATGAGTTTTTTTTTCTTTTTTGTTACAGTATATATTGACGTGCCGTCGTAAACTTCCAATTGACTACTTTTTTTTAAGCGAAATAATTTAGAGGAATTGACTACTTAGCACCTCATTAAGGGGATAATTTAGTGAAATAGTAATGTATTTTACCCTCTTAATAAAAAACGTCTTTTGTTTTATTTTTTGTCAATAAGTATAAGGCCAAGGATCTGTAAAAAAAAAAAAAGGTACAAGGCCAAGGAAGGACTCAGGGTTTACGAAGCTAATTATAAACTATTTTAGTATTTTTATACCTTTTTGAGAAAGAACTGCAGAAGTGATCACAACTTTATGTAGACTTGCATTGAAATAATGGAAACGGAAATGGGTGAAAAAATTTGAAATTTAAATGATAAGAAAAATAGAATAAAAAAATATTTCTAGAAGTAAACTTCTCTCTCTTTTTCCTCTCCTACTTTCTTTACAATCAAATGAAAGAAAATACATTATTATCTACATTCTTTTATCTCTCTATTTTCATTTCTCTCAACCAAATTATAAAGGACATAAAAGTCATCAAAAGATTTTTCTGTAAAAAATTTCTTATTTTTTTTAATAGAAAAACAATGCTCTTAATAGGCATTAGATTTATTCACAATATTATTCTACTGTTTTTGATTCATAGAATCATATTAATTTCTTGTTTCTTTTTTTAATAACCATTTTTCCCTTGCTTCTACTGCCAGTTTTATTTCTTTTTTAATATTTTGGATGCACAGAAATTTGAAGAAAAAAAACTAAATATTAATTTTACAACAAAATAATCAAGTATCTCTGTTTAACAACACATTTATAAACTAATATATAACACCCTTCTATATTACAATCACCTTAGTTGTTACTGCTAATAAAATAACCTTAGTCCTTAATATAATTGTAGTTATTATAAATTGACTCAAATTTTAAAAAGTATTAGTTTGTTATACAAGTATTGTTTAAGGATAGCAATGCTCTATTCAAATCATCATTCTCACTTTAAGTTAGCCAAAGAATGTATCATTCATCAAGGGCATTGATACTTTGATTTTAATTCTCAAGTATGCTGTGAACATCTTCATGTTGACTCGTTTGCTATCAACATCTAGAAGAAATCATTTGTTATGAAAAATGGAAATCACCCACAAAATGTCGTACGCATCATATAGACATAAATCCCAACCAAACTCCGCATGAATTGAGTCCGCGAAATTCTTGATAACAACAGTGCTCTCTTATGAATAGAGATCGCTAATAGTATTACATTAGTTTATGGGCAAATTCTACAACATGCATGGCCACCAGAGCACGCACAGACATGGCTCTCCAATATTTACCATTAAGGCCTAAGGGGCTGCAGAAAGTCACCTATTGACGAGAAGGGATAACTTATAACATCAATAATTGTTTTAAAACCTATCTTATATACGAGTATATAAGATTTTATAACAGTTTAATCCGTTAAAAGACATACCATGGACTCCAGATAACCACTTTTTTGCCTTTATATGATGTAATGAGAACTCCTTCAGCTGCTATCCTCTTGATCTGCCACTTAACCCACCAAGGGTCATGTAAATCAAATTATAGTATCGAAAATGCATAATGATTGCTAAGTGAACAACAAGCAGACTAAGGGGTGAAAATGTTCATCATCATATTTAAGTTCTTTTCTTTTGGTACATGTTTATGTATTTTAAGTGCATGTATCTAGCAGTTCAAAGGTATGACTATGAGCAACAACATAGCAATTAGTTAGCAATTCTACTAGTGATGAAAAGTTGAGTTTTAAGACAGATATATAGAAACTCAAAGTCTCAAACTGTTCTCTAACATTTTAATTAGTAATATTAAGAGGTAACAGATATTGCAACGATGTGATAATAAATCCTTACTATCAGTTCTGTTAAGATGGGATGGTCTGAGGAGTAAAATATTGAAAAGAAGAAAAACCAATGAAGCACGCAATTTTATGAAAATTAGACCAGCCACTAAACATAGAAGGATTGTCAAATTCTCATTTATTAATTTTCTAAGTATCAATAAAGGAGATTATTAAGTGGCAGATTGAGGAGAAAATAATGCAAACATTTCACATGAAAAGGAATCAAATGACTACAAAATCCCCTCAATATTCACGCACCTTTTCCAACATCCTTAATTTGTTTTGTTGAGGAGAAAAACAGATATATGGATATCCCATTTTTACAAAAACACCCATTTGACACCTCTTCTCTCTATATTGCATAAAACTTCATAAAAACAAATACAGTGACATCTGCAACATTGAACAACCACAATAAAAAAATACCATACCTCGAAGTGTAGAAGTAAAACCACATGTAGTTAAATGCTGTGCAAGTTCCTCCCCTAATTGCTTTAGGCCATCTGGTGCAGTTTTTTGTTCAGGCACAAGGGAAACGGTTGCTGTCTCGGATGTCAAATTTACATGAGCAGATAACACTTGTGGCTGTCCACAGTCCACTCCATTAATCATCAAACATAAACTTAGGTTATATTCAAAGATACTCCCTCCCGAATATAAGCAAAAAAGCATTTTTTAAAAATATAAGTTAATCTCAATTATTTATATCTTATTTAACGAAATTATCTTTAAAAATCAAATTATTATTTATTTAATAAGGTCAAAGACTTTACGAAAAATGTTCATTTTTAAATGAGACTCAAACACTTTTACTTTTAATGAAGATAACTAATTCTTTGTGTGAAATATTTATTTTATACGCGAAGGAGTATAGCATAAGGAGGGAGTATAGCATAAGAAACTGTAATGGATTGAAATTGAAACAAGATAAATAAAACGGTAACTATACTTATTACTTACTCGGCTTTCTAGAATTTTTTTGACGCTATTAGTACATCCCTCGCACATCATTCCCTAGAAAGAGTGAGAAGTGGATTTTAATTTCTATAATTTGATTTGATTCCGTTTCAGAAAAATGGAAATAGAAGAGGTGAAACAAACCCCAACATGGAGAGTAATGACGGCGTCGTAACCGGCGGAAGAGCACCGCAGAGGCGAAACGGAGTTGAGGCGGCGATGAAGTGGTCTAATAACACTGACTCTGCCTCTCACGAAATGATGGTGGTGCTTCTGCTTCTGAGGTTTGAAAAGCGCTATCTGTGTCACTGTCAAAGACGACGCAGAATCCATCGCGATCTGAAATGGAATCGGAATTGAAAGAGAAGAAGACATTATTAGCACGGGCACGGAACACCTCTCACAACCTCAACCAGGGAAGACCAATTTTCTTATCGTCTATGATACATACCTAAAATATAGAAATAAAAGTCAGTTTAAAATAAGTGTTTTTTTAATAAGTAAATTTTTAGTCAGTTTAAAATAAGTGTTTTTTTTAATAAGTAAATAAAATTTACTTATTAAAATAAATAGAAAATTATTTTTTTACGCAAAATTTATTTAAATGAAATATATTAAAAATAAAAATTACTTATTTAATTAAAATAATTATTATTTTTCAATAAATAAGCTTGAACAAACTGAATAAAAGGTTGCAATAGTTATTACTAGTTTGAAACATTAAAAATACTTATCGTTTATCAAAATAATTAAAATGAATAATAAATTTTCAATACGTATAATAAAAATGCATGCTGAAAATTCATTATTAAAATTCGCTCTTTATTTTAAATTTATTTAAGTAATTATATTTTTTCTTACAAACATATTAGTTATTATTTTTCATTAGTGAAAATATTGGAATTCGCAATCTTCTTTTCCTCTCTTATTTTTCCTCATCAAATCAACTTTATAATTTAAATAATTGTATATGATTCTATGGAAGTAATATTGTAATTTCAGGTATTATACGGATAAAAAAAATAATATTTAAAGACTTATTTATAAAACATTTCAATTGTAACTAAAACAAAATTCAATTGAAAAAATTAATCCTAACATAATGTTTTAAGAGTTTAATTTTCATAAATTAACAATTTAAATAAATTTTACATTATCATCTAATAATAAATTATTGTTATTATAACTTTTAAAGTAATTATCATAAAAAACAATAAAAAATAATAAATTTATCATATATTATGGATTATGATTTGATAATAATATAAAATTATTTTACACTTTTAATGCATAACTTGATTTCTCATGTTTTAAATGAGTAATTTCATATAAAAGATAATATTATGATTATAAAAATTTCAAATGATCTATTTGGTAATTTATCTTACTTTTTGTTCAATCTAGTCATTTATTGTTTAGAAAATTCATTTTGGTACTTTATGTTTTTATAAAAGACCAAAATGATCATTTCGTTAGTGCAATCTTAACAGCATTAATGAGACTAAGATAGTGACAACCAAAACTGTCACAAAATGTAAGTTTTTTTCTTCCTTTCACATTCTTCCTCTTTCCTCATTCATCTCCAACTCAACAACATAAAACAAAAATCTTCAAATCCAGAATAGCAATCACACCCACAATCCAAAAATCAAGAATGAATAGTCTCAAAATAGTGGAAAACTAACTCAAAATCAACCCCCAAATTTCTCCATTAGAGTTCAATCTAATTTTGACCTCCTTCTTTGTCACTACCTCCATCCTTGGCGAGGTGCAACTCCCAGGGCACCACAACATCTTTGTGCTCCCCATCATTTGCAAATAGTACCTCAAGCATGTGATCTCGTATTCAAGTTTGTCACGTCAAAACCTCATTTGTGATGCAACAATTGTCGCAATGCTTCTCCTTTCTCCAAACTACCACCACTTCTCAATGGTTTTGCAACACCAGCTTCACCATTGGCATCTCCACATAAACGACATCGTCAATTCCCAACTCAACCATAACATGACACAGTTGCCACCACCAAACAACAATGAGGAGGAGGAAAATCGCACTCAAGAGAATCTCTTCCCTTCTTGGTATGAGATTCTGGAATCTTCCAAATCGAATGGATAAGGAAGAAAGAGAAAGAGGAAGAAGAAGAAAAATGGAAAGTGTGATTCATCTACTGAGAGAGGCATATTTGACAGTTTCAATTTGATGAAGTCACATGTTTGAGCTTGGGTTGACTTGGAGGCCAACATTAAGAAGGATTATTACTTTGACCTAGGTTTTTGAGATTTGGGTTTATGATTGTGTGAAAAAGTTGTTGAAAGGCATAGATGAAAGGAGAACAATTTTAAATGTGAGATGATTGTGTTTTTCAAATTTGGAAATGGTATAACGGTGACGACTAAAAACTGCTAATATCTTAGTTTCATTAACGACGTTAAGTTTTCGTAGCAGAAGAACCATTTTTTTGAATATATATGACTAAAATGAACTTTTTAAAAGATAAAGGACTAAATTGAACAAAATAAATAAGATAAATAATCAAATAGGTCATTTGCTCTTTTAAAAAATAAAGAGACTCCATTGTTACTTAAGATATATCTAGACAAAATAACTTAAAATTCCACTATCATTTTTTAAAAAATAATATAAATTTGTTGATGCTAAATTATTTAGTTATTGTAAATCTTGGGCCAAACAATTAATAGGGTTACATTATTTTGGACATAGATATATTTTTAGGTCTTGTGTTAGTTATATGGATCTTAGGGGTGACTATGGATCCAATCCAAACCAATGATTCAATAAATTCAAACTAAACCAAAGAAAAATGTTATAAATTTGTTGATGTTAAATTATTTATATCTTGTAGACCTTTGGCTAAACAATTTATAGGGTTCAATTATTTTGGACATAGACATATTTTTAGATCTTTTGTTAGTTGCATGGGTCATGACCATGGCTCCAATCCAAACTAATGACAAGATAAATCCAAACTAAATCAAACCAGAGACAAAAAGTTGGGTTGGTTCGAATTATCAATTCAATTTGAATTTAAAAATTACAAACTTGATGACTATAGTTCAAATGTAATTGTTGAGCATGTAAAATCAGAGTCAACCCAAACTTATATATATATGAGGTGTTCACAGGTTCGGATAAACCCATGATCCAACTTGACCCAATTATATTGGATTGGATCTTCTATGTGTTTGAGTAAAATCCGATCTAAGTCGATCAAGATCTAATCATATATGAGTTGGATAACGAATTCTATTTTTTTCAATCAGAACAAACCAAAAACATATAATTAAATTTTTTATTATATATAAATTAATTATTAAATACAAAACATATTAATTTTTAGCTCCTATAATTTATTAAATTAAACCATCAATTATTTTTCTCTCTTTTAAGTTGTTTTTATTCATATATTGATTTTGTTTATGTTTTCTCATGCTAATACAATATTTTTTTTTATCTAAAATAAAAATATCGTATAAGCATTCAAATTATTAATTCTATTAGTAAAATATTGTTACAATTTAGTTTCTTTTAAGTGCATTTAGTCATTATATATTTACAAAAATATAGGCAAAAATAAATTATTATTCAAAAAATTTTAATTTTTATAAAATATAAAATAATTTTTAAATATTTAAACTCAATTAATCCAATTCCACTCAACCCAATTCTTAACACCCCTAATATATATATATTGATTGTGTAATCTCATAATTCTATAGATTTATGTTGTGTAATTTATAATTCTTACTTTTAATATTATTCATTAGTTTTATTTCATTTTATTATAATTTTTATCAAGTGATTTAATTCAATTAATTGATTGAATATGATGAATAAATTATTATAAATCGGATAATAATTATTTTTTATTGACTCGTATAAAAACATTATTGTAATTTTCTATAATTTATATATTATTTTTAATGTTTTCATTTTGGTAAATGATCAATGGTCCAATCCAAACTAACTCAAGTATAATCAAATTGATTGGGTTTGAGTTATCATTTTTTATTGTTGACAAAAATGAACAATCCAATTCAATTAATATTAATTAGTTTAGATTAAAATCTCTTCTAAGTTTGAATCAACCTTTATCATCCTAATGGATCCAATCCTGGAATAAAAATCGTGCACTTCACACCAGTTAATGAGAGGAAGCAACTAATAAAATGAATATAGACCAAATAAATAATTTATTACTCAATGTCAAACCATTTTTTTATTATCTCTATATTTAATCGTCTAAATAGTTTCATTACATTTTTTCCATATACTTTTTTTATTTTTCTTTAAATTAAATTTCAATAAATTTTATGAAAAAATATATAAATTATTTAGACGTTCATTCTCATAAATTTTCCAGAATATAAAGTTATTGAAATAAAGTGAGGAGAAAAAAACTTTTTCTTAAAATGATGAACGTTTTGATATTTACCAAAGAGTAAAAATAATTCTCCATAAATATTCTACAATTATTAACGGAGAGATAAAAAAGCGAGCAGAAAAAAAGTGTTTAGTAACATAAATTATGCGAAGAAAAAGTAAAAGAAGAAAAGAAATATTAAAGAAATTGTTAGATCTAGTTTGACTTTGACTTTTGAGACCACTAATTGAATGGAAAATGAACCTCTTCATTTCCTTTTTCTTTCATTTCCTCTACTTTTTTCGTTTTATAAACTTTTGGGAAAATAAATTAAATGAAGATGATACACATTTTATTTTATGAAGATTAACATTTATTCTGTCAAAAGTTTAGAAATGAAAAAAATAGAGAGAATTCAAATCCGGTTAAGTGATGTTTTTTAATAGATAAATAAATAATCGGATCGGATTTTCTGATGGCCTTGATCTGAAAATCCATCTTTTATTTTTCTTATTTGGGGCTACTTATGAGTAAATTTCATAGGCTTAAATTTGATTATTAACTAATATTATTTATTTATTTAATAGAAATATTTATTTTCATATAATTAAATTTATAATAAAGAAATATTTTTAACACAAATATATTGTAATTAAATTATAACAAATATTATTAAATATTAAATATATAATTTATATTTTAGATTTTAGATTTTCTTACATATTATAAGTATCTTTAAATAAATTCTCTCCCTGGGACAGTTGCCTCATTGACGCCCAAAAAAGTATCTTTAACACAAAAGTAATTTTACACGAGTTAGGAAAAAAATGTAGATAACAAAATTTTATTTGATGTAATTATGTACTTAAGATTAAATCTAAAATTAAAAGATTTAGCTTAATTAATTGAATATGATATATAAATTATTTTTTATTTTCACATATAAAAAAATAGATCTAAGATCATTAATTAAATTAAAATAATCTTATAAGATTGTTTCAATAGATTTTTTTTACATGTTGGATTAAGCTATTTAACCTCTCTAAATATATTTTAAATTTATAATAAATAATTTAAATTATGATATAAAGTTATAATAACAAAACGTTCATCATTTTAAAAAAAAAAAGTTCATTATTTTCAGAATATATATAATAAAAATGTATAAAGTATCAGTTTTTCACTTTATCGCGTCAGTTGAGACTTGAGAAAGAGTCCCAGTAGAGAAAAAAAAGGATAAAAAGAAAAGAAAAGTCTCTGTCGTCTCTCTCGTCCTTCGTCGTTCGCGTTGATCTCAGATTCAGTCTTCGCCATGGCGGAGGGTGCTTCTTATGGATTGCGTCGTTCATTAGGTCATTTTATAATTACTTTTTTTTCTTCTTTTGCTTCATAATTTCTCATTCAATGCTTCGATCCTGCGAATTTAATTGTCTTTTTTCGACGCGATTTCTTGTCATGGTGCTTCAGCTATTGAATTCTGTTTCCTTCGTTTAGTGGGTTCCTGCTGTTGGGACTGAGTTTCAGTTACTAATGATGGCTTCGCTAATGAATGGACCTAAGGATCGGTCCTTACTGATGTTGACAAAAATTGTGCCCAATTGATTTGGGGGAAATAACTATTTAGGGATATTTTTTAGTCCAATTAGGTTTAATGCGTCTTTGGCACTAGGTTTGAACGACATGAACTATTGATAGGTACTGCTTCACTGCATCAATTTTCCACTTGTCCGGGTTCTGAGTGGTGAAACTTTTGTTTTTTATCGGCAAATGTTTGTTGTTAATCAATGGTTTTTTGTTAGTTGAGGGAATCGAACGCATGACCTTTCCCTCCCTCCTCCTTTTACCACCAAACCAACCTTATAACTCCCTATTTGTGGTGAAACCAACTAATATGCAGCTCCAATCCCCCCGAAGGAACTAAAGCTAGTATTGTCAAATTTGTAACTATTTCAAAACGATTTAGTTGGATGTAGAACGCACCATGCATTTGAGGGATTTTCCTTACAGAGAAAAACTGAAAGAAGCATCAACTTTTAGAAAGTTAGATTTATTCATGGAGACAAAATTAAAGGCTCTCATTTTTCAAATTTTATATGAATGCTATTCTTATTGGTGCAAAATGTAAAAGAAAAAGTTGGATTCAGATTAGTGGTATTTGATAATGTCTAACATGAATATATGTTGAGCCCTGGTATGGTAAGGTAAGCCTGCTCTTTCAACTGTTCTTGCTTCCTTTTATGGTGTGTGAAGAAGTTTGAACTTTAAATAAAGATTCATTGGGAAAAGAAAAAATGAATTTGAGTTAAGGATAAATTGCTTCAAATTATAACATTGATAGTGGCCATGTTGGTAACTTAATTCTATAAATAAAGAGAGATGGCTAAAAGAAGAGGCCGGTGGAATCAACAATGTCATTCAGACAAAAATAGTGGAGTACATTTTCATTTTTTCTCTCTTAAATAGTGAGTTGCTATCATGAACCTCTAGCCTTGTATTTACTTCAAACTTATACACAGCCATCAAAAGTGAAAGTTAAACTGAAGGTTTGTAGCTGACATGTGATTTAATTTTTTGAAGCAAGCCAATACCTCTTGTCATGATATGATGTTACACCTTAACTTGTTGGTGTTTGCTCAAGGTGGTACATATTTATCATACAGATGATTGACATATTATTCTTTTGAGTTAGATAGAAACTGGTTGGCGGGTTCTGACCACACCTGCAAACTATCATTAGCTGGATCAGAGAAGGGGATGTAGTGATTTGGGTATGATGGGGCGCCTAATTTCTACATTGAGTAGTATAAGATGCTCAGTGAAGGACCTAAGTGCCTTGGTTCTCCCCCCCCATTGGTTGCTAGCTTTGAAGCGAGGGTTCTCTAAGTGCTTGGATGCTTATCATGTAGTGTCTGCTTGTATTTCATTAGTTTTACTCAAAACCAAAGTTGTCAAAATCACGTTAAAGATTCTAGGATTGCACGATCCTATGATTTTCCTGCGTGCATGATTGGTTGTAGGGTTGTTTTACTGCAAGATACTTTTGAATTGCAATCTTCCTCGTCCAAGATTCCACAATCCGTGCCATCTCAATCTTCCTTTGGATCGGGTTTTGAATTTAATCCCATTTACTGGACCTGACCCATTTCAGATGCCCTCTCTTATTGCTCTCTGATTTGCAGTCTCTCACACTCTCAGACTCTTGCTTGGTTCACCTCATCTCAGCCATAACTCTTGCTCTTGTTTGCTTTGTCTCTGCCATATTACGCTGGTTTGCTTCTTCTTCTTGCCTTCTTCTGCTGTGCCTTCCGTCTTGCGTCTTGCGTCTTACCTCTGTGTTGATTACAAGCATATTCTTCTGCGGTTCTGCCTCTCTCATTCTATGTATACAATTAATATAGTTATCAAGAATCCCTAAAATTGTAGTCACTGTGATTGTGCAGTATTTATTTTAACTCATAATAACAGGGTATCTATAGATCACCCTTAACAAAATCAGTATTTGTCAAGTTATCCTGTGTACATAACATGTACATTATGTAGGTTAATATGAACATAAGGAAAGTTACCCATATAAATCTATGAATATATATTTTCAGTTTAAGTTTAGTTCAAAGATATCATTTGCAAGATATTTTCCTTATCCATCATTTTTATCACATGTATATCTTTATATATAATTTTGCCTCTTTCAATAGGATCTTTCGATTTATGATCTTTCATCCCCTCCCTGATTTCGTGTAAGATCTTGATATTGACATCATTGCCCAAAACAACTTTTCAGACAAAAACTCCCCAACATTTTGATTTTAAACTAATTTTAACACAAGCTCTTCCACGTAATCACATAAAAAGACTAAAATCAAACTGATTCTGATGAAAGGAATATATTTGGTAGATAAATTGATTTTTGAGGGGACTAATAGGCTGCTAAGTTTATGTACTGGATACTTTGACCTCAAAATTGGACTCATGATTGACAATGTGGGTGTTCTTTTCATGTCAGTTTATCTTTCTCTTTTTGATTCTATAACAAAAATATTCTTATTGTATTGATGCATGTGACTTTTGTGGCCATGATTTAATTATTTAAGCTTGCTTGAATAATTGTGTATTTGTGTATGTGATATAATTCAAAAATTAAATATTTAACTGAATGCCTTATATCAATGTGCAGATATTCAGCAATTACAATTTGAAGCCCAGCATCGATGGTTGCGACCTGTAGAAATTTGTGAAATTCTTCGTAATTATCGGATGTTTCATATCACATCAGAGCCTCATAACAGGCCACCAAGTATGGTTACTGCATGTTACTGATAAATTAATTGGCACCTGTATATACTATTATATAATTTTTTACATGTATGCATTGGATGAATTGTCCAAGAAGCTTACACCAATACTGATTTTCAGTGATTTGTTTGTTTCAACTTGGTATTAATGAACCTTTTGGCCGAAACTATTAACATCTTTCTAGGTGACTAACAATGTGTTTCAACACGGAAGTATTGCCCTCCTTGGGTTCACTTAGCTGAATTTAATTCCTTTTAAAGATGGATCTAGCATTTTAATTTTGCTTTATCGGAACTTAAGGTATTCATGTTCCAATAGATCCTATATATTTAGTTCAAGGAATACATGCACATTGGGTAATTCAGTAAAGATTTTTTCGTGAAGTTTGGTAGCAAAAAAGCCCCTGATATGCCTATAGAATTAACTTTGCAATTCAGCAGTTTTAATGATATTATTAGTAGTATTTTGTTGTTTTGCTAAAATCTTGTGTTGTTAACTTCAATCCATCTTTTAGCTCCTAATCGTATTCCTATCATTACTTCATTCCTACTAAGACCTCATTTAATGACTTGTATTTCATGATTTCAGGTGGTTCACTTTTTCTTTTTGATCGAAAGGTTTTGAGATACTTCAGAAAGGATGGGCATAACTGGAGAAAGAAAAAGGATGGAAAAACTGTGAAAGAAGCTCATGAAAGGTTGAAGGTAAGCTTATAATTTGCTTCAGTTTTGAGTTTGTAGTTAATCAAATTTTTGTAAGACTAGCATATATATAGAATGATTGGATTTTTTTTTTCCCAATTGGAAAGCAAGTCTTTATACCAATATTCAATTATTCACTGGAGTTGTAACATCATCTAAGCAAATTTAGATTGGAAGTGTTGATGTGTTGCACTGCTACTATGCCCATGGAGAAGAAAATGAAAATTTTCAAAGGCGAAGCTACTGGATGCTTGAACCGTGAGTATGAATTAATTTACTTACAAGATTGTGTAATATGCCTTGAAAATTAAAGTACATTCATATTTCATGTGTTTTTTGCTTTGTAAGTTTCTTAGCAAGTACTGCATTGGTGCATTTGCTATCATACCTCATGTCAATGTATATATACAAGTTTTTAAGGTTGCTCTTCACCCTCAAACTTAGTGAACATAGCTAAATTTTTGGCTTTTCTTTGGTGCTTGTATGTTTCAAAGGAGTTGCTAGCTTAGACATGTCGATTGAGAAGCTCTATTGCATTCTTCTTCCCTGTTCTCCTTTGTTTTTAATGTTTTTGAAGGATTTCTTATCCTACTTAGTTGTTACCCACTAATCCACTTATTTCTCCCTAATATAATTGCCTTTTTCAACATCAACATCAACAACACCTTTAACCCAAGTTAATTGGGGTCGGTGGTAGATGAACCCAATGATAAATCAAAATAAAACAAAAGAGAGAAAAAATAGGCTAAAATAAAATAAAAGAAGGGAGAAAAGAAGAGGAAAAGAACTAAGACAAGGGAAACAACTGGAACATAGAACTACTAATGAGTTTAACCCTTCACCAAGCTTATAGCTTTTCTCCACTCCGTTCTAAGACATACCGTCTGCCAATCTATATCCCACTCCATTAGGTCTTGTTTCACTACCTTTTCCCAGGTAAGTTTCGGTCGACCTCTACATCTTAATAAATTATAACAGTTTTTAATGTTATTGGGTTGTAAATATTTTGCTGCATCTTAGCTAATTTGAGTTTTCAATGTACATCTACTTAAATATTTTATGTCTTACAATTAATCAGAATATGGTTTTCATTTATTGCAGGGATATGATGCACATAGTATTTGTCCATTACTTGGAAGTTAAGGTATTTTGCTCATTTGTTTATATTTTTTCTGTTATTACTCTTTCTTGTTATTACCAATGGTTGTGTTTTTATCAATTACAAGTTATAACTTCATTTCTGCAGTGTTATAAGTCAAGAGTTGCACCTCTGCCAACATCTTAAGCTTTTGGCATGGTGATAAAAGCACTCTTGGTCATATCATACAATCCTTTTTTAAAAGATCTTGAAATCTATTTCTATCATATTCTTCTTGTGATGAAGCATAAAGAATTTGAAGCTGTTCAATGTAGAAGAATCTGTGTTTTGTAGTTCTGGTCTTGATTGACTTGAGTGCATGGTTGACTTATTCATATATTTCTTCTGGTTTTTTATTTCTCAGGGTAACAAAAATATTGTAGTAAATACTGAAGGTGATGAGGTTCCATCAGATTCCCAAAAGGTAACTTCTTCATCATCTAGCCTTCCCACACATCATAGCAGTGTGCCTTCACTGAGTACAGATTCCATGAGCCCAACAACCAGTTTGATGTCTTTACGTGAAGACGCTGATTCTGGTAATTCTGCTTAAATTTATTTCACAAGGGTTCAATTTTTTTTATGGTCTGTGAAGTGAATTATATGCTAAGGGCCTGTTTGGATTAATTTCTCCATAAACAATTTTAGGAGAAGAAAATAAGAAGGAAAAATGAAACGAGCTTTTCCATAAGCTAAAATTAGCTTATGTATAAGTTAATTTGTAGAAGCTCTCACATATTAGTTTCTCTAAAAGATGATTTTTAACTTATGCATAAGCTAATTGAAGCTTAAGGAGAAACTTATTTCATTTTCTTCTCCTATAAGTGTTTATGGAAAAGTTTATTGGAACATGCCCCAAGTCTTTAACGATCTTGGTGCACTGTTACAACAAATATTTGTGTAATAGTTTGGCATTTGGCTCATTTGATCACCCTTAAATGATATAATAATAATTCTTTCCAGAGGATATCCACCAAGAAAGTTCTTGGTTGCGCCCATTATATGAGTCACAACATAGTGGGAATGGTCCATTGACGGAAAAGATTGGTCCTGATTCAAACAGTTCATATCTTATTCATCCCTTTTCAGGTTACCTTCCCTCCTTCTTCTTCAATTTTGTTGTCTCACATGTATATTATAACTTCTATTAGGCAACCTCTGACATGTGTTTCCCCCCATATATATATATATATCTTAAAATATTTTTAGGTGATAATGAACAGTCACCAATTTCTGGAATGGATTATATCCCTGTTGTTCATGGGGATAAATTTAGAGGAAATGATACTGCTTATATTGATGGTCAGAAAACACATGGCGTGGCACCATGGAGCACTGTCTTGCAAAGCACTGCCAAATTGCATAATGATTCTTCTCTTGCATCATCTCCTTCCATTCCATCTAGTTCAATGGGAGACGCCCTTGAACAAGAACATACCATTTTTAGTGACCTTTTAATGAGCAAAAGTGGTCTCACTGAGGTAGCGGAGAGCTCTCAGTCTCGCCAATCAAATTGGCAGGTACATACTGTTACCGCATAGTATCTATCAGTAGAATTATCTCACATATATGGCTATCATTTTTGGGGATGGAAATGACATAATTTGACAGTTTTATGGGACTAAAGCTTGTGCGCACTTGAACTGCAATTTTCATTAATAATTTTAGTTAAACTTAATGATGAGTATATTAACTATCTGGTGTTGGGCTGCATTTGTCATATTAAAAGGTTTTGAATTGTTTCTGAAAGTCTAGAAATGCTATTGTTTGGAAAAACCTAAGTCCTGCATTGGCTAGAGATAGTGCCAAGATAGAGTATATAAGTTGGGGGGGGGTAACCCTCACCTTGTAAGCCGATTTTGTAGAGTTGAGTCAATTCCAAACCCAAATTCTAAGAGCCATAATTCCAGATTACAGTTTTTTTAAGTAACTTGAACTTGCTCCAGATGTATCCATATCCAATCTTTTTGTTGAGATAAGTATTTATTTACTTGAACTCTTCGTAAATAACTTGTTGGGTAACCATGACTGGGTGTTGGTTTTTCATAATATATTTTAATCCGTTGGCTTTAAAAAAATGACTGGGCGTTGGCTTGGTGTCAATTGTATCTTTTGATTGCTTAATTTGAAACTGATACTTTTAACTTTGGTTTCTCTTATATGTAATTTCAAACTACTACTACTTATGAGTTTTACTGAAAAATATAACTATTTATTTTGTTATTTAATTTGATGCAGATTCCTTTTGAGGACAATTCAGGAGGCATGCCAATGTTAACCCAAACCCAGTCATTTGGTCTGCAATTTAGATCTGATTATGGCACCGGTTTACTAGGGAATGAAACTCGTAATGCATGTTCTGAAATTGCTCCAATCCTGTACAGTTTTCATGGTGAACCAAATGAGCAGCCTATGCAGCAAAACTATCCACAAGAGCTTGAAGATGGACAATCTCAACATGCACTAAAATCCAATTCTGCAAATAAAGTTCCTGATGAAGAGACTATCAACTATGGCTTAACAGTGAAGCGCACATTATTGGACAAAGACGAGAGCCTGAAGAAGGTTGATAGCTTCTCTCGGTGGATTACTAAGGAACTTGGAGAGGTGGCTAATTTGAATATGCAGTCCTCTCCTGGTATTTCATGGAGTACAGATGAATGCCAGCATGTGATAGATGATACCTCATTGAGCCCATCTCTCTCTCAAGATCAGCTGTTTAGTATAAATGATTTTTCACCTAAATGGGCTTATGCTGAGTCAGAAATTGAGGTACTGATCTTGTGGAAAATCTATATTATTATTATTGTTGTTAAAAACTGTCAGATTCCAGTACAATTACAATCGGATAAATAATTTTTTTATGCCAACTGTTTACTGGTTTTGTGGTCTCCTTTTCTCCCTTTCTATTAGTTATTATATGAATAAGTACATACTATGTATACATGTCATCTTCATTGACCATAAGAACTTTTTCTTTTCTCCTCAAATATCAAATGCTTGTCCTAGTCAGATATTTGCAGTTTTTGCTCTTAATTTTTTTAATTTGTAATGCTCTCCATTTTGTATTTATTTTTGTATTTCTTCTACATCTTGGTATATCATAACACATCTGACACTCTTCCTTCTTTCCCCCCTCCCCTTTTGTATGTTATATATGGTTAATGGTTTTACTCCTTTTTCTAGTTGAGATTGGGTCTCTGTTGCAAGATAAAATGAAGAAGGATTGGATGTAGTTTGATTGACATCTTATCCTGTTCAAAACTATACAGGTGTTGATTATTGGATCATTTTTGAAGAGTCAACCAGAGGTGACAGCCTGTAACTGGTCCTGTATGTTTGGGGAAGTTGAGGTTCCCGCTGAGGTCTTAGCTGATGGAATTTTGTGCTGTCAAGCTCCGCAGCATAAGGTTGGACGGGTCCCTTTCTATGTAACATGTTCCAATAGGTTAGCTTGTAGTGAAGTGCGGGAATTCGATTTCAGAGAGGGCTTTGCCAGAAATGTAGATTTTGCAGATTTTTATAACAGTTCTGAAATGCTGCTTCATTTGCGACTAGAGGATTTTCTTTCTTTAAAGGCTGTGGACCCTTCAAATCACTCTTTTGAGGGTGATATGGAGAAAAGAAACTTAATTTTTAAGCTCATTTCACTGAGAGAGGTGGAGGAATATTCAATTAAGGATGAAGTGACGACAGAATTGGATATATCCCAACATATGGTGAAGGAGCATCTGTTTCACAGGCAGTTTAAAGAGAAGCTGTACTCTTGGCTTCTTCACAAAGTAACTGAGAGTGGTAAAGGGCCAAATGTATTAGATGAGGATGGGCAAGGTGTGCTACATTTAGCAGCTATTCTTGGTTATGATTGGGCCATAAATCCAATTATATCTGCTGGAGTTAATATCAACTTCCGAGATGTGAATGGATGGACAGCTCTTCATTGGGCTGCATCCTGTGGCAGGTAAGGTTCCTTGAGATTTTTTCCCTCTTTATTGAGTACAGTTGGTTGAACATAAGTTACGTCTGTAATCTCGTTGAACCTTCTTTTACCGCCCTGATATTAATATTTTTTTTAACTTTTATCAAGTGTCAGTTTGTTTACAAAATTGGTTTGTCCTAACATATGAAGCAAATTTAAGTTTCTTTCTTTAAAGTGTGGTAAGAAATATCCAGTGTTTTAGATGAATGGACTTGTTCCCCTCCTCTCCCTGCCCTAATATTTAGATTGTTTTGGTTCTAAATGTTATTACAGTTTTTTATGTATAAAATAGTAAATTAGCTAACTTAGAGTTATCCCTAGGGCAATTGCTTTGGTTAGTCAAAGGCAAATCACAGTCTGTTTTCAGCATTGACTTTCTCAAATATATTATGTTCAGCATAACATGATTTTTTTTTCTTATGTTATTCTTTGTCCTTTTATCAGAGAGCGCACAGTTGCTGTTCTTGTCTCCATGGATGCAGATTGTGGAGCACTGACAGATCCATCTCCTTCATCTCCAGATGGTAGAACAGCTGCAGATCTTGCCTCTAGCTATGGGCACAAAGGAATTTCTGGTTTTCTTGCCGAGTCTTCATTAACTCACCACCTCGAAACCCTCACAATGGATGATCAAAAAGGTGGTCGGCAAGAAATTTCAGGAATGAAAGCGGTGCAGACAGTTTCAGAACGATCTGCAACACCTGTGCACTTTGGTGATATGCTAGATCTCTGCCTCAAGGATTCGCTTACTGCTGTGCTTAATGCAACACAAGCTGCTGATCGTATACATCAAGTATACAGAATGCAGTCATTCCAGAGGAAGCAGTTAACTCAGTATGAAGGTGATGAGCTTGGATTGTCAGATCAGCAAGCTCTTTCCCTTCTAGCTTCCAGAGCTTGCAAATCTGGACAAGGAGATGGTTTAGCCAATGCTGCTGCAGTACAGATACAGAAAAAGTTTCGTGGTTGGAAGAAGAGAAAAGAATTCTTGATAATTCGTCAAAGAGTTGTTAAAATCCAGGTTCATTGATTTGTTCTTTTTACTTGAATTTTTATTTTTAATATTCTGGACTTTTTTTTTAAGTAAACATGTATATCGTTAGATGGGCTTAATTTCTCATCAAATCATCTTATGAATTATTCTGCTATTTTGGAAATTAAAGGTGGAAAATTGATTGCATTGGAGATTTTGATTGATAAAAACTCTGGATAAGAATGAAAAAATGCTTCTTAAACTTTTGCATCTCTTTGCTCCTACTATAACTAGTGTATACATGTGGATCACACATTGGGATTGTCAAAAACAAAAACTGGAGAAAACAATCCAGAATGTGAGGAAAGCATGCAGTAAAATGTTCTTTATATTGGTTTCTTCCTTCCATCATTCCATGCATTTACTTAGTGATTTGCTGTTGTGTTAACATTCATCATATCATGAGCATGAACACCTAGTGGGCCTTAAAAGCAGTCATATGTCATGGCATATCCAATGACAACTAAGATCTCTTGAAATAGGGAGCATTTAACTCCCAAGAAAGTACACCAAAGGATATCATATATAGCACTTGTTGCCTAAAAGTCCTTCCTTGCCCTCCTGCCACGACCTGTAAAGTAGAAAATTCAATTTAAGGACACAACTTATATTCACAAACAATAAAGAAAAAAGGAAGCTACCAGAAAAGATATTCAGTGACTTCCCAAAGCTTTAAGTTCAATTATCTCTGGCCTGAGTCTTTTAAGACTTAAGTGTGAAGTTGATGTTTGCCAAGCAACTTTACCCTTCCCCTACTTTGCTACTTGTACCTCCAATGTAACCTCCACCTTGCCCCCTTTCCCAAAAAGAAAATATGACTATTTTAAGAGATTTTCCTGTTGTTTTTTGTTGTTTTTTTCCTATCTTTCTTTTTTTTTGTGGACACATGCTTCCACTGACTGTTGAAATCTGTGGTGTCAAGGCCCATGTAAGAGGTCACCAGGTAAGGAAACAGTATAAACCAATCATCTGGTCTGTGGGAATCCTGGAGAAGGTCATATTACGTTGGAGGCGCAAGAGTAGTGGTTTACGTGGATTTCGACCAAATGCCATTAATGAAGTCCACGATCAACAAAATGATTCTCTGAAAGAGGATGATTATGATTATCTCAAGGAGGGACGGAAACAAAAGGAAGAAAAGATCCAAAAGGCCCTATCAAGGGTGAAGTCCATGGTTCAGTATCCAGAGGCACGTGCTCAATACCGGCGTCTGCTAAATGTTGCTGAGGACTTCCGTCAAACCAAGGTATTTGTTAACATCTGGCAGGTGTCTAAACTCTTTAATGTTTGGCTTAATGATATGCTCATAGCCTCATAGTTGTTTGATATCTGGCAGGCATCTAACAAGGTTTTGATCAATTCTGAAGAGACAGTTGATGGTATGGAGGATTTGATTGATATTGATATGCTTTTAGACGATGATAATTTCATTCCTATAGCATTTGATTGACCCTGCAATGGCTACTCTCATCGTCCCCACTGTAAATACATGGCCAGTTTTTGGCTTTATTTGGCATTGGGGAGTCCTAACATCATCTTGATATAGTATATATTTCTAATCAAAATTACTTGGATCCGAGGCTGCATATAAATAGATTATGATAGCTAGAATGCACTCTGATTTGACAGTTCAGGCATTGTAGTCTAATGAAACATGGTTTGATTTTATTTATGATTATTTTAGTATGACGGTTTATAGATGATTGTTTTTTGTATTTTTTGTGATAGGCAGATGGTTGGGGGTTATAACATAATGATATAACTTGCTAAAGTATTAAACTGCAATTTGTACAAAAGTCGACTGTGGCGAGAGAATCTATATACTAAGTGCTAATTATGATATCAAGCTTGTTTTATCGTTTGCATTTAAATTCCTTTTTGATCAGTTTGTTTTACTTACTGCGACTTGTCTTTTTAGTTATAGCATCCCCATTTTTCTTAAAAGGATTTCCATTCTGCATTGTAGATGATATAGGTATGGTTTGCTTCTGGTTATCTTCTTCACTCTTATCACTGCATGGTTTGAAATGTACTTATTTTTTGTTTGTTATCATCACATTTTTTTTTCTTGACAAATGTTAATTGTTAGTTTTTGTTAGTGAGAGAGATCAAATTTGCGATCTTTTTCTAATTTCCGTCTTCTTTCTTAATCACGCAACCAACATTATATCCCATTATCCCATGCTTGTTATCATCACATAAATTGGAGAGTTTAGCAGCACAGCTTCAACCAGAAAGATTTAGGGTTTGTTTGGGTAAGCTAAGTTTATTTAGAAACACTTCTAGGAGAAGAAAAAAAGAATTTATGAGATGAGTTTATTCACAAGTTAAAATGAGTTCTTCATTAGTTAAATATTAGTTAATTTGTAGATGTCATTTTATTTTTTAGAAAAATTATTTGAGTTTTTACAAGTTGGCTAATGAGAAATTCATTTTTCTTATTTTAGCTTATGTAAATGTCCTCTGAAGCTTACCTTCTAAAATAAATCATTTTTGTTTCAACTTCAATAAATCCAACGCCTGTGTTAGGCCTGTTCAAGAAGTGGATCACAATCATGAGCTTAAAAATGAATGCTGCTATATTTGATGCTGGGTAACATCTTGAAATAAATTTTATAAGTTTAACTAAGAGCAATGCTATAAAAGTCGATAATTAATTTTCTCAATTTTTATGAATAAAACATAAAATGAAAAAAAAAACGTTTTATTTATTTAACAAAAATAAAAGGATTAATAGGAAGACGGAAGATTTAAAAGTATTCACTTAATGTAATGGAGTGAATCGAAATGAATGAATGATAATAACCAGCTTAGATTTCAGCATATTTAGTTGCTGTCTGGTAACCGATTAATAATTATGAAAAATAATAAAGCTTTTAAAATGTTTTTGAAATGGTGTAAAAACATTTTTAAAAAAAATTAACCACTAATTCAATATAGTTTTAACAGTGACCAAAACTACAGTTGAATTTGGATTTGGGAACAATGCAGTTTTTTCTAGGCAGCCAAATACGCAGCATCGAGTTTTGATCCAATGACTTGATCAAGTCTTGTCAAAGTTTTTTTTTATTGGTAACTCATAATCTCTTTTCTCTTCCTTTATCTTTTTTCAATTGAGTCAATCTTATATCTTCATCAAATCTTCTTTAACGCATGCAACATGCATTGTTCCCGCAGCTGATGTGACCCTAGAAGGAAAACACGAGAAAACGGCATTTTATGTTGCTTGACCAGTAAATTTAGTTTTCTCTAGTTTGGAATTCATGTGAGAAGGCACATTTGTTTTCACATTTAAAAAAAAAAGTACTTTTTACTTGATAATTTTTATTAAAAGGTATTTTTTGTGATTTATTTGTATCCTTGTCTAAATGAAGTAAATAAATTCATTCGTCATTAAAGCAAGCGGGTCTAACTTTACGTGCCAATGCACTTGTTGTTTAAAATATAAGTGCTTAAAATATAAGACACGTAATCTATAGCAAATTGATGGTCGTGAGAGAGAATTATTGTAAAATCTAAAGAGGGTCAATTTGTATATTTCAATGGTCAAATTCAGCCTTGAAGTCAGATTGAGGCTATTTGATTGATGCACATGCTTGACATACTGTTACAAATTTGGTATAATTCAAATCCAATTAAAACATACAAGTACTTCTTGGATCACTTGTTTCATGGGCAAACTTGTAATGTCTGGCCACTTGTAGTCAAGCACGTTTAACTGTGAAGTTCTTAAGTTATGGGCTACCGAAAAGTAGATGTACCTTGTTGGTATAGGTAGTACCTATTAAATCCTTTAAGTTATCCTCAACTATACAGTCTCATACCTGTACAGCCTCTGGATCTCTCTCGTTCGGATGTGTATTTGATTCATTCACGTACCCCTTCCGCTGGAAGCCTTCCAGGAGCCGCTCCTTGTCCGTGCCTTATTGCACCGACGATCACTCCCCGTCCTCGTCAGCGCTCGGGATGTTACATGCCCACCAGCTTCCGCCTGGTTCATCCTCGAACCACACCGTACTGGTAGAGAGGCCCTGCTCTGATACCACTTGTAACGCCTGGCCACTTGTAGGATCAACGACTGTCCCCACATACCAACACAAGACTTTTCAGTGTGCTTTGTCCTCACTCACACACTTCCTGAGAAACTTCCCAGGAGGTCACCCATCCCAGAATTGCTCCAAGTCAAGCACGCTTAACTGTGGAGTTCTTAAGTTATAGGCTATCGAAAAGTAGATGCACCTTGTTGGTATAGGTAGTACCTATTAAATCCTTTAAGTTATCCTCAACTGTACAGTCTCATACCTGTACAGCCTCTGGATCCCTCTCGTTCGGGTGTGTATTCGATTTATTCATGTACTCCTTCCGCTGGAAGCCTGCCAGGAGCCGCTCCTTGTCCGTGCCTTATTGCACCGGCGACCACTCCCCGCCCTCGTCAGCGCCCGGGATGTTACAAAACTAATTTGCCAGTGACAAATTAGGTATTGAACAAGAAATTATAGTTATCGATGGAAAATTTATAGCATGCTTTGCAAAGTTAAATCATATGTATAACTTTACTTCTTAGATTGAATTGAGATTTAGTTCTCTATAACCATCTGCATGGGAGAGATGTGCTAAAAATGCAAAAAAGAAGAAAGAAGTCTTCGGATAAAAAGGAAAAAAGAAGTCATTTTATGAGGTTATTCTATGAGTGTATTTTGATTAAATACATAATCGACTTTATTTTAATTAGGGGTAAAAAAGACATTTCGTTATTAGATTTGAAAGTTGTCTATATGTATAATTTGTTTTGAAAGATACTTGTTTTGAAAGTTATAATAAAATGTTGTGGTGGTTCATAATAGTTGAAAATAATAATGTACAAAAGAAAGATGATACTAAATAAAAAAATTTCCTTATAAATTATGAAAAGGATCTTGACTGTAATTTTTTAATTATAATATGAGAAATATTAAGAACATTTTTTAATATATTCTTTACAATAATTTTTTATTAGTTGAAATTTATTAAAAATGAAAAAATTTAGTGAATCTTATATCATTTATTGTTTCTTTCTTTTGATTTTATAATTTTTCATAAATTTAAACCAATAACAAAGTATATGTTATGAACGAATGTATTAAAAAGTGTGTTGTTAACGCTCCTTTTTCTCTTGTCCATAATATCAAAGATCACGATCGTAACATAGAATCTTCACTTCTAATGTTGTTTCAGCATCCATGTGAGGCTTAAGCTAATTGACAACAAAATCCATAAAGTGGAAGATTTTTACCGTTGTTCACTCATTCATGCAGCAGCAGGGGAAGTTCCTCTGTTCTTGAGTAACAGAGCAACATAAACATGGGAGGAAGGACTAAGGGGACATTAGCACAGGGGTGTAAACGTGGCAAAACCCCACCTCGTACACCTAGGTGACTGTTTGTTTGCACGCGTGTGAACTCGTGGGATGTTGGTTCTCATGGTGACGATGCCAACGTTGACAAAAATAAGTAACAGCAGCTTTTCTTTTGTGCTATCAAGTCTGAATGGAATGGGATTTGACTTGGCTGGCTTTATGCTATTCCTTCCTTCCACCAAACACTGCACAGACGAATGCATGCAATGGCAGCTCAGGGGAGTTGACCCTTTCAAGTTTGTAATAATAAGCACATTCACTATCATATACTACTTGCTTTTTATTTTTTCTTTTTCAATAATTGAAGATTTTTTTCCTGATCCATTTTTCAATTGTACATGTGTATTTGTCAAAATCTGGAAATAATGTATGTGAGGATGGATGCGACTAAGGTAGTTTTCAGATTTTGTATGTCAGATAATGAATTGGTTTTGTTAAGAGGAAGAATATATAAAAAAAAGAGATGATTCTGATACTCAAATAAGTACATAAATTATGTAAGAATGTATATATGTATATATCAGGAGTGTATGTGTTTTTGAGTGTGAGCTAATGTCAATAATGTGTTAAAGGTTAGACAAAACATACTTATAAAGTAAGGGAGAGTCCTTGAATGTCGGAATTGTTAAAGTGGTGTAATAAACATTGCAAATAATTATTAGCATATATATAATAACTAACAATTATAGATAATTAGACTTACAAAGAATGTGTACCTTATAGATAATATAGTGACTTATAGATAATTAAGTATTTATTACCTGATAAGGATATTACAATATTATCGATAATATTTAAATATGGGGACATTAAAGATAACATGTGCGACTCAATAGTCTTGACTAAAAATATTTGTGCTCCTATAGTCTAATGTGAAGAGTTGACACATGTATTAGAATATTATATAATTAGAATATCATATAAGTAGTCACGTTGCATTTTTCAAACCATCTACCATACAACATTCATTACGTAATTTCAAGTTTACAACAGTGTCTTTGGTGAGATATCGAATATCCTTTTTTGGCAAATTTTGTGTGTCCCGTTCATGCTTGTTATAATATATATATATATATATATATATATATATATATATATATATATATATATCACAAGTGCAATTCATGTTTAGACTGAAAGTTATTTATATATATGTAGTTATGTATATCTTGTTCTAAAAGATATATTTACTATTGAAAGTTAAAATAAAATGTTATAGTGTTTATAATAATTAATAATAAAAATATCCGGAAAAAAGATAACACCAAAAAAAATTATTTTGTAAATAGTTATAGATTAACTTTTTAATCTAATGGATGGTGTTGGACGGCACAATTTATTACAAAACTAGAAACTATGTCCTTAAATATATGATTACAAAGAATACTTCCAAACATTTTATTAAGACTAATATCTTTTGATAGATTGAAAAATACTCAAAGATATGAGTTGTTTCTTCTAACAATATTTTCTTCATATATATATATATATATATATATATATAATATAATATATAAGTCACAATTTGAATCTTTGACCACTAATTTAAAGGGACAAAATCTATTACTACTTAAATGAAATAAAAAGAAAAAATATCAAACATTATGTGAAAAAGAAAAGAATAAAGTGTTTAATTTTTATACACATAAAACTTTATATATTTCCAACTGATAAAATATTATCTAAATATGACTTTTAAGTTAATTATGGTTATAGCTAATAATTTTTTTATTTATAAAAATCAAAGACAGATATTAAAAGATTTATAATAATTTATGCATTCTATTTAACTAACTAAGTTAAATCTTTTTAATAACAAACTTATCATATATGACTTTCAAAGCATGCAATTGCTAAATAAACAATTTTATCACAGTTCTTATTGTATTATTGCATAGAATTATTTTAATTTCTTATTATAACATGATGAACTAGTGTCCCATTGTATCTCAAATAAAATTGCCTTCTAAAAATAATATTTGTGAGAGTAAAAACCCACTAATGTCTACCTTATGATAGAAAGCTTGAATATTCTATATCAAGTCATAAGTTTTAATTTTTATGTGACACTGTACACTATTTTTTATTATTATTACAAAGACAGGATAAGTCAATTTATAACAATGAATTTAGTAAAGCAATTAAGTGCTTATTTGGTTGTGGGGAAGGAATTACTATTCTTGAATAAATTTTTTAAAAATAATGTAAATTTTAAATATATTTTTTACTTTAATTCAAATATATTTTTTTTTCAATTTTTTCTCTTCTCGACCCAACCAAACTCATCTTAACCGGAGATGGGGGAGGAAAAAGACATTTAGTTTGAACTGATTTTAATTTTTTTCTTCTGGTTTGAAGTTTAAATTCAAAGTGAAATCCCACAATTTTGGGTGAGAGTGACCTAGGAGGACATGCTGCTGCAGCAGGGCCACATGAGAGACCAAACAAACAACTCTGCTATTGTAATTTGACCATTCAGCTTTTACTACCGGGTGGACCAGCAGTATAATTTTAGAACAAAAAACAAAAAAATTGAGCAGGATTTGTTTCTGACTTTCTGAGACATTTCTTTGTCTATTATGCTATGATCCGCCCTAGCATTTTTAATTTGATCTAAAATTAACCTGAACTCAGCCCCACGAGATTCCTTGCCTTCAAAGTAGTTGTATTAGTATACTAGCAACTTCTGAGTTCTTCACACTTACATTTGGCATTTAATGTCTTGTTTCAAAAAATATCTTAAGATTAAACCCATGACCCTTTTTTGTCGTCAATTGCTCATTGTACGTTTCTATGCTCTAAGTTTATGTCCTGGCTGAAAAATCTAGCCTGCGGGGTTGACTTATTTAATGCAGATCCAATTCTCCTTTAAGGTACCTTATTGGTAGAAAAAATAAGATTGATTTAGTGGTAAAAAATAAAAAAAAGAAAGAAAGAAATAGGTGATGAGTTTGAATTTTTTACTAATAAAAATTAATAAATTGATAATTAATATTTATTGATAAAAATAAAAAAATTGATAATTAATATTTATTGATAAAAATGAAAAAAAAGTTAAATGAAATAAATTTTTTAATTAAAGTAGAATATAAAAGTGTGAGGTCAACCTCATTTATTATTTTTTTATTTTCTTTTACCTGTTCTTTATTTCCAAACGAAAAAAGTCTTATTATATTACTATACTTACCATACTTTTTTTATCGGCTAGTACATTATATACTTACCATATAAGAAAATACTAACAAATTTAAGTACCATAAAATCACACTATTACATGTGAATTTAACTTTTATGTACATTAATTTTCAGTGAAAAAACATTTTACACTTTTAACTAATAAAAAATTATCATTAATATAGTTTTATTATAAAAGAGAAAATAATCTACATATACTAATAATATAAATAATTTTGACATTTTATTCAATAAAAAATCGTCAAATACAATAATTTTTTTTGACATTTATAAAAATCACTTCAAAAATCATATTTATTAATTTTTTTAGATTGATAGTTTATAACCTTTTTTTCTGAACATAATATTGATACGAAGGAATCTATGCTAGAAGTGATACTAATTTTTGTTGGGAGATGTTAGCACACACAATCATACTCAAGGATCAACTAACATTGAAACTCTAAATTAATTGGTTAAGGGACACAAGTCATCATCAATTCTGCCAACATTTGTTTGATAGTTTACAAACTCTTTACACTGCATAAAAATTAAATCTCATCAAAGTTAAGTAACTTACTTAATCAATATTTATAGATCATGTTCGATGAGATATTGTAGTTAGTTTCTAGTTGTTTTTATTAGTTGAAAAACTGGTTTGAAGTAAATAATTTTTTTAGTAGCTTCATAATAGATTTAAATATTTTTTTAAACTCTACTTGAAGTATCATTTTTTTTAAATTCTAGTTTTTTATTTTTTTTTTCACTTTTATCCTCAATATATTTATTCATTTTCCTTGTTATTTTTTTTAAATAAATCATAATTTTATTATTTTTCTGTCATTTTACATTTTTCAACAACTAATATTACTGAACATTTATAATTTAATAAGCTAACCTTTTGACTTTGTTACTAGCTATCTTTTTAGTTTTCAGCTTTCAACTAACTTTTGAGTTAGTTTTGTCGAACATAGTCATATTGCTTGTCTTATATTGGTGGCTTAATCGAGTTAAAAAAAATTAAAGGGTTTTATAAAATAAAATTAATTTTGTTATCCTTTTGGTATAATAGCTCTTTCTATTCAAAGTAAAAATGAGAGAATTAATAGGAAGATAGAGAAATATAAATTTTTTTTAATATGCAAGAATAAAAGAGTGTTAGAAATTCATAATAACTCATGTCTTATACTCAACTAACTAGGCATGACAAATAATCCTGTACCCACATGTATCATCCCAAACCTGTCTCAACTTTGACGAAAAATATATGCTTTGATCGGATATGGATACAAGTACATATATTACTCAAACTTTTTAAGTGAGGATGAATATCAAATTATATCCATATCCGTACCCACTACCATTATATTTTTTGTCTTAAAAGTAATTTTTTGATCCCTATATTTTTCAAAAAATCGTTTTTAATATCCTATTTTAAAATAGAGATATTTAGTCCCCCTATTTTTAAAAATTTGCAATTTTAGTCCTCCATTTTAAAATAGAGACATTTAATTTCGTATTTTTGTAAAATCTACAATTTTGGTTATTCCTTTGAACTGAAAGCATTGACTTTTAAGATATTAACATTGACTATGATATAGATTAAATAAATTATCTTATGTCACATCATTAAATTTGGATCATTAATTTCTTACCGATCAACACATCACTTTTTTGAATTTGATGAAAGGACAAAATGTCTCTCTATTTTAAGAGAAATTCTAGCAACACACTATCTATTACACTCCTACTAACACATACTCTTTTATTGGTTAAAATTTATCGAAAACTACAAAATCAAAAGAGAGTCACTAAATAACAAGTGGGACATACAAAAAAAAGGTAAATAGTCATTTTCATTGCTAAATGTGTAAAACGTTTACAAATTTGTCCTTGAAAGATGAGAATTCAAATTTTTGTTCCTGAAAGTGAAAAAATGTGACAAATTCATCATTTTGTTAACTTTCGCCCGTTACTTTTAATTGAAAAAGCATATGTGACACATTCATGGATGAATTTGTCAGCACTTTACACATTCAAGAACCAATTTGTCAGCTCTCTACCCAAAATATAATTTAATCACCATATTCTCCTTTTCTTAATCATTACAAGTATAAAATTATAATAAACACTTAAAAATTAGGAAAACAAACATAATAATAAACATAATATTGATTAATAAGCATGATTTGTTTGTTGCTTTGAAATTTCTACTGTAACAACATTAGGTAGTGACAAAATCAAGTTAAGTCTCATTTTTTTGTAAGAATTAATTTAATGATTGTGCATTTTAATTTGTTTGAGTATCATATTTTGGGTAAGGTACTATCTCATATGTTTGCATTGAAATTTCTAATATAACAATATCTTATCCAACATATGAGACTCAAATAAAAATGTGCAACCATTAAGTTAATTCTTACAAAAAAATAAGACTCAACTTAATTTTGTCATTATCTAATGTTGTTACAGTAGAAATTTCAAAGTAACAAATAAATTATGCTTATTAATTAATATTATGCTTATTATTATGTTTGTTTTAACTTATGTTTGATTTCCTAATTTTTAAGTATTTTATTATAATTTTATGCTTGTAATGATTAAAAAAAGAAAAATATGAAGATTAAATTATATTTTGGGTAGAGAGCTGAAAAATTCGTCCCTGAATATACTATGTAGGCTCTTTCAATTAAGGTAACAGACGAAAGTTATATGAGAGATGAATTTGTCACACTTTTTTTATTTTCAGGGACAAAAATTTAAATTTTTATCTTTTGAGGATGAATTTGTTAGTACTCTACACATTAAATGACAACTTAAAAAAAAACTAGATTTTAAAGATGTGTAATGCAAGTTTGATTAAATTATATATTTTTATGTTCGTATATAATATTTTTATAAAAATATGTATATTAATAAAATTTATTTTTTTATAATATTTAATATAATATTAAATATAATTATACTAAAATTGAAGAAGATAACTAATTATATTTTTAATTGAGGAGTTGTTGTCTTAAATTTTTTTAAGCCTAATGAAATTCATTTTTATTTGCATTTTTCCAATTAATAGTAGTGATATAATATCTATATGAAATGTATAACTTGAAAAATATAACAAATATAAATTATAAATATTTAAATTTAAGTATTTATTTTGTTATTATGAATACTATGTTTATATATAATTGAATTTTGTGTGTTGATAATTAATATATTTTAAATACTTTAATGCATAAATAAATCTTTTTAAATGATATTTAATCATTTTAAAAATATTAATTAAAATTATGTGATATTGTTGAAGTTTTGAATTAGTTAATCTTATTACGATTTGCATTGAATATTATATATAAATTATATGGAATTTTCTTACCATTATTTTTAATTTTTATTTCATTACTTGCTATATTTGAAATTTATAAGTCTATAATTTCTTTATAAATAATATTTATACTAAAATATTATTATCTGATCAAAATTTTATATTTTATCATTTAATTAATATAATTATTATTTATCTATAAAATATTATTAATAAGTTTTACTCTTTTTAATATAAATATATTATTACATGTTTAATTTTGATTCTTTTTATTAACTTAAAGAAGACCATATTATTAACAATAACAATTATATTATTATTGCATACTTTATAGATACTTTATATTTATTATACATAATGAATATTTAGCACATTATGGTATGAGATTGTAAAAAAATAACTAGTATTATTATTAAGGTCTGAATTATCAAAATAAAGAATTATAAATATTATTTAATGATAATTTTTGTTTTATTTTTTCTTTATTAATTTTTATACCACTATTCTATTTATTTTTTCTTTATTTCATCATGCTGAATTTTTAATGATAATTTTTTTTATTTTTTATTTTTTTATTCTTTTTCAATTATTTATAGACATGATATTAGTTTCACTCTCCAAAAAAAAATTGTTTTATAGTTTCTTTTTCAACACTTGACCTTTTTTGTGCTTTGATCCCATCAAATTTTTAAAAAAAAAACACAAATTGTCATTTATAAATCAAATTCATTGTTTAAATTTTCCTAATATTAAACAAATCAAGTGCTACATATCCGCAAACACCCAAATGAAGATTATGATTTTTTTAATTTGAGATAAAATTAAATATTTTAATTAATGATTTTTAATAAAAATGAAAAATCAAAATTGAGAAATTTTACAAGGATACACTTAAAAAAATATTAAAATGAAAATTATGCACTACTTATATCAATCTTGTTTAATTTATTCTTTATTTTTTTGCCCGTGAAATAGGTTCAAATCAATTATTTCATCAAGGGATTCATTATCATCACACTTTAAGAATAAAAATTAGGAAGGAAAAAAGTAATGACATACAAAGCAGTAATTGATAAGGTTAAATAATAAAATTATAAAAAGATGAAATATAAATTTTTTTAGCAAGTGACTTGCTAACAATACATACTTCTCAATTTTAATCGATAACTTTTGATAACAGGAAAGAGTCACTTCTCAATGATTTCAATTGTATCCAAGATGATTTAGATGTCTGTAATAATATTAATTGACCAGATTATAGTTTCATGTGATATAACTTTTAAAATATGAATCAATTAGCTTAATAGTTAAATAATTAAATAAAAAACTTAAAAATATATATTTAACCAAAAATATAATTGAAATTTTAAAATTTGTTATCATTCATTATATTTATATTATATTTATATATTGTTTGAATTAAAATATAATCAAAACCTAATATATAATTTATTAAAAAGATATAAATAAATCAAAATTATAGAAAAAAGTATAATAAATTACTCGTGGGTATACTTGATAAAATCTAATGATAATAAAGATTAGTATTAAAATTTTAAACCCACCCATTAATATCCAAACCCACAAACCGCTAGACCCCTTCACGAGAGAGAGAGTTTATGAGGCTATAAAGTTTTGCTGACTTTTGAAGTCTCTGACAAGTCCCCACCCCACCCGAGTTTATAAGAACTATGAAACCTCAAAACAGCTGTATGTAATAATCAAATCAAACAAAGTGTGTCTGTCAGCATAGCAATTAAACTAACAAATACAAAACTACAAAGTCAATAAGGGCAACCTCTGCCTTTTGCCACCCATTGCAGACCTGACTTTCTCAACAAAACCAGACGGTTACACCCTCCAATCCATCTTCTCTTCTTATTCATAACCTCTTTCTTTATCACAAGGGACGCTTTTGCTATACCCTTTTTACTCTTCTCTTCATTCACCCACTTCCCATATCGATCTCTTCTCTCATTTTCCTCCAAAAAGTTCTAATTTTTTGATCCTTTTGATCATCTGGGTGGTGGAAATTTCCTTTTTTTGCCCCCCACCTTCTCGGGGAGGGTTGTTAGAATTGCTTGCTTCAGTGATCGGAATGTTTTTCTGATAAATTCACAGTTCTTAAAGCGAGTTTTGGAGTTTCTCTGACGTCAAGTTTTTTTGTGGAAATTTTCGGTTTTGAAAAGATTTGCACAAGAGTTACATGCTGAGTGATAGAGGGGGCAAGTGACTGACGTGTGGCTGAATTGTTTACATGGATTGTTTCTGTTGCTTCAACAATCAGGTGAGGATTTCTGGCCTCTTTATTAATATATATTTTAATTTTTGTCTTTGGAAATCAACCTTCATATACAATTTCTTAATTGATAATGAAAATTGAAACTTAAGGATTGTTTCTGTACTTTTAAGTTTATCTGTAACCTCAGAAAAGTAGCAGACACTGATAGGGGGTAACATGGATATGAGCATACGTGGATAATAACTAGATTTTAACATATGATATACGTTTGGTGTTTCAAGGAAGCTTTATTAATATGATCATCCTTTCTATGGGATTCTTTGCTTCATCTGTGGCCTGAAATATATAAATGGCAAACCTAATACTGGCTTGTTTCTTGAGTCTTATCGTGAGTTTGGTACTTAACTGTGCTGGAGGTAGTTTGAGCATTCAGCATTGGACTTAGCAGTAAGCTAATTTTGTGAGATAAGGCTCATTTCAAATGGTTGCTGTAAACACCAAAGCTGTCTAATTAATCTGCTTTTGACCCTTGGCTGCTTCATGAGTGGTTTTTGGTCTACTCATGAGCTAGGTTTTAAATTGATGTCACAGTCATGGACTCACGGTTGCAGTTTTTGTCACAATTCTTGATATTGTGGGGGAATTGCAGAGAAATGCAACTGTTACAGCCACAATTGGGGTCATGGAGAGCAAAAAATACCTTGAAGATGCAGCTGAAATTGCAGTTGTGGACCATTCTTTAAAACCTTGAGCATCAACTATGTTTTATTTCTATCTTCTTTGGTTGTTTGTACTGATAAATACTGTAGTTAGTATTCTGGGGTTGTGCCATTTTAAGTTTGACACTTCTTAACAAGATGGAATTATCTAGTACAGAGTGTGTTTCTCTGTTATATTTCTGAATGTTGCGTTTATTGTCAACTTCCTATTTCCTTGCTTTGCATTTTAGCCATTCACGCTATGTTCCCTTTGATAATCAACCATGTGCCTTTGTCCTTGTAAATTTCTTTATAATTTCAACCATGTTCCTTGCATTGCATTGCATTTATGTTATGTTAAACAGTAGATTCTTTTGTTATTGTATTTTAACTCATATAGTTTTAGGCGGTTGGAGGACGCACTTCATGTGGCTCTGGCAAGGGCAAGAGCCATCAGGGCTCAGTTAAGTATGGCTTTAGCCTAGTTAAAGGGAAAGCAAACCACCCAATGGAGGACTATCATGTAGCAAAAATTGTGAAGCTTGGAGAACAAGAGTTAGGACTTTTTGCTATATATGATGGACACTTGGGAGACAGTGTGCCTGCCTATTTACAAAAGCATCTCTTTTCTAATATCTTGAAGGAGGTGAGTTATTGAACCAAACTAAAAAGCATCATGTATTGGTTATTACCTTAATCACATTTGATTCCTTGGACAAAGGGACAAAGTTTTCCCCTTTTTCTTCTGGCTTCCCATGCTCTGTTTATGATCAATATTAACAATATGAAATATAATCTGGTTGAACTTGATGTCTTGACGAAATTTGTAAAACCTCTTTCTTGTCAGAAAAACTTGAAGTTTGGCCTAATTTTCTTTTTGAATCTTTGTAATGCCTCTTGGCATAATTTTATTTTTGAATTACTAATTGTACTCTTAAATATGATGAGTTATTCCAGGAGGACTTCTGGACTGATCCAGCCAGTTCCATCATTAAAGCCTATGAGACAACAGATCAGGCCATTCTTTCTGATAGTTCTGATTTGGGGCGAGGAGGATCGACTGCAGTGACTGCAATTCTTATTGATAATCAGAAGTTATGGGTAGCAAATGTTGGAGACTCACGAGCAGTTTTGTCAAGAAAAGGGGTGGCCGAACAGATGACTATTGATCATGAGCCCAATACTGAGAGGGGCATAATCGAGAACAAAGGCGGCTTTGTCTCAAACATGCCAGGTTCTTTAATAAACCTTAATGAGTTAATGTCTGTGAGGTATTGCTTAAATTATTTCCCACTATAGATAGCAAAATGAGTGGCATGAAATGAGTTATAATAATTTCTCACTATAGATAGCAAAAGGAGTGGCATGCAATGAGTTATAATAATTTAAGGACTGTTTGTGATATATTTTAAATCGCGGTCTAAATTGCAAACAATGTACATTTTAGACTCTAGAGTCTAGACATCTAATTGTAAGATTTTAGGCACATCTCATTCTTTTTTCTGGTAAGTGGCAACAATTGAAATATAAAATCATACTAATGGAAACTTGTAATACTAGTCAATTATTGAATCTCTGTTATAACTTTGGGTGTAACATAATATATATTTTTCTGATTAAAAAAGTCCCACTTTTATGTAATTTTCACAATGAATGTATTTCCGTGAGGTCATTCACTTTGACTTTACTGCAACTGTTCATATCTGTTAGCTACATGCCTACATCACCCATAATAATAGATACAAATGCAATTTCAAGTGCTAATATCTATGTTGGTGAATCAACGTTAGAATCCCTTTAAGAGAGATGCCTATGTTTAGTGTCATCTCTTGAGTACTTGTGGGAAACCAAGAAAAAAAAACTTGGTCGGTCACATTGAGATTGCCCCTCAGTGCAAGAAAGTGCTGATGACTAGGATACTTGATTAAGCAAGACCGTAAGCCTTGCGTTTTGTGTTCTTCCAAAAGGCTTTTTGCTTGTTCTCTGCAAGAACAAGTTTCTTCCCACTTTTGTGTCCTATGCTCGAACAGAATGCTGAACTTAATTTCACAAGTTTAATAAGTTGTGTGATACCTAGTTTAGCACTAAAATTTCATGCTACTTGAATGTAAAACCTTGCTTGAGATCATCTACATGTGAAGAATTAAGGTGTTAATACTTCTAGGTTTATAGTAAGATTAGGATAGTTTTAGAGGTAACAATTTCACTAACTGAAACTCTACCCTTAGGAGGGTTTATAGT
>CM023948.1:3749345-3824004 GCA_013407115.1 Glycine latifolia | reverse complement strand
ACTATAAACCCTCCTAAGGGTAGAGTTTCAGTTAGTGAAATTGTTACTTCTAAAACTATCCTAAGTTTTGGAATGTTAGTATAGAAGTATATTATTTGCAACATTAATATGAGTCCTTTTTGTTTGTGTTGTGTAATTTGGATTAATTTGCTCTTTTTTTTTTGTGGGGGGGGGGGGGGGGTTATCAGGAGACGTTGCAAGAGTAAATGGGCAACTTGCAGTTTCTCGAGCATTTGGAGACAAAAATCTAAAATCACACTTACGATCTGATCCCGATATACGACATATTGATATTGACCCAGATGCTGAGATTTTGATACTTGCCAGTGATGGTCTTTGGAAGGTTATCCACCAATCTAATATCTTTTTGTCCATTATTTCTTAAACTTATTTATGCATGCTCTTAAAATATTGATTAAATAATCTAGACACCAACAATGTAAAGAATTTTTATATTGTCATCTAATTACAAACTATCATGTAAGGTTAGTATATTGCGTTTTACAATTGCAATGTAAAATCAACAAGTCGTTAGTCTGAGTGGTGCTAGACTTAGTTTCTTTAAGCAAGATTTCGTGTTCGAGTCTTGTGAATAGAAAAAACGTGGTTAGGAGGAGAGAATCCTACTAAAGGTGGTTTGTCAGATTCCCCGACAGATTAGTTATCGATAAATTCAGTGAATACCCCATACTAATAACATTATTATAAAAAAAATTGCAGTATACAGAACTTTTTTGATTGAATTTATTGCACAAAAATTAAAGTCTAAATTATGATTATTCATTGCAGGTAATGGCAAACCAAGAGGCAGTTGATATTGCACGAAGGATAAAAGATCCACAAAAGGCAGCTAAACAACTAGTTGCCGAGTCATTGAACAGAGAGAGTAAGGATGATATTTCGTGCATTGTAGTTCGTTTCAAGGGATGAACAAGGGAAAACAACACAACACAACTACTCCCTAAATTTTCTTGGTATATATTTTATCAATATCCCCTCCCATTTGTTTGGAGATCTCGTGAAATCCATTTTCTACAACATAGGTTTTGCTCATTCCTCTGTAAAATTGAAGTTCTTCAAATTAGATGGTGCCATTTTAGTATCTCATGATTTTTGTGTAGATTATTACAATCATTTTTCTTTGTAATTTGCATTATTACATGGAGCAGTGTGAAGATGGACATAGCTTTTACATTTGAATGAGTTATGCGCTTGTTAGTTGTTACAAACACAATTTACGAATTACTTGAAATGTCCTGCACCGAATGTCTAATTTTCCGCAGCTACCATTCAAGTGACGACAGCATGTTCGAGTTATTATTATGAGTTTAATTACATCGTTATCCAATCACAGATTATATGATAATTTTGTTAAATATTATTTTTAATCATCCAACTTTCATATCTTGTAATCAAGTCTTTGATTATTATTATTTTGGATGGTGTATATTTGAAATTTATTTTTATCTGGTTTTCCGTTTATATTTAGCTGCTTATGAATAAAAAAATCATTTAGCTACTTGAACTGAATGCAAATGAAGTTTTATTTGGTGTATTTTTTTTTTGTGTATAACGTAAATGAAATTTGAACATGCATTCTTTTGTTTAGATATTAAATTTAAAACTTATTTGGAAATTATACAATTAAGTCAATCCATGACTCCTACGCTTCAAAGTCATTAAAATGTTAATTTGTCTCTGAAAATTGTCATGGGGGGAGGGTGTGTGTTTAAACCAATTAAACTTTTAATGCCTTTTATACCTCTTATGGTGATATATGATTTGACACATGCCCCTATGAAATCACTTATGAGTGTCAAGTGAGATCTCGACTTATTTATCAAACTAGTTAAGAAACCTGAGCTTTGCACGGTTTTTAAAAAATTAAAATGAGAAAAATGCATTAAAATAAAAAATAAAATAATGTTGCACTGTAATTGACATGTGGTAAGTTGTTGGACAATTTTAATATATGTATATATTGATGAATGCAATTTTTTAAGTAATAATTACTGAAATGGGTAGATTTTTAAAAGATGAGTTACCCATTTTGATAATTTGTTCAAAATCTATCAATTTCGATAATTACTTGAAAAATTGCACCCATTTAATAAATAAGTCGAGGTCTTTTGCATGAGATCTTACTAAAATCTCCAGAACACTAACGATTAATGACTATTGAAATGCGCACATAACCGATAACAAAAAAAAGTGAGGATATAATGTAATCGATAAACCTCTAACATATGCAAAATATTTTTGATTTATTTAACTTGATATACCAATTATATTGTGTGTCATGTCTTATCATATAACTTGCTACATTGAGTATATTCAAAATAAGAACACAATATTTTATTATTTTTTTAAACTTTTTTTTAAACTTTGGAAATATGTTGGGAATGTTGAATATTTTATTTGATATTTTAAAAGGTTAACATTTCTAATTAATTAATTTAGAAATATTTTTAAATAATTAAATTAATTAAGTGTTGATCCAAAATATAGATATTTGACTTTGTCATCTTTGACTTGTTCTCAACATATCTGTAAACATGATTTGACACTATTTTCATTATAATTATTTATACTTCAATCTTCTAAGGTTTTTTAAGATTGACTCCCATATTTTTCTCTTCCTCCAATTTCGTCTGTGAGATTTTGGGTTCAATAAATCTTGATAGTTTTGCTTCAACTATTGTTTGGATGAACATGCTAAATCTTGAAGAATTTATATATAACACGGACAAGTACGCGATGGTAGTGTAAAATCATGTTTTAGGCTAATTTTATTTGTGAATATTTGAGTTTGTGAATTTGTGATGGATGTAGTTCACTGGTTCTTACTGATGGACAACTACAACAACAATTTAATTATTAAGAGCCAATTTTAGGTATTCTTTAGCAGTAAGTTTTTTTTATTTAAAAATATACACTTCTTACTTGGTACGTCTCTTTATTACAAAAATCAATAATATTTTCAAAAATTACAATCTTATCATATATCAAAGTCTACGATTAAATGATACTAGTAAAATATAATTTAATTAGCCTAAAATGAGAATATCAAAGCGTCTGACTAAACATTAAATAATCACGTCTCAAGGCTCAAGATGCCGTGAAAGAACAGTGAAACTGAAAGACACATTCGGTCATTTACATATTAAGAAAAATTCGAAAGAGTTGTGACATTATATACAAGAAAATCCGTAAATATCGCCGGAAAATAGAATTTGTGAGAAATATGAAAATGGTATAGTTGAAATGAATAAAAGTTTATACAAAAAAAAGTTTATATAAATACTGAGATTTTATATATTACTAACAAACTAATATGTAACTGACTAATTAACATACTAATATGTAATAATTGTAATTTTACTATTTATTTTCTATTTTTTATTATAATTATCATATTAAGTTATTTAGAATTTCTTTTGTTATATACGACATCAGTCCTAATTTATATATATATAAAAATTATAGTTTTATAAAATTAATTTTATTTTTTTACTTTTATAACCTATATTATTAATATCACAAGCCATATTAATGAAAAAAATTAATTAAAAGTAATATGAATGACAATTATTTTGTAACAATTTTTTTGCAAATTATTATGAGATTGAGGGAGTTAGAGAAAAAGAGAAACAAGCGAATCTACGTTTGCTTGAGCTTAAACTAGTTGAAAATTCATTCATTTTGGCGCAGCGCATGATAACAGTGACATTCCCTCCGTCCTTTGCTCCAAAACCCTTTCTTTTGTTTTCCTCTGTTGTGTTGGACCACATACACAATCACGATCATGTCTAAAATGTTGAAGAAGCTCAATGCCTCCAACCCTAAACTCTGGCTCCTCATCGGAATAGGACTCGCTGGCGCGGTCGTTGTTGTGGCCGAGACCCGGCGGCGGCGACACCGGAACCTCCCCAAAGAGGACTTCGGTGCATTCGTAGAGCGTTTCGAACTTCTCCCCATTCCTCAGCCCAACCAAACGCAAACGCTCTCTGCTCTTACCTTCGCCATCAAAGACATGTTCGTTTCTTCCTCCCTTCGTTTCCTTATTCTGTTTCCCTCTGCTTCAAATTTTAAATGAGTTGCAATATTCTTTTTGTTTGCGGCAGATTCGATGTGAAAGGGTATGTGACGGGGTTCGGGAACCCTCAGTGGAAGAAGACGCACGGCGAGGCCGAGAAGACTGCGATTGTCATCACCGCTCTCCTCAGCGACGGTGCCACTTGTGTTGGCAAGACTGTTATGGATGAATTCTCTTTTGGGTATGTAAATACGCGTAAGAGTGTGTTTGATTTATAAGAGTGAAATAGAAGATTTTTTTTTTTTTGAATTAGAGTAGAGTATTGGAGGTGTGGGTTCCACAGAATAAAGTACAAAAATTATTTGGTATATTATTTCTCTCCTTACCAAACACATCCTAAAAGTGCATGTTTGATTTGCAGTTGGAAATGTTGCCACACATGTTCCAATGCAAATCCAACAGATAAAAACAAAATAAAAGCAAAAGTAAGGGTCATGATCCGTTGGTAAAATTGCTTTTGCAACGCAAATCCAAACATGCTCTAAGTGTTTAATCATCTTCATTTTCATTAAGACATTAGCCTTTTGATTCTGAACTCACTTACTTTACTCATTGTGGGTGGTTGTATTGTAGGATTTCTGGTGAGAACAAGTTTTATGGAACGCCAACCAATCCTCAAATGCCATCTTCTATCCCTGGAGGTTCCTCCAGTGGTTCGGCTGTTGCTGTTGCTGCTCGATTCGTCGACTTTGCTATTGGCGAGTTTAGTTTACTTGCTTACCAAGTTATCATTCATTCAAAAATGCTATTTTTCTCAATATATATTCTCACTTATTAGCCTGCCTATTCAATGTAACAAACAATCAACTCCTATTTTGTTTGGGGCATTGAGATTGCTTGTGTTCAAACCTGGAAAGTGGAAAGTGTCTTTTTGTTTTTGTTTGTTTGTGTGTGTATTATTTGGTCTTCTTCAGGGACAAAATCAGTTTTAATTTGCTGAAACTTCAGCTCCATGGTTGTGACTTGTGGTGATCTACACATTTTATTGTGATGGTTGCATGCATAAATTTCAGGATTGCAGCTCTTTGTTTATTATTGTGATCTTGTTTGTGTATTATTGCAGCATGGCTTGCCATGCATAGTCTGTCTCTTTCTGATCCATATTAGGGTTCATGGACACTTACAAATTGCAATTATATTGTGCTTATAAAAATCATTTGCTAGAATTTTCTCTCTCAAGTATGTGAATGTGGAGAGTTATTGTTTCTGTAGGTACTGATACTATGGGATGTGTGAGAATTCCAGCAGCATTCTGTGGTATTCTTGGCTTTCGACCATCTCATGGGGTTATATCCACCATTGGAGTTCTTCCAAATGCACAAAGCTTGGACACTGTTGGTATGATGCAGAATTATGGGACTTTGTGACTATGCTTTAAATTTTGTCATCTATTATGAGGTTTTATTTCATAGAACTATCCACATATATCTTTAATCTCTTTCAAATAATTGAATTCTGTATCATTTTTCCATGTGACTAGTATTATGTGGAGAAAATTGAGAAATTAGATACATAGGTAAATAGGTTAATAAATTTACAAAAGAATCCTATATAACAAAATATGGTTGGTAGTGCTTTCTAGTTTCTACAGTGACATGTCTTGTACATATGCTCAAAGTCTTGGTCTCCCATCCCAGTGTAATGTATGACTACCTTAATTAGAAATTACTGCTCTGTGTGTGGAATTGGGACTCCACTGTTGCTTTTTTTTTTTTTTAGCAAAATATTTTAATATTCTCTTCTTTAATCGTTCATCCCTCATTGCATAATTGCATTGTAGGATGGTTTGCTCGGGATCCTTCTGTACTACATCGAGTAGGACTTGTTTTACTTCCATTGAATTCGGTGGAGCTCAAAAGAACAAGGCGTATTATTTTTGCTGATGATCTTTTTCAATTATCTAAAGCTCCTTCACAGAAGACAGTATATATTATTGGCAAAGCTATTGAAAATTTGTCTGGTTGTAAGTTTCCAGAACTTTGAAGACCAATTTGTGATTCCTTTATTAATATATTTTTTATGGTTGATTAACTTGATTGTTAATACCTAGTGGAATAAGGCTTTTGTTGTTGTAAGGTTGATTGTTAAAACGGTGGGTGAAAAAACTCTGAATGTCTTGATCAGATGAATAGGAAATATGTGTATTATGAACAATGAAGTCTTTTGGTCCTATTGGTTTTGCAGATCAGTCTCTGCAGCATATGAATCTTTGCCAGTATATTGATTCTAATGTGCCCAGTCTAAAGGGGTTTTGTGAGAAATTAACACAGCAACAAAATGGATTATCTATATTGAAAGCTCTCACTTCGGTTATGTTTTCTTTACAAGGGTAATATAATATATCCTTTTATATTTTATCATTGGATTTATGTTATGTTATACTTTATGTTTTCATATGGTTGATGAATTATCATATCCTTTTTTAATATATATATATATATATATATATATATATATATATATATATATGTTGCATTTTAGATATAACCCTGTAATTGCAATTTTGCATCTGCTCTTCAGATATGAATTCAAAACCAATCATGAAGAATGGGTTAAATCTGTCAAACCCAGGTTAGGGCGTGGTGTGTCTGAGCGTGTTAAGGCAGCCATGAATGCTACACATGATAATATAAAAACCTTGTATAAAGTAAGAACTGAAATGCGGGGTGTGTTTCAACATTTGTTAAAGGTACTGTAATAACTGCAGTAATTTTGTCCCTAATGCTCTAGTGTAATGTTATCTAGTTTCAAATGATGTTAAAACTAGCATGGTGACCTGTGCAATGCATAGTCATATTGTGTATAATTTAAACATAAAAAAACAAGAATATTTTTTTATTAAAAAACTGTAAAACTAAAAAAGATTTTGAATATCCATGATTTAATTTATCATCAAATTATTTTATTTATAAATGAAGTTTTTATTTATTGTTAAAACTATTCATGTTAAATATAAATTAAAAAGTAATTAAATAAATAAAATATAGCATTTTCATATAATGTTTGAAAAAAGTGGTATGTCTTAAAACTTTTATCATGGAATTTCATTTCCTCAGAAGACAATCAAGATATCTGATTCGTATTATGAAATGACATAATTTTTGTTAAGCTTACTGTATCTCTGTCCATGCTATGCCCTTACCAGTTATCACCTCTGTTTTGATTCTCCCACAGGATGATGGAATACTAGTTATTCCCACTGTTGCAGATTATCCATTAAAGCTTAATACAGAGAAGGGGTTTTCTTCTGAGTTTCATGACAGAGCTTTTGCATTGTCTAGCATTGCTAGTATTTCTGGATGTTGTCAGGTAACTCGTTATCTTTAAGGCTCTGAAGAATGAATATGTTTTCCCTCTTCTCAATTTTTATTTATTTTGCTGAAACTTTGGTTGATTTATATATTTTCTGATGCATCATTTACAGGTTGCAATTCCATTAGGATATCACAATGATTGTTGTGCTTCTATTTCACTCATCTCAGCACATGGAGCTGATAAATTTCTTCTTAATACGGTTTTGGATATGTATTCAACTCTTCAGGAGCAAGTTAGTGTTGCTTATGCTTTGCCACTGCCGGATACAAATGGTAGTATGGAAAATTCTGAGCTTTTGAAGGAGAAGGTTAGTTCTATCTCAGCATTTTGTTTGTTAGGATTCCTAATAAAAATTCTTTTGTACATAAAGTCATCTTGCAAAACACCATAAGACTTGATCACTTGATTAATAATGAGTGTGAACTTGAATGTTGGGTTCTACAACTATTAAAGCCAAGCTAGAGCTCAATGATACCTTGTTTATGGGCTGCTCAATTAAATAATAAATATTTACTTTTTGTTATATTTCTACCAACTTATAATTGTAATAATAAAAAAAAACACGTACCCCAATGTCCGGAGGCTCCACGCTATGCGCAAGTAAGGGGGAGGGATATTGTACGTAGTCTTACCCTTGCATATGCAAAAAGGCTGTTTTCGGATTCGAACCTATGATCAACAAGTCATCAAGACACAACTTTACTGCTGTGTCAGGATTCGCCCTCAAAACTTGAAAACCAACTTATAATTGTTATAAATAATTAAATTGTTAAATATGTTTGTAGTTCCTATAAATTATGATTTATGACTTTTGGTTTTAGTCTTTCAAAAAATATTACATTGCTTTTGGTTCTCATTTTATTTCTTTCCAAAATGGTCCTTATAACCATTTAGTGATGATGTGACATTTATCCAGATATGCCACGTAAGCGATGACATGTGATGCAACATGTGTTATGTGTAGATGCATTCTGCATCATCAATAAATGGTGATAGGGACCATATTCAAAACTCTTAAAACTTACAAGGATTAAAACCAGCATTTTTTTTGAAGGATTGAAACCAAAATAATAAGATTTTATATGAACTAAAAACATATCAAACCAAAATTTACTTTTGTAAATTTTTATTTTTAAAAGTTTTAAAACATTTATAAATTATAATTTGAATCAATTAAATTAAAAAATACATAAGAATCCTTACTGTGTTTCAAGATGTTTTATGCATACAATCTGTCGTGTAGTAATATGAAAATATTATCAAGTGTAAGTTTTCTGCTGCCCATTAGTAGTATGGTCAGGTTTCTTTTGAACTTTTTAGTGAAAGTTAAAGGTTTTTAAGTTGGTGGTATTATTCTGTCATTTGTATTTGGAAATCAATTTTATTATTTATGAAACTTTTTCTTGAATTATGAAGGGATTTATAATATTTTCTTTTTTGAAATTTTCTTCCTTGAGGAATCCATAAATTATTTTGTTATTTTTCAGTATATGTGTGCTTGCATTAGTGTATTTTAAGAACAGCTTTTATTTAAAATCTTGGGTGGATAATTGAATCTAAATGTATAAAAGCTTCTCAAGAAGGGTCAATATTTATATATGGGTAGAAGGTGTTGGATTGGTGGTAGGTTTTCAGGATGTGGCATGGATCACTAAAAGGCATTTCTTCAGGGAAATACGGCCTTTAAAGGAAGGCTGTGGAATAAGGCAGTTGATTACTACACCGAGGCTATTAACTTGAATGGGACAAATGCAACTTACTACAGCAACCGGGCAGCTGCTTACCTAGAGTTAGGATGGTACGAGGTTTCTCCTGTTTTTACAATTGGTACTTTCAGTTTCTGTGTGTAATTGGTGTATACCCTGTGCAATTATGCAGCTTTCAGGAAGCTGAAGAGGACTGCAATATGGCCATATTACATGATAAGAAGGTGAGAAGATGGGCATGTCAGCATGTGACTGACAAAATCATGAAAAACTTGTACTCTAAACCGGCCATGTATAATAATAATTAATGAACTCTTATAATTATAAATCATAGGTAGGATATTCCTAATATTATGCTAAATGTTTATCTTCTAATACCTCAAAATGCTGGTTGCATCATCTAATCTGATGGCTATCCCTCGTAGGAGCTTAATAGTATGCTAATTATCATTGATTTTAGCAATGTACGTTTACTAGATCTCTACCTCTTGCAGTCCTTTAGATTTTGACATCTGAATCTGTACAAATATTTCCAGCACATATGGATGTTATTCAGGATTGTTGTGTATTGCTAATTTGTTATTGTTATTTTACTGCAGAATGTGAAGGCATATCTGAGACGTGGAACTGCTAGAGAATTACTACTTTGTTATAAGGAGGCTCTAAAAGGTGTGGAAATTTTTAAAAAATGGTCTTGGATGTCATTTGAATTCAATTTAGAATGCTGGAGGAGAGTTCTTGTCAAGGACATGTATCATAGAACAGCCATTACAAGGATATTTGGACGTCTTAGTTGTACTCAAATCTTGCAACTGTGTAGGACGAATTGTTTGTTGTGTTTCCTAATAGCCATTTTTTGCTGTATTTTAACTGCCGATTCTGGGCTTCTTGTCTGACCGTTACCATTGACTTTTATCAGATTTAACTGGGTCTATTTAATAGTTTTTCTGGACTGTCTACCTCTTTTATTCTTAATGCTGTTCCCTTTCCTGTCATTTTCTCATGCTATGCAGATTTCCAGCATGCTCTCGTTCTTGAACCACAGAACAAGACTGCTAGTCTTGCAGAGAAAAGACTCAGAAAATTGACGAGTTGATACAAGCTGTTCTTTCAACACTGACCTTCTTTCTCCTCCTGGAGAATGTTAATGGCTGTGGAAATATGATTTCGGCTCCTTTCTTGCACTTTATACCTTGGATGTGATTGTGAAGGTAAGTCGAAGACAAGGGGCAGACTAATCTGTGTTGGTGGGATGCTCCATTATTTTGGTATGTTAGGGAATTATGTTGTAAAAAATACTATAATTCGATGATGCATGTAAGATTGGACCCAAGGTATATGCTGTCAAACCACCCCCCCACCCCACCCCACCCCACCCCACACACACACTCTTGTGCGTGCGTGTTAAAGTTTTGTCTGCATAAGAGTTTGGCCTAACAGCCTCGTGTATATTTCAAGTTTTACTCTAAAATTTGATTGGGCAGAAAGGAAATTAGTTTCTTTTTCATTCTCAAGTGTCAGAACCACGATTCATAACTTAGGTCCTTAACATAAATACATCCAAAATATATACTTAAACCAGAAATTATGTAGATTATACATAGTTATTATCGTAACTTTTTAAAACATCATAGTTGTATAGCTATCATGTTCATAGAGGAGGATCATCTACAACTCAAAATAAAGAGGTTTCCCTATCTCCATTTTTATTCTTATAGCTGCATTACTGGAATTTCAAAATACTCTCCATCTTATGCAATGGAGGCTTACATGAACAAATTCCTGGGTAGTAAAACTGGGGGGAAAAGGAAAAAATAGGGTTAGTCACAGAAATAGTGAGAGCATAATAAAAAGTGGACATGAAGCAAAAAGAAAACATAGCATGAAGTTTTATAATAAAAAAATTAACATTGCGTTTTGTAGAAAGGTAAGAAAAGGAATAAAAATGTGATGAATAAAAAGAGATAAAAGAAAATGTAAAATAAGATTGTTTGGTTGAGATAAAAAAAAGTGTAAAAAAGATGAAATATTTGAATTGAAAATCAAGATTTAATCCCTTGAGATCTCATTAGAAATACAACTAAATTACAATAAAAATAGCAAAAATTTCATGAATGTATACATAAAACACATTATCTCTTGATTTTAGCATTTAATAACACTATAAGATTAAACTTAACTAGTAGGCTGCATTATCTTTTTTTTTTCCCAATAAACGGTAACTATAGGGTGAGTACTAAACTCATAGATCTGTTGTAGTAAAAACTATCATAGGAACTCATTTTTTTTTTTTTTTTTATCAAAATTATTAAGAATAAAAAATCAAGTTCAAACTATTAAGATAAATATTATAGTTATCTTCACTGTTCAAGTACTCGTCAAAATCAAAAGACATTTTGTTTTGAAATTTACTCTTTTTGAAAATTATCCAAGCAATTGAGAAAAGGGTAACAAACGATTAATTCCAAGTTCAATTTTTAGAACACATTGATATTATTTATTATTATTTTGTCTAGAACACATGTATTATTTATTAAAGAGAATTTTGTTTGAAAGTCAAATAAAATCAAACAATAAATTATTTTATTTAAATATATAATACAACTACATAATTAGGATAATATTTAGCATTGTTTTCTTGTGAATTGTTTAATTCAATTTTAAAATACAAAAAATAGGGTCCCTGTTATTTTTTTATTTTGCTTCTGTCGCATGTGTGTGTCACATGAAATGGAAGTCCGCGTTTCTTGCATCTTAGTTTCAGTTCGTGTCGTGTTGGCCTGCCCTTACCTCGTTTTCTCCGCACTCAACTCATCTTCTTCACTTTCCCATGATTAATGCAAATCAACCACGCCCCAGAAATAACAAAACACGCACATGCATGATTTTCTTCACCAAGTTTCCATTTTTATCATTAATTAATTAATTAATCAACGTCATGTTGCCGAAACTCTCAAAATGCATCAGCTTCACCGCTTCGCGGGACTGGCTGTACCGTCATTTGTTCGCCGCCGCGGGGCTCCGGTCGGTGGCCACCGACCTCGGCGAAGGAACCACCGTGCATTGCTGGGTACCCAAAATGCACAAGCCATGCAAGCCAAGCCTAGTACTCGTTCACGGTTTCGGCGCCAACGCCATGTGGCAATACGGGGAACACATTCGTCTCTTCATGGGGCACTTCAACGTGTACGTGCCGGACCTCGTGTTCTTCGGCGAGTCCTTCACGTTAAGGGCTGAGAGGAGCGAGTACTTTCAGGCTGAGTGCATGGTGAAGATGCTGGAGGCTCATGGGGTTCACAAAATGAGCTTGGTGGGGATCAGCTATGGTGGGTTTGTAGGGTACCGTGTGGCTGCTCACTTCCCTGAGGTGGTGGAGAAGATTGTTCTTTGTTGTGCTGGGGTTTGCTTGGAAGAGGTTGACATGGAAAAAGGGTTGTTTAGGGTTTCAAATTTGGAAGAGGCTTCCAGTATTTTGTTGCCACAGACACCGGACAAGCTCAGGGAATTGATGAAGTTGTCCTTTCTCAGGCCTGCCAGGGGTGTTCCTACTTGGTTGCTTCAAGATTTCATTCAAGTATATATGTCATTTAATTTATTTTTCCCTTTTGGGTTGCCATAATATTGGACATGTTTGCTTTATTTTTTCTTTTTGTCTTTTTTTTTTTAAATTTTTTATCGCCAGTTAGTTTTTGTTAGAACCCGCTACCTCTCTTTCCCATTCTCTTCTTCCGTATACCTCGAGATGTTTGCTTTGTGTTCAATGGAAAGTAGATAATCACTAGCTAGGACACTATTTGAGATCATATTTTTTTACCGTTTTAAAAAATGGTCCGCGGATCATGATTTTGATTTTGACTGCAACGTCAAGATTTTTGGCTTTAGGGTTGCCATTTTCGAGATGTTTGCTTTTTTTTTCTTTGTTTTATGGGCAAATGATGGGATTCGAACCTTTGATTTCTTTTTTTTTTTTATCACTAAGTTAATTTTATATTTCCAGATGTTTGCATTGTGTTCAATGGAAAATATATAAATTATCACTAATTAGGACATTAGAGATGAAGGCTTTTGATTTGATATATCCACCGTTTTAATTAAAACGGTCCACCGATCATGATTATGACCGCAATGCCAAGTTTTTTTTATGTGTTTGTGGCCGATTCTTGATGTCTTTGTTACCGTGATGCTGACTGCAATATATTGTGACTGCATCAATTGCATTTGTTTGCAATTTCTTACAATATGAAGGATCGAAACGAAAATGTGACCACAGTTTGAAGACTTCTTGGATATATCGTATATGATATATGCTTGAAAGAGATTAGAGAGGATTAAAGATTTAGAATATTTGATTTTGTTAATTAATGCTTCGTTGCCTAAAAAGCTGGAGACATTTTGACACAAGTGTTGATCTATGGACACCATAAACATGTGAATCCTGCATTGGCATTCAATTCTGGGTGGTTGTATACAATCTCTTTTAATTTGTAGTTTACATTCTTTTATCAGTTTTATGTATATCGAAATTTACTTGAAAATTGGCCTTAGCTATGAAGTTTGATTGATTGTCTTGTACTAGTCCTTATGGCATGAACTTAATACTGTACTCTCTCTTTGTCATGTGAAGCAATCAGTTTTTATTCAAGATTCACCAATTTTGAACGTTACACCTCTAATTTTTATCATGTTGGTGTTTATTACTTTGGACAGGTGATGTGTACTGACTACATTGAACAGAAGAGAGAATTGCTTGAGGCAATACTGAAAGGTCGGCATCTTTCCGATCTTCCTAAGATCCAACAGGTATAGTAATTCTTTATTTATTTCTATATTATGACTTTTTTTTCATCGACAAATTTTAGTTGTTAGTCTATTGGTTTTTATTAGCGGAAGAATTCAAACCCAAAACCTATTTCTCCGTCCTTTCACTCTTTACCATGTTATAGTTTCTCTAAATTATGACTTTAGTTTTTTAAACCTAGTATGATTTGGCGAGGTTGTCATTGTTGTTAATACTTTTAGATTTTATAATACAGTGTTACAGTGTACTGTGTGTGTTTTTAACCTTTTTTCCTTGATCAAACATGAACAAGGGTTTTGCAGTTTTGCAGCTTGTTAATGTTGTTTTTTTTTATCATCTATTTTTGAGTACTAGAATCCATCCAACACTGTACAAATAAAAGAGAGGAAGGAGGAGGGGGATATCTTCAACACTGAAAATGTCTATCCACCTGTTACAACAAGAGTTATAAACAAACCTCACTACTTCCCAAATAATTGTCATCTTCTAATTTTCAGATGCATTGATTTGTAATTATCTCTCATAGAAAAATACCAATTAAGCAAGTAGCTTATTTGCTTCACATTCTTTTGAATATTCATCACACTATTGGGTTTACATTGGAGCAGCCTACTCTAATTTTATGGGGAGAGCAAGATCAGGTATTCCCTCTTGAGTTAGGACACAGATTAAAAAGGTGAGATTTCAATTCAGTGGAAGTTCGTGTCGTTGCATTCAAACATAATCTAAAACTGGATAAGTTTGGATGTCTCTTTGGAGCAGGCATATAGGGGAAAATGCTCAAATGGCAGTCATCAAGAATGCAGGGCATGCAGTGAACCTAGAAAAGGCCAAAGAGTTTGGCAAGCACTTGAAAGCATTCCTTATAGATTCTAATACCACAAAGTCATGTCCAACCTCACCACTTTCTTCTAGGCAGAACTTTCGTTTTTAACATTCTTCTGGGGTGATTTCAGCTTCCTACAGATTCAATTTTCGACATATTTACTCTTTTTCCTTTTTTTTGGTGGGGGGGAGGGGGGATTATTATTTTTTATTTTGTTCATTTAATGCAAACAAAGGCTTAGTGTGCTAGTTTCTTCCATTTTTTGTCCCGGTTGTACGAGCAGGAGATTCTCTGTTGTTTATGTACTTTTGTTTTTCAGAACATATGTACAATTGGCTCAAGAAATCTCAATATATACATATACATATACTACTTCATTTGCTCTGCGGTTGAGAATTGGTCGGCCTGGGTTGTATTGGCATGGTGTGGTGGTCAATTATTAACCATTGCTCATCAAATGCTGCTGCACATATAGCAGGTGTTTGTGTATAAAAGAGAAATCCAATTATAAAATTTTGATAATTATTATATTATTTTATAATTTGATATAAAATGTGATTTTTATTGATCTGACCGTTGAATTATATTTATATATTAACAATATTATTTATGCTAAAGTTTGTCAAAATTAAACATCAATAAGAGATAATCAAATTATCTATATTTTAGTATATTTTGAAATATTTATATTATTATGTTGATCTTAGTCTATATGAACAACTGTGAATTTTAAGAAAATATTATTCAATTAAAAGTTATAAAATGATATAATTGTTGTCAAAGTTACACAAGTCTAATTTGATTCCTCCTCATATATATATATAAAGTATCATATGATAATAATTATATAAGAATGATAATGACTAATTTCAACTATTACATTAAAATGAAAGGTTATGATTAAAATATTTTAAATTCAAATTAAAGTTTTATTTAATCATAAAATCTTTAAAAGTTTTACAAAACAGCAAATCAAATATCTTAAAGATTTACCTTTCAAATGAATGGTGGGGAGACCGAAATCGCTTTTGTCACTCCAGATTTCCTCTTAGCCATGTCATCCTAAATATTTCAAATCTATCATCACTATCACCACCACCATCGCCATGACAATTTCTGCCACAACTACTATGGTTGTCACCACAACCACTGCTAATCGTTACCACCATCATGATTGTTGTTCTCGTTATTACCACCACCACAATCGTGATCGTTGCTGGCAGAGATCATATTGGTGATAATGATGGTGGTCATGACGATGATCACGGTGATGATTGTTGTGGTGACAATCTTAATATAATTTTTTTTATAAAAGACAAATTAAATTTTTAAGATATTTATTTTTCTGTTTAGTAAATTTTTTAGAAATTTTATGATTAAATAAAATTTTAATTTGAATTTAAAATATTTTAATCTTAACCTTTCATTTTAATCCAAAAGTTGAGATTAATCATTCTCATTCTCATATAAGATCTCATGTGATACGTCATCTCTCTCTCTATATATAATTTTTTTTCTCCTCTAATTTATTATTTAGGTTTGATTTGGTTTTCTATTTTTTTTTCCTTCAATTTTGTTCTCTAATTATTAAAATTGATTCAATTTGATCATGTTGTCTATAAATTAAACTAACTTTGTAGTAGTTTAAAATTAGTTAATGATAGTTTTAAATCGTCACAAAATACAATTTCTTAACAACATTGATCAATTTAGACGGTAGAATCAAATTAAATCGACTTTAACAATTACCGAAACCCCAAAGTAAATCCAAAAAAAAATTATCAAATTAAATCTAAAAAATAAATTAGAAGACACAGTAGACTAATTTAAGCTATAAATATTCATTAGTTTAGTAAATAAAACAAAATAACAAGTAACCACATCAAACATTTCCATTATAAGGCGCAGAGTGAGAGAGAGGCGATTATTTTTTCTAATTACAAATTATTTTGCAACATTTTTCTTCTTATTTTTATGAGTGAAGCAGTACTTCCCCTGTTTGGAGCCAAACTTCTTCTGTATCCCTTTATTTGTCTCGGTCCAGCTTGACATTATTCATTTTCTGCCAACAACACTAACTGTGTGTACGCAAGAAACCATATTAATAAACTAAAACTAAAAGACTTAGAAGCTGTACCTGATATCTTTACATGTATCACAAGAAACCATATCAAATAATGTGTAACTAAACACCATAACATAACCTCACCTTTCCTCTTGTTTTTTTTCTTTTTTCTTTTTTCTTTTTTCAGTGTACTATCAGTTATGTATCACATTTCAATCGACTTGGAATAAACATCAAACTTCTCAGAAGAAGACAGTTGTGGCTCCTGCAAACAAAAAAACCCAGTTAGAGTCAACTTCATATAGACTATGATATGTTATTATCAATAATATCAGAGAAAAGAAAGAAAGATGTAGAGTAATTGATGTAATACATGAGCATACTGCTGGCGAGTGTTCATGGTAAAGTCTTGATCGTTTTGGCCAAAGGCTTTTTCTTTAGCCCCACGGATTGTAGAGCGCATGGAATTAAGCAAGTGGCCATAAGTCAAATTAGATTCATTTTGCATGGCTTGGATGAAACTGAAAGTTAAGGCACCGGAGCTTTCCTCACCGCTCAAGGCCTAACCAACCAAACAAAGCCTTGGAGGTTATGATAAAGTCTGTTCTATAAATAATTTTTGAGAAATGTTACCAGACACTTTCTCATACTCCCTCTCTTGATTTATGTTAAATGAGAAGCAAAATCCATCAAAATTGTTAATATTCAATAAATTCTAATCAATCATGGAAATAATTTTTGAGGGAGTGTCAGAGAAAGTGCCACTAAAATTCCTCATAATTTTATTCTAATTCACATAAACAATTGGAAAGGGAAAAAAAGATGCATGCATGCATAACTAACCGATGTGTCTGCTGCATTTCCATCGTCATCACAAGCTGAAATGCAAACTGCTAACCCTCCTCTTGTGCCTTTGTAACCAGCTCTCGAGTTTCTCTGATCTTCCCATCCATAATAACCTTTTCTGTTTGAACTCAAGAAAAAAGAAACTAGTTATTAATGTTGGGTCAAGTCGGATCCTCAAGTTGATTGCGGAAGCGAAAAAGTAAAATGCAAAAAAAGAGAGATAGAGAAGAACACACTCAATTTGTTTAACATGGAAAAATCTTTTTCAATGTGAAAAAGTAAAAACTCACAGGACACTAATCCAGAATCAAACTTCACTATATGAATAATGAGTTACAAGAGTCAAGCTTCCCTAACCTTTCACTAGAAATACAATTAAATATCACCAAGTATGGTGATATGCAAACATCTCTAAAGAGATCACACTCAGACATCTCTCTAGAGGTATTCTTACAAAATCTCTTTTTAAATTTTTCTCTCTATCTGTCTAATAAAACACTTCTCAACCTCACACACTATAAGCTTATATAGAGGAGGGATATAGAGAGACATTGAACCACTCAAATGATGTGTCCCTTGAGCCTTACACCAAAGTGTAGAGTTCCAACACTTTGGAACTTGACAAACATTAATGAAAAAACAACTTTCAAGGGAGTAGTTGGGGTCTTGCACTCAAAGTTGGGAGTTCCAACTCCTTGGAACTTGAGCCAAACATTGAAGAAGGAACAACTTCCAACAATTAATACTAGTGATGCTCCCTTTGACACATTCTTTTTTTAACATACTTTCTAGTTAAAATTTATTAAAAACTACAAAATGACTAGTGAAATTGGTTACTTACCGGTTCATCCTGCACATAAATGGTAAATCAAGAATTGTCCCACTAAAGCAGGTATCAACAAGGGCATGAAGTTTGGCACCACGAGGGAGAGGCCTGACAATTGTGGCGTTGACTTCATCGTCAAGTATCTTCCCCTCATGCTCATAATCAACGGGGCATATTGCTTCATCATATCCATCAACCTCATCGATGTTGGTGTCTTCTTCCTGTGAACCATGTCCAGAGAAGTGAAACACCAACGAGTCCCCTGATCGACAACCCTCGACCAACCACCTCATTGCCATTCGCATGTTATATTTTGTTGGAATTCTCATTGGGTTTTTCTCCTCTGGATCATCTGCACATCGTTTATAAGTGTTATAATATAGACAGAAGAATGAAAGAAATGAGATCATTGGTGGCTACTGGTTGTTGGCCTTCTAATATTTGATAGCATTGTTAAGCCTTAATGATCATTGCATAGGACATTAGCATCTAAATGCTAACAAGATATGCAAGTGTATAAAATATGAAACGTCTATCATGTATATAAAAAAAAATAAGAAAATAGTCTGGAAAAGCTTATGTACAACGATTTAAACTTGTACATGTTTGACAGAACCCCTGAAAATAACTTATGATATGTCTATAAAATGTTCTTTACTTATTTCAATAAACTCTCTCGGATAACTTATACAAAGTTTGACCCTTCAATTGTAAAAATATCTTATACATAAATGTTTATATAATACTTCTTTCTTTCGTTTTACTATAATTATCGTGTAAGAATTTATTTTCTTTTCAATATGATTATTATTTTAGCTTTTTAATATAAAATTAATTATTTTTTCACTTATATTCCTTATATATTAATGATAAACTATGAAATAAAAAAAAAGAATTAATGACGATATAATGTTAATTTTGTAAAATTAATAATCCCCTTTATTAACTTATAACTTTTTTTAATACTTGTAAATCAACTTAAAATGATTATTATTTTGAGACTGAGGGAGTAAAAATTTATTCCAATAGGTCTTAATTAACCTCTTTATCCAAACAAGTTCAGTCTTAAGTAAACTTTTCATAAAAATTAATTTGTGCACTTCAATTATTTTGTTATCAATTATAAAGCCAGTTTATAATCTATACAAAAACAGTTTGACCCCCTTTAACAGTAAAAACAAGTTATACATAAACGTTTATATAATAAGTACTCTAATTCAACGAAGACCTTAATTAAGCTCCTTATCAAACAAGTTCAACCTTAATTAATCTTTTCTGATAAATTAAAATCAATTTATACACTCTAATTTTTATAAAATCTCTCTCGTCTAATTTCTTCAAAAATTGAAATACATAATAAAAAGTTTGTGACACAAGTAATCATGGCATGATATTATATAGTTAAACAGGTAGTACTAGTACCTGTGAGGACGCGAATGGAGTCACTAGGGAAACCCATCTTGTTAATGAGAAAGTATTTCATGCTCTGAGCGTCATTGACAGAACCTTTAAGGCTGTTAATCTGATTGCAATAACTAATGCCAACTAAGACAGCCCTCTTGTTGCCATAGGCAGAAGGAGGGTTCAATGGAGTTGGTGGCGGCATCAGTTGCAATGACTGAGGATAATTGAATTGGTTACGTCGTATCCTATGTGCATAGCCAGGACTAGGAGCAGGGTGATAATTAACAAATGAAGGTGTACCATTGTTTACAAAATGATAATTGGGTCTGCTAGCTTGGCATCCATAACACTTAAAAGGAATGGTATAGGCAACTTCAATTGGCACTAGCACGGGCCTTCCGCACTGCATGCATCTTACTCTTCGAGTTGCCATGCTTCGGAGGATTTTTTATTTTTTTTCCAATGAAGATGGAATTTATAAGTTAGGAATGAATGATTACTTGATTGATGAACTTGAATTTGAGGTGTCCATAATGGTTTGTGGTGGATACTTTTGGGACGTGACAATGTGGTGTATGGAATCACATTCTATTTGCCTTTTCTATTATGGGACGGCGAATCTATCTATCTAAATATCAAAGCGCACCATTTATTAAAACAAATCTGTGGATGCATGTATATAATTTCAACAGAGAATCAAGTCTAATTCGTCACTTGCTTGATCCGATCCTTAATTTCTTCATCTACTCATTTCCTCGACTAGTTAGAACAAGAGTTTCACACTATCAAAACGGTCAGTGTGGATAAATACCACTTGATAGCATATATGATGCCATAATCAATGCGTCAAATTAAGTATGTAGTGGTGATCCAAGGGATGCTCTCCATGTTGTGATTGGAATCCGAACATTTTCCCTTTCAAATTTAGTTAAAAACTTCACAATCCCAATTCCCAAAAGCATATTAAAAAGTTTTATTATTTTGAAAAAAGTAAATATGCACTGACTAGAGAAAGAGCACCCCTTTTATAATTTGAAAATAAAATTGGTATAATAATTTTAGTTGACTTGAAACAATCATTAGTTAATATATTTAAAAGAGGTGATAAAATCATTTAAAATAAACTTAATATAACTTGAAATGAGTAATGAGGATGGTTGAAATATGACATTAATGTCATTAAACACAAAAGTTTATTGAAAAAAATTGAATTTTACATCGACTGAGAATACAATCAAGATAAAGTATATAAGTGAGATACAATTTTTATGAGTTAAATTTTGGATTTTTTAAAGAAACTTTTGAGACCGAGTTATGCTAAAATGCAAATTTGTTATTTTCATATAAAAATATGAAAATTGGTAATTTAGAAATTTCATACTTTCATATTAATTTTAAAATGATTTTCTAAAACAATTATTCAAAGATATTAATTTTTTTTATCATTTAATTAAAATTGGGACAAAATTTTAAACAAACTCATTAATCACAATTGGATCAATTGGAAAGAGTTAGTCCTCCACAATTGGAAAGATATGAACCAAGGTTTGGATCTTTGTTTGAAGATGTGTCTGTATGTAGGTAGTGTAAAATTGTGCTTCTAGAAGATGATACATATGAGAGAGAAAAAAGAATTCAACACAAAATCCATAAATAACGTAATTTGGATTTTTTGTGATGGATTTGCAAGGGAAACTGAGAGCATAGGAATCTGTTACAAAATCACTCGCTAAACGTTTGGTATTTATTTTGTGATGAAGTTTGAGAAGGATTACTTTGAGAGGGAAACAAATCCTTCACGAAAATCTTCACAACTTTTTTATTTATTCAGTTACCAAATTTTTTACGGATAACTTTGAGAAGCGCAAATTTGTCACAAACAGCCACATTTATTTATTTAGTTACGGATTTTGAAACGGATACAGTCCATGGCTATTTCCGTTACAAAGTATAAATCATAGGACACAAAATCCTATAGTCCGTCACAAAGGTTGTCACTATCGATGAGAGAATATGTTTCATCACTGAGTTGCATCATTAATTTTAATTTTTCTACTAGTGTGTAACTGTGCATCTCTATCTATCTCTTTATATATTAGAAGTATAACTCTATTTCTTAAAAAAAAAAAAAGTAAAACTCTCTTATTTCTTGTAAAGGATTCACTGTTAAACCTTCAATTCAATTTACATAGAAATTGGTAAAATCTAAAACTTACTATGCACAAGCCTAAAGTCTTGCGCTTTTATTTTGATCAGAAAAATCCAATTTAATCATGCATTACTTCTGTCATGAGATAGCTATGATGAATAACCAATAATATTATGTCCTGACCATACCAACCAATTAACAAATGAGAGAATTTGTCTTTTACAACGTACATGCTCATAATTTAAATATTCTTGTAGCTATATCAAATTTATCTGACGATGATAAATGAGGGTCCTGCAATGCAGCGAAGCAAAGAATCCAATTTCATCGTTAAAATACATTCAGGAACTGCTCAATTACGACTTATAATGGATTTTGGATGTGTCGGATACACAAATAAAATTTGATACAAATTATTGATGCTGCTTAAAAGAGATAATATTTAGATCCTTTAATATATCATAGTCATAGATGATATAATTTTAGGCATAAAACACATATGGTCAATGGTAAAATAAGATTGCTTGCTTTATATGAGGTAAAATAATATTATGGCCAATAATGAAGGTTGACTACTAGTGAAGACAATAGGATTACCGCTAAATAAAATCTTGGATTGATAACACTTAAAAGCAATAGCAACTAAAGAAGATGGAAGCCTACCTGATCAATTTTACAATGAAAAATACGTTTCAAGATGCTGTTAGAGAATTTGGTTTGATGGATCTTTCCAATTTCCTGATGTATCTTTTCTAGTAGACCACCATATGTTATTTCAGGATTTTCTCTAATTATTTGTGAGAAAAGATAGGTCATAAGACCATTAAACCTTTTTCCATCAAAAGCCTCCACAGGATGGTCACAAGTAACAATTCAAGATGTGAAAGTATCTTAGTTTATCGCATTGCATTCCATACCAGGGAGGAGACAGATGAAAATATATATTCTTACTGCGGTATCGGCAGCCATCTGGCTATCTTCACAAGCACTGAGGCAAATAGCAACTCCATTTTGTCATAGTTTCTTTACTATGGGGTGGTTTGTTATTCTTCCATTTCCAACTGCATCTGCAAGCATGGAAAAGAGACCAATTAGTTAGCTTTCAAGGGGCAAGAGTGAGTTTGGAATAGAGGCATAAAATCAAATGAAAGAGAGCATTACATATGTACTTACTTTTCCTTTTTACAAAGATACATAAGATCAAGTGTTGTTCCACTATGACAAGCATCAATAATAGCATGAAGTATGACAACTTGCTTGAGTGGTTGAACAATGATAGAATTTATGTCATTGTCAGTGATTATTCCTTCTCTCAAAAAATCAACAGGACTAATAGTTTCATCAAGCCCGTCGATTTCATCTCCTTTGTGGTATTCTGGTTGTTGCAGACCATGTCCTGAGAAGTAGAAGACTAATGAGTTCTCTGACTTGCAGTCCTTCACAAGCCAATTTAATGATTCCAGTATGTTCTTCCTTGTTGGAATTAAATTGTGGTCCTTCTGTTCTTCTGCAATTTACAAGTTTTGGAATGAAATTAATCTGTATCTTTCATTATCACTACTAAAGTTGGCAATTTCTATGCATGCTTAACATTCATACATTGGGAAAGTTCAGAGCAATCCACTTTCTTAAAAAACATGTGTATTTTTCTTTTAAAATTTCCAAAATAGCATAGTTTAACAAAAAAATTACATGCAAGTTGTAAGACAACATTGTAAAAGTTGTTTTTTGATTTTGTGAAACCAATTTTGGATGGTTGTTGGCTGCTAGAAAATATGTGGCCTTCTAAAACCGGCAAAAACTGCTAGAAATTGGTTTCACAGAACTAGAATCAACTTTCACAACATGGATTTACACCTTTCATGTAAAAAAAATCTAGACATACAATTTTCGAAATTTAAAAGCAAAATTCACCTGTTTTGTAAAACAGCCGTTCAAGATCTGATGAAAGTATATATGACTATGACATATTACTAGTTAAGGGAAAAAAAGGACCTGCCTATATTTTTGGCAAAATTGGTTCAACCAAATCTTAAGCAATAGCATAATACTAAAGACGTTCAGCACAGATATTGATCATCTGCGATAATATAGTCGAAGATAGTCAGGTACATATGCATTCTAGTGATAGAAGTATCAAATTGTTGTTCATAAGGAGCTCTGGATTTTATTTTGTTATTCATTCAAACAAACAGCAAACATAAAAAATAAATAAATGAAATTGAAATGAATCATATAAAATCCACATACCAATTAGAAAAGGACAGAAGGAGATACCTGTGAGGACACATATGCACCCCATAGGGAATTTAAAGTTATCAAGAAGTAGATTTTTCATGTTATTAACATCATTAATGGTTCCTTTTTCCCGAATGTAACTCCACATATAACTGCACGCTTGTTACCCATCATGGACAATTACAAGGAAGAACTTGCAGAAGGAGATGATAATCTGGGCAGCAAAGCTCCATTGGTATTAGGATTATTATTCAGTTGATGATCATGTTTGAAGACTCCAATGTCTTTCCTTGATTGCTCCTCAGAACCTGAAATTGAATTGGTGAGACTGTTACATTTATAGCAACGGTATGGATTTGTGATTGTAGGTACTAGAAACTTGAATTGGCAACCACTGCAGGTGAGTCTTGCTTCCCCGGCACGCTTTGAACTATTCATCTTTGATGAAACAAGGCAACGAGTTGTACTAGTGTTTGCGGGAAAATGAACACTCTTTCTCCATGTTCAAGTTTTATGTTTACCGTTCATTGTTTGAAAATTAGTTTTTTCTCTCTATAGGCCAAAACGTGTAACCAACAACTCAAGAAGGATATATAAAGGAGACTAGTTTTCACCTATGTGCATGCGTTTCCATTGATGTGTTGACGATTGATAAGAAAAGCCAAATTAAATGAGGAATCCATTCCCTCTGTCTGTGGAAAATGCTGACCTTTTCTTCTCGGGTCTCAGTTGAAGCCAAGACAACTCTTGCAAATCCAAAAGTTGAAATGAGACAAGAGTAATGATGAATAAATAGTCAAATTTGTTCATGAAAGTGTGAGAAATTAATAAATTAATTTTTAAGAGATAAAAAATTTAAATTTAGTTCATAAATATGTAAAAAGTAAAAAAAAATTAGTATTATTCATTTTTTAGAAACAAAATAATCTCATAAATTTAGAAACAAGATTAATTTATTTCACTTTTTAATTTTTACACATTTGGATTAAATTTGTAATTTCTATTTTTTTTATTACTGTATCACGTTTTTTTAAACGAATTTAACTATTTAACTCTAATGATGTAAAGAAAAAAGACAGAGAAATTAGTGTTTTAGATGAAAGTGTCATAGAAAAATTATCCCTCTACCTTTTATTAGTGGCACATCTCTCTTTTCTGTCTTTTGTGTCCAACATAAACTTTTACCCATTATTCTAAAGTCTCGCTACATAGTCAAGAACCAGATTCTCCTAACTGTTTCTTTAGCTGCCCAAAACTGTATCCACTTTCCTGTCTGTCCATATTCTTTTTATACTTTCATTCAAAGTTTTGTTTTGCACAAACCTTCAATGCAAGTATAATTAGTGATTCCCTTTTCTCTATCACCCCGAAGAAGAAGAAATCACTTGTCCTTTAATATTTCAATTATAAACTCACATTTTGTATGTACCGAAAAAAGAAGAAGAAAAACTCACGTTTTGCATACACCCAACACTGTGTTTGGCATGCAAAAGTATTTTTTTTTTCTTTTACGCATGCATGCAAAAGATTAAACATTTGGCTTATTTATGATATTTCATTCATTCAATACTAGGTTATTATTTGTACTATTTGTTAAGTATAATTAATAAAGCATGACTCAGTTAGATTCTCTAATTTTTTGCATTAATTAATTAATTATTACTTTCATATACTACACTAGGTTACGGGTTTACAAAGACAATTTTTTATACACTTTTCTCTGTTTTATTTAAGGAATACATACACTTTTTTCTCTTTATTTTCAATAAAATTATTTATTTTCATCGATCTTAATAACTACCAAGCTTCATAACATTTCCTTTCATTCCTACCAATTTCCATAATGTTTAGACTCGTTAATTTCTAACTATTTTCTCAATCTTCATAAATATTCATTATATAGAGTTTAATTTATATAAATACATTACAGTTCAAATGTTATACAAACTGACCACAAAGAAATACATTATAACAATTCTATAGAACTCATTTATGTATGTGTATTGTTAGAGGTTCACATATTAATGTCACATTGAAATATATATATAAGTCTCCTCGTCAACACTATTATAGGAACATAAACACAACTCTCTTAACAGTCCACCTATTGGATTGATATGTTGTTATAATGTCATTATCTTCTTTTTAAATTACATACACTCCATTTATCTAGTAGATACAAATTGTCTATAAGAATTGCCGAAATCTTTTATTTTACATATCCCCTCTTGTGTTCCCAAATAGAGGATATTTGTAATTCCGACATACAAAATAGTAGAACCTATTTTAACTAAGTCAACACTGACATCGATTTGCTACATATTTAATTAAATATAATATGTTATTCATATTTCATTTGGTGTAACAGCGGAATACACTCATTAGTTATGTACGGAGTTCAAACTGAAAGCCCTATGCACACTATTACAGCAGAATAAAGTACTAAATATCGGTTTCCATACGAATGAACGGGGCAATGTACGACAATACAACACACGAGGTGAAATTAATAAAAACCACAATACAATCTATAATCGAGTATTCCATCAACCTCCAAATCCTGGCTTTTTTTCTATACGAATAATCTCCTTCTACTGTCTTTGGAATATCATTCAGCTGCCAAAGCTAAAATCTCTGCTTGAAGTTCACACGAAATATGATATGGGGTTGCCTGCCACTGCAGTTTTGACAAGTACGAGGATAACAAGTGTAAATCATATTGGTAATAGATTCTTCTGAATAGAGTAAATCATATTGGAATCTCTCCCCTCACACTTCCCACCTCTGGTAACTTCAAATTTTTTTTTTTAAAACACAAAAATGGTTGTGTTGCCAGTATAAAAAATTTACACATTCATCCAATTACAATTTGTCATATAGTAAATTTATTGACTTTTAAAATAATTATCTTAAAGTAATTCAAATAGTGATTTGTGATTGAATGATAATATAAAATTATCAATATATAGACATTAAACTCTTTAAAAAATATATTGGTCTATGCAATATGACTGCTTTTTTTCTCATCACTTGGGTTCTTGAGTAACAATATAAAACCAAATTAGGAAGTCTGAAATATTAGAATAATGCTCTCCCCTCAACTAAATGAAATATTAGAATGATGCTCTCCCCTCGGTAAGAGAAGATCATAATTAGGAGACAAGATAACCGAAACCATTCTAATCAAACCATTAATATACTGAAAATCAGCAATTACCAGTCTATTGACAGCCAGCATTTGGCGATCCACAGTCCAACAACACATTGACTTGACCAGAGATTTTTGCCTTACAAGCTGGACACATGAATCCAACAGAATCTGGTTGTATTTCAGAATTAACAGCATCATGGTTAAACTCTATTCCACACCATACACACACAGTTGTAAGCTGATTTCTGCCACCAATATTTAGCATAACTTCTTGTGATTCAAACTGAACTGGGGATGCACACGTCCCTTCCACCACAGTGTTATTTGTCAATTCAGTTGGTACATCAGGAAGAGAAGGAGAAACTTGAACCCTTGCAAAATCATACTCAACGGTATCTATTTCATCAAATCTCAATTCCTGGAACCCCTTCACATTATCATGTTCATGGTCAACACTGCAAAACTGTTCTTCTCCCTGTCAATGAGCAACAACAACAATTTTTCAAGGTAAAGTCCAGCACTACCAACCAGTTGAGACGCATCATGGCTCGGTAGTAGCTAATTTCTCGTAAGAGAATTTGAAGTTAATGATGCTAGATTCCAATAATCATAATTAGCTTTTAGCAAGAGTTCAACTAAAGAAAGAGCAAAAAACAATAAATGTAGTAGACAAAGGTTGTTTCAAGTGCACAAGCACATGGTTATCACCTAGCAATTAGAACTCCTCAAATCTCCTGTACACATCAAATTTAAGAAAAGCAAAAGACATGGCAGGGTTGTTAATTAACAGGGCATGTAAGATATGCAGGCATTTTTAATCTCAGCAAGAATAAAAGGCAGGTTAGACCTACAATTCCTTCAACTACCCAAATAAAGAAATTCGTTATTTTTCTCTTTCCAACATACATGATATGCTATGATATGATGAGAAAGAATAATATATTAAAAACCACACGGAAATCCAGCATTAGATTCAGAAACAATGGACTTGTTACTCAACCTAGAATTAATAAACAAAGGAAGTGTGCTTCTGTAGTTCATGTATTCATTTAGAGGACACAGATGCTGAAAGAGCAAATGACTAAGACAGTTGTATTGAGTAGCAATATAGCATGATCAAGTGAGATAGTTATGGATGAAAAAAAAACATATACTCTGTAGCACAGAAGCAATAACAATTTTGAGTGAAAACCACACTAAAGGATCACTATGGAACAGTAACTGCTCAGACAACAAAACTGGTTTACAAAACCACATGTGTTGAAATCAGGAATGTGTGCCAAGAGCTTTGTAAGTAATGAAAAATTACAGAAATGGTTGAATACAAAATAAAACCTGAATACATTCAGAGACACAGATGAAAATAAGCACAGTAGTCCGCATCCCATGCATGTGCATGCATATACAGAAGACCTCAAATTAATCACTTTCTAAGAGCACCTTGATATAATATGTGTAGGCTATTCCTTCAGTTTTTCAACATATATGGAACCCTGAAAATAAAGGCATCCATAGGTTATGCCTTATACCTTATCAGAGCTGAATGCAGGTAAACAATCCAAAGATTGTTCCGTGGATATGGAGGAGTTAAAAACCCTAGAGTGTGCCACATTTTCTTGAGAATCTGGCCTTACCATCTCTTGGACATTAGTGCTCACGGTAACAGGCACATCCTTCAAGCCATTTAAACCAAATTCCAACTCACTCTTGTTACTGATGTCTTCATCAAGTATAAATTGACCCTTAGGATTAGCACATCCAGAATTTTCACTCTTTTCAGATTCTGGTATTGTGTGATGTTCAGATGAAGGAAGTAAACAGTTGTGAGAATCCTCATCCAAATCCATCCCAGACTGATCAAGTTCCTCAATAGTCAATGGCACATCATCTTTTACCTTAGAAGTCTCAGGTGCATTAACATCCTGCTTATTTACAGATAACAAACCCACGTTATCCAGAAAAGTAACCATCTTTACATCAATCACATGGTTATCATCATCAATTTCCTCTACTAATTCTTCATCCAAATCATGATCCACATTGTTTCCAGTCATGCTATCTTCCATTTTCTGTTCACTGACAGGAGACTCAGAGTTTCCATCTTGATCTAAGTAACCAACAGCAATATCTGAAGCAGGAATCCTATTCAGTTTAGCTGAACTATGGGGTTCAGTGACAGAATCCTCCATAATAGAGTTTTGAGCAATTTCAATGAGGGCATCCATCTTAGATATCCTTAAAGGCACATCCTCCCCCCTGATAGGAGACTTGTCATCTGTCCCTTGGACATTTGCCGGACCCGGCAAATCTTCAACTTTCCTCACATAATTCCTAACATGGATCCCCACATGACCATTGTAGCGACGCCTTTCAAGAAACACCTTATGGCAGAACTGGCACTCAAACTTCCCATCCTTAATTATAACTCCATCTCCAACTGACGAACCAAGTCGGTACCGCCTCGTTGTCCTCTGGTGAAACGACAACAGGTGCTGCAAGTACAAATCCTTCGCGTCAAAACTCATATTGCACTTGCGACATTCAAACAGGTCATGAATCTGCACATCTGCGAGATTTTCAATCCCCAACAAGGCAACCTCCTTCACTCGTTCATTAGCAGCAGACAAACCAGACACATCTGAGTTCACGGCAACAATCTGCCTCTCATCTTGATGCTCCTGGGTAACACCTGCAGACTGCAGCACAAGCACACACATAGCCCATAAATCTCCACAATAACATTTAACAAACAGATTTGCCTCCTCTAAAGTGAGGTGAGGATACACACTTCAGAGAGGATAAAATGCAATAATAACAATCAATAATTAGAAAATCAACAGTTAAGATTTGCAAACTATGAAGCACAAACACCTCTCTTGTTCGAAGTGTCACTGTGTCGGATGCTTTTTCAACACCAACACACCCCAACACTTGTTTGACACTTGTCCGACACTTCTTATTAGGTGTCTAATTCAAAAATTATTTTTTTGTTAGCTTGAACACTTAAGTTGTCACCTTTACACAAGTAATACACGTGAAAAAACATAAAGGTTGGTTTAAAAAGATGAATATACCATTAATTTAGATATTTTGTTATATGTTTACTCATATTTCATTAAATTAGACATGAGCCGTGTATATCATCTCTCTATTTGTGTGTATATGATGTCCTATATTTTAGACATTAGCCGTGTCGAAGTGTCAGGTGTCTCAGTGCTTCATAGTTTGCAAATCCTTGACAAATAGACAAAACGTTTACTTACATTTTCAGCAAGCACATTGTGTTCCTGCACTACATTTTCAGTCCTCCGACTAATTTGCAACTGTGCATCACCATTATTATCCAAAAGAGACTGCAGATAGGAAGAAACCTCTTTGCAAGACACAAAATGCTGTCCACTGGGGCTGCGGAATACACAATAAGCCCTAATTAAGGAACAAAAACAGCAAGAAAAGAAAAATCACAGAGTGATAGAGGAAGAAGAAGAAAAAAAACCTAATGTATCTGCGGCAATAGATCCATGCGCGACCATCCTTTCTCTTCAAACCGAGAAGAATCTTCCAGCTAAGCGGCAAGACGTCGGCGCCGAAATCCGCGGCGTCGACGATCCTCCGCTTCTTCCTCCGGCTCCCCCACTGTCCGGGCAAGTCTCTCAGAAACCCTAACAGCTCCTCTTCGTTGTGCAAACCCTCGGTGCGTCTCTTGAGTTCCTCAGCGAAGGGGTCTTGGGAGTTGGCGAGTTGGTGGAGATCCACAGCGACGCCGTTTGGATTAACAATTATGTCGATGCCGCGGTAGCAGTGATCCAAGTGGAGTTTGACTTTGGGCTTTCTGCCACGCTTCCTCTTGAGTTGGGGGAGAGAAGGAGAAGGGGAAGGGGGAGTGAGTTGGACTTGGTCGAACTTGGGGTCGTCTCTGATGAGTTGTTTGAGGTAGTCGATGATGAGGCGGTTTTCGGGGAGGGGAGGGAGGTTGTTGGGGAGGAGGCCGGCGAGGCGGCGGCGGCGGCCGGTGGGGGAGGACTGCTGGGGGCGGGAGTAGGTTTGGCGGTGGGAGCCGGTACTCTCGTTGAAGAGGGAAGGGTCGATCTTGGGAGTGACGAGGTCATGGGTGGAGCGGAGGTCGAATGTGGAGAGAGATGAGAGAGAAAGCGCGAGGAGCTCGGAGTGAGAGAGAGTGGTGGAGTCTATGCACGCAAGGGACTCCAACTTCAACGGTGCTGCTTCTGCTTCCATTTTTGCACAATGAAGAAGAAGTAGAAGTTGACAGAATGAGAAACGTTATTACATTACATGGAACCCGAAGAACCTAGCTCTCTCTTTTCTTCCTTTCGGTTTCACTGCTGTCTGCAAATATTTCTATTTTTGCAAAAATCAATAAATAGTCAATGTTCTTCTCTCTCTGCGTCTTCAATTTTTCACACTCCACGGGTTTTGTTGCACTACACTTGTTTAATGACCTAAACACAAAAAAGTATAGTAAAAGGAACTTATAAATGCATTTTATTAGTATTGAATTTACCGAGTACTAATTACCTACATCCTACTTCATTCACTATATATACTTATTGTATTTCTTATTTCACAATTAGATTTTTGAATTTTTTTATTTTTATTATAATTATAATAAAAATAAAATGTAAAACATAAGTATCAATCAATGTGTTAATAGTCAACGAATCTAATTCAACATGTTAAACATGATAAATGAGTTATTATAAAATTTTTAATATTATTTTTTATTCATTCAAATAAAAAAAATGTGTCAATCTATTTATTTATGTAAAATAAACTTTAACAAATGTAGTATGTACTAGTATTAAGTTAAATATAAATAAATTAGTAAAATAGTATTAAATATTATGTATTTATTAAGTTTAATAAATACAATTTAAATTATAAAAATTACATGCACTTGTAATGTAAATGTTTATTATATTAGTCTAAATTTTTTATCTTCATAATTTTTCAAATTCATCATTTTAGTCTTTAATTTTAATAATAATTGGGCAACAAACTCTAATTCCTTCACGTCTAGCTGTAGAAAAATATATTTAAAAATTACTAATAAAAGAGAGAGAGATATTACAGGATATTATCGTTCTTATAAGCAATGAAATCAAGTTCCTTGTTCTTAAACAAGTTATGCTAATGACCTAAGTAGATAAGTGGCGGAGATGTTATTCATCCAATATTTGTCCTTCCAAACACAATTCTCAGATGCCACGACGACGAGGAGATCGATCACATATACTACCACACTTGTAAGTTGTAACTTGTCACAGTTTAAAGAATTGCTATAATTATAAAAAACTGCCTTAATTGTCACAGTTTAAAGAAAAAATATCACAAGATGTCTTAATTGTGATGCTATGAATCAAAATATCCTTCAAGACAGGAATGAATCACAGTTTAAAATGTAAAGGAGATATTACGTATCACTACAAAGAAGACACAAACTAGTACGTAAACCAGTGCATTATTTCTACAAAACAACATAAAAAAACAGAACAGTGAAAAGCCCTTGATTAATCAATCCAATGTTGTCTGCTTAAGCAAGACCTCCTTAATTAATTTGTCCAAGTTCATGTATGAACCACCACCGGGCCTGGTTTCCTCTTCCGCCTTCTTCTTCAACTCCATGGTCGTTTGTCTCATCTTCTTTCCCTTCTCTCCCACCATCAACTCATTCACCAGCTTCTCCACCTCTCCTCTCTTCGCATTGGTGTCAATTTCCATCCCAATTTCCCACTCATTGCAGATATATCTGCAGTTTGTTGGTTGATCTGCAAAAAAGGGCCAACACAACATTGGCACTCCGGCACAAATACTTTCAGTGGTTGAGTTCCATCCACAGTGACTCAAGAATACACCAATTGAAGGATGGTTCAGCACTTGCTCCTGTGGACACCAACTTACTATTAGGCTTCTATCTCTTGTTTCATTCACAAACTCAGATGACAAAATCACTGAACCACCAATGACTAGATCAGGCCTAATGATCCACAAAAAGGGTTTCTTGCTGTTGGCCAAACCCCAAGCAAACTCCAAGAGTTGTTCTGCAGACATAACTGTGATGCTTCCAAAATTCACATAAACAACCGATCTAGGTTCCTTGGATTGAAGCCAATCAAGACACCCAGTATCTTCCTTCCAAAGATTGGAACCTAAAGATTGCACTTGGTTGTGTGGACTTTGATCTAAAAATGAAGGGAAAAGACCAATGGAATAAATAGAAGGGAACATAGAGGGGAGAACATTGATTGCGTCTCTCTCAAGCTCATCAAAAGTATTAAAAGCAACAGCAGATGCACTAGGAATTTTTTCGGCCACTTCAATGAAAAAGTGTAGCATGAAATCATTTGGATCTGTAGTCCGTATAAAATCAGGCAGGTCCTTGAGGCGATAATTTTGCAAACCTGGAATACAGTCAACTTTGGTGTCCAAATACCCATTTGTCAGATAACTCTCATCTGCATTTCATAATCACAAAAACCAGTAGCTGTGTCAGATAACCATACTGTCATGTCATAAACACATGTACTACCTCTTTTCCTATTTATAATTAAGAAACAAGTTATACAACATAATATACACTATAACTCGTTTCTTATAAAAAGGAACCAAGGTAATACCACTACATAATAAATACATACAGTCTACAGATATCAATGGAGGAATTAAAGTGATATACCTTTGAGGGGTATGATTCCTGTATCAACCAGCGTACGATAGTGCATAAAACCCCAGATGCAGCTGCACTGAGTGGGGAAAGGAGAAGGATAGGGATTCCAAGTTCATGAGCAGCTTGTATAGGAAAAGTCACGAAGCAATCAGAGACTAAGCAAGTAACCGGTGGAGCAGTGGCAGATTGGTTAAGTCTAGCAAGAAGGTAGCGAAAGGGTTGAAGGAAGTTTTTCCTGATAGAGTCACAAAGAGAGGGTATATCTTGACTAACATCACCATCCTCCGAGGGAGGAAGGCCATCAGGGATGGTTTCGAAGCGAAAGTCTGGTAGCTCATCAAGGGCGTTAGGCCCCTTTGATTTGAGGAAGCGTCTGTAGTTGTATTCAGTGTGGACAAAGGTTACGTGAAAGCCTTTCAGATGAAGCAGCTTTGCTAGTTTGAACAATGGGTTAATGTGGCCTTGAAGTGGATATGGAGTGAACACAACGTGTGGCTTTCTCTCTTCTGCAACATTGTAACTCATCTTCGATGATCGATGATGAAGCCTAGCTAGCTCTGCCCTCTGCCTCACGTCAATACATTAATATAGCTCACTGATTGAAGATTATCTCTCTCAAAAATAATTTTCTCACATTGGCAAAAGAGAGGAAGAGAATTGGTATTATTTTATTTGATATTATTAGTTTGAACCTGTGATCTGCATTATTATTATTCAATCAGGCGTTAGATTCAAGTTGCTTCAAATTGAGTCAAATGCAGCCGGCCTGGAATATTTTCAACTTCTTTGAAAAATGTTTGATAGATACTCCGTATGCTATTTTATACCTAGAAAAAAAAAAGATAAATATATATATATATATATATATATATATATATATATATATATGATAAGATTTATAATACAATAGAAAAAATAAAAAATTGATAAATATTGATGATATATTTAAATAAAACATGATTTATATATTATTATACACTTTCAAAATATTTAAAATAATAGTTACTTAAATTATATTGTGTAATTTGGTCTATTTATATATATATATATATATATATATATATATATATATATATATAAAAGTGAAATGTAACAAACTTATCTCCTATTTGTCTTTAATTTGTGAAGATATGACATTGAGAAACAAACAATTTAATATTTACTGATATCTAAATATTTATTAATTTTATTAATATTGAACTTAGTGAAAAGAAGAGGTTCAATTACTACAAAATAAAATTTTGAAAGAAGATTCTTTTAAATCTAAAATTACATATTGTATTTGAATTCTTGTATCCAGAATTTCTTTTTGGTTGATAAGCTCCGATTGCGTCAGTTTAGTTTCTGCATTACCAACATCAATATACGACACCCAAATCAAATTATTGATAGGCTCACTGGAGTACATTATTAATCGAGATAGTTCTCGCGCGCACAAGTATTTAACATTGATAATTGTTGTGTATATAATTTGATTTTCAAATCAGATAATAATTATCTATTTTTACCTTTTTAAATATTTTTTGAGTTAAAAAGTTAGGAATTTGGTTTTTTTAGTTTTATCCCGTGAATATTAAAGTTAATTAATTTACCGTATTTTGTATTTTGGTTATATTTTTTGAAGAATATAACACGTTAGAAGACCTAAAGATGGTTGAAGAACTAGAATAGTATTCTCACTTAATGATATCTGTTCAGCGCGAAAAGTCAATTTGAAGTTGTCATACCCTAATTTTATATGGATACAAAAAAAATGAAAAACAAAAATATATATTTAAAAAAAAAGAAAATGAAAAAAAAATTATTATTTAAAAAAACAAAAACAAAAAATAGGGGAAAGGGAAATGGAAATGATGAAATGGAAATAATAATAATAATATTAAAAAAGAAAAAAGGGGAAAGAGAAATTGTTCTATCATCTTGAAAGAACATGTTTTTATGTTAGGATTAACTTTATGCAATACATAATCGATTTTTTTAATTAAAAATTTTGATTAAGTATCTTATCATGTAAAAATTAATTAAAAACATAAATACATAACATTTTAGGAATAATTAATGATATTTAACTACCCTTAAATATCAAACATTTTATCATATACAACTTCTTTATTTTTTCTCTATTTTTTATGGTCTCTTTAGGTGTCTTTTGGCTTAATATCATGAAATAATTTTTGTGATATGACAAATAATATGGTCCAGGGTCTATCTACACGTTTCTGTCCTTGCTTTATGGTTATTATGTTTGAATAGCATATAGCATTGTAGGTCATTGCTACGGTGGACCACTTATGAAGGTGATTCATTATGCACTACTATTTTTAACCCTCATATCAATCAAGATGTAAAGTTTTATTATACACCTTCTGATATTATAACTTTCCCCTTCTTCTTCTCTGTAACCCCCTCCCTCTCCTCCTCCTTTAGATTCATCACTTCACTTCACATTCCTGGCTCAAGATCACTTAAGATTCATTTACAAAACATGCACGAAATTAGGCTCTTAGCCTTCAACCACTCGAAACGGCGCCGTTGACGATGACATTAGCAAAGACACCAACACCATCATCTTCAAATCTATCATTTGAAAAAATGGAAACTATTATTATTGACAGGATTTTAGGCACAAAAGTTGTGAATTCTCTTGCTGCGCTTATGCTTATTCCGACAACAGATTCATCGGTCATTGGATGCAAAAAAAAGAATGCACGTTGGATTTTTAAAACAATTCAAATCATTTAGATAATAATTAGTTTGATTTGTTTTACCGAGAAAGTCTACGGACAAATGATTGATTTACCTATTCAAAGCAATTTGTGCGAAGTGGGGATTGTTCTTATTTTACGGGAAGGTTTTGAATTGGCACCCTCAGATTGTATTTCGCCTGATATTAAAGAGAAGATAGGCAATCTAATTTTCATCTTGACAAGAAATTATCTACATACTATGATAAAATATGTATCAAAAGCACAAGAGTTATAGCTCAGTTAGGAGAGTCAATAATTTTATATAAGGAACTACTGAACTCAATCACTTGCTGTCGTTACTCTTCAGTTTTCTGTTTACACATCCGTCTTCACAGTTGGAACACCTTTTGAAAATGAAAAGCACAAAAATCCCAAGAAAAATAGATCATTCACAACCACTGATAAAGGATTCCTCGAAAAGTTAAGGATTAGTTTGAAACCAAACTTATCCTCAGGAGGATAGATGGGGCGATTCAGGTGAGATCCAATGTAAATCCAACTTTCTCTTCACTCATGGAATCTGGGGGAGACTTCCCAGTCGAAAAAAGCTATTCTTCTTAGCAGTAAAACAAGTGAATGGAATGATTTTTCCCCCGAGGTGCCTCAACGCATTTCGGGGAGAACCAGCTAGCTCTGGGTTCAAGTGGCTCACAAGCAGCTGAATATTTATTCCATAAGGGCTTATTTGATTCAATCGTACGAAACCATAAACCAGAATAGAAGAGCTTGTCAAGCTTCCTTGTGCCTTTGCACTCGAGGACGAACAACCCAAAACTTGGAACATACTACAATCTCAGATGGCGAAGAGCCGACATCGAGGTCCCAAACCTGAGAGCCCTCACATGGCAAGTGAGTTATTGGCAACAACACTAGCATGTAAAAAATCAAAACCTTTTCAACAATTTTTTTTGTGCGTTCATAAAAATAAAACCTTTTTGTTTGGGCGCAAGTTTTTTGCCTGAATTTTGTTCGATGGATTTGCATTTTTTCAACACAGTTCTGAACAATGAAGGGAGAATAATGTCTTTCGACGTCTCTTGCCACAGTTTTCGTTTGTTCGTTGCCGCAGCAGCAGCGAGGGAGACACGTGAATTTGAATCCCTAAATTATGGTTCAAATGTTTGATGCGCTTTGTTTCTGCTTGATGTCATACCATGCTTTTCAAATTCCTGATTTGCATTGATGTGGCGAGATAAAAAGAGGAAGGAAAAATATGATGCACCGTAATGGGATGGGTTTTGAACATATGGGTTCGTTTTTTTCTTGAATAATAAGAAGAATTGGGTTTTGATTCAGAGATTGTGGGTGGGTTTGATTTTCAGAGAGAAAGTGAAGGTGGGAGCGGTGGCTTGGAGGTTCAGTCGGAGGTTGCGGAGGAGTATAGAGAAGGAGAAGCAGGGGAAAAGAAAGTGGTGCTGGCGTCGGTAATCGCTATCGACGGCGGCGCACGACCAAGAGCGGCGGAGGCACCATGGAGGTTGCAGGAGAGGGAGAGGATTACAGAGAAGAAAAGGAAGGGGAAAGTTATAATATGGGTGTATAATAAAATTCTGCACCTTGATTGATCTGAGGGCTGAAAATAATGATGCATAATGGACCACCTATGAAGGTGGTCCACCGTAGCAACGACCAGCATTGTAGCATTATGGTTACTTTGTACTAACATTTGGGCACAACTTGGACTTGAGTTGTTCGATGATAACTATATATTGATGATTTAGCTTTTTAAAAAAGGTTTCTTTCATTTGAAACTTTATTATTAAGAAGATTCTACTTAAATTTTGAGATGGTATTTTAACTACATTAAAATAAAAGTAGAAAGTCTTAAATAATCATGCTTCTTGTTCTATTAACATTTATCTGACAAATAATTAAATATTATTAATTATTTATATAAATATTAATTGAGACGGGACTTGTGATTATCTAGATCAACTAATAATTTCTTGTACCGGTGACAAATTCATGAGCTGGGCTTTGTCTCGCTTTCCGTTTTAGTTGCTGCCGTTTCTATTGTTTCTTTTTTATATTGCGCACCGTTGCCTTCCAAGCTAATGACGGGAAAGAATCAAAGTTTGAAATATCAAGACTAAGATATTACATACCACAATAAATAAAACACAAACTAGCACGGGCCCTATTTCTACAATGCAGAAAATTCTAGAGAAGATCAATGAACTATCATAATAAATTAAAGCATTAAGAAAAAGAAAAAGAAAACCCTTCAATCTAACAATGTCTAATTAAGCAACATCTCCTTAATTACTTTGTCCAAGTTCATGTATGAACAACCCCCAGGCTTGGTGACCTCCTCTGCCTTCCTCTTTAACTCCATGGCCTTTTTTCTCATCTTCTTTCCCTTCTCTCCCACCATCAATTCTCTCACTAGCTTCTCCAACTCTTCTCTCTTCGCATTGGTATCAATTTCTATCCCAATTTCCCACACATTGCAAATGTATCTACAGTTTGTTGGCTGTTCTGCAAAAAATGGCCAACACAACATTGGTACTCCAGCACAAACACTTTCAGTAGTTGAGTTCCATCCACAATGAGTCAAGAATACACCAATTGAAGGATGGTTTAGCACTTGTTCCTGTGGACACCAACTTGCTATTAGGCTTCTGTCTCTTGTTTCACTGACAAACTCAGACGACAAAATCACGGATCCACCAATGACAAGGTCAGGCCTAATGATCCACAAAAAGGGTTTCTTGCTGTTGGCCAAACCCCAAGCAAACTCCAAGAGTTGTTCTGCAGACATAACAGTGATGCTGCCAAAATTCACATAAACAACGGATCCAGATTCCTTAGATTCTAGCCATTCAAGACACTCTAGATCTTCATTCCAAAGATTGGAACCTAAAGATGTCAAGTGGCTTTGTGGACTTTGATTTAAAAGTAAAGGGAAAGGACCAATGGGATAAAGAGAAGGGAACATAGAGGATAGAGCATTCATTACATCACTCTCAAGTCCATCAAAAGTGTTGAAAAGAATAGTAGCGTTTCTTTGAACTCTATTTGCAACTTCAATGAAAAATTGCAACATCACATCATTTAGATCCGTTGTCCTTATGAAGTCAGGTATGTCCTTCAGCCGGAAGTTCTTCAATCCAGGAATCCAGTCCATTTTGGAGTCTAAATACCCATTTGTCAGATAGCTCTCATCTGCATATATATCATAAACAAAAAAGCCAAATAGCTTATGTTAAAGTTCCAAGTATGAATTAATGTAAATACATAAATATACGCATAAATATATATCTAACTTCTCTAAAAGTTTAACTGTATAAGCTGATTGTATCTTATAGGAAAAACAGCTTGTTTGGTTCCCTTTTCAGTTTTTGATTTTAAAAACAATTCTACTTTACTTATCAATCAGTTTATCATCCAAAGTCTATGAAATTTTAAAAACTGTTTTCAAAAACGTGTTTTAGAAAACTAAAAAAGAGAAACAGCTAGAAGATGTTTTCCTTTGATTTCTCAATGGCACCACATAGTTAAAATATATACTAGATTTGAGTGAGGCTCCATTCTACAGCAGCAAGCAAGGCTCACTGATATCATATGAGAGGAACAAATATCTACCGACAAAAAGAAAAATGGTGTAGCAGACAACGCTCACACAATCCCAGCAGCTATTTGCATTTTTAAAATAACTAAAAACTGTTTTTACCAATCAAACAAGTTTGTCTAGTTTATTTTTATTTTTGAGAACTTTAAAAATGGAAATCTTAGATTCATTTTAACTTGTTATTTTTTTTCTTCTACAAATGTCTATGGATTATTATGGATAAGTTTATCCAAGCAAACAAAACTTAAACTTTTACAAAGAAAGAACGTAAGAGATATAATGTAGGTTAGATGGTTAACATATAATATGGGTTACATGATTAACATAGGAGGAAAGAGGAAAAAAATTACAGATTCAATTTTTCTGCTGATACAAACTAATAAACTAATAATTAACTAATAAACTAATAATTAACATTTGCCGATAAAAGAAACAAAGAATGAACATAATTAGGTTGATACCTTTGAGTGGTGTGAGACCTTTCTCAACCAGAGTGGGAAAGTTGATGATAGACAAGAAAGAACAGGCACTAGCAGGCCAAAAGATAACGTTAGGGAGTCCAAGCTCTTGAGCAGCTTGTATAGTAAAAGGCATGCAACCGTCAGAGACCAAGCAAGTAACTGGGGGTATGAGACCCTCAGTGGCAGCAGAGTGGTTAAGTCTATGAACAAGTTTGCAAAAGGGTTTGAGGAAGTTTTTTCTGATAGAGTCACAGAGAGAGGGTACGTGCTGAGTAACATTATCATCAGCCAATGGAGGAAGACCATCTGGGATGCTCTCAAATCTAAAATCTGGTAGGCCATCAAGGGCATTAGGACCCCTTGATTTGAGCAAACGCTTGTAGTTGTACTCAGTGTGAACAAAGGTTATGTGAAAGCCTCTGAGATGCAGCAGCTTCGCTAGTTTTAACAAAGGGTTCACATGTCCTTGAGCTGGATATGGAGTCAACACAGCATGCGGTTTTCTCTCCTCATTGAAGAAGCTCATCTTCGGTTTTTCTTTTCTTCAGTCAAGAGTGAAGATGAAGAGGAGAGACACGGGATAAGCCTATGCTTCACGTCAATAAATATAGTTTTTTTTGCTGACGATGATTACAAAGTTGTCCGTTCAAAAGCACTGACGTCTGTAAACTGCAACTTAAAGTTATTAATTATATTCTATTTGGAAATGAAAAATTCATTTGGGAGATTTTTTTATAAATTGTTGAATTTCAAATTGGGATCTTGGATATTTTTTTGGGAAATCTTATAATATCACTTTTCCATTTTTTTCATTAAAGATAAATTTCATTTTGATATCGTAAGAAAAAAGAGGAAAAAATTATTTTTGTTAATATTATCCATATCTTTGCAGTTCTTTTACATTAATTCTTTTTTCATGCTGCAAATTTGTTAACTCCTTTATTTGAAGATTTAGTGAAAACTATATATTAAACTCAATATCATTGGTCAAGGTTAATAAAGATGCTCTAAGCACACATAAAATAAATATTTTTCTCCATATTATTAATCAAGAAACACAAATTATTATTATTTATATTAGTCATTGTCATATTTGTAGGGTGCGTTTATTTTATAGATAATTTTTTAGTCTCGAAAATATTATTTCTGAGAATAAAATAGGAGAATTTTATTTCCAGATATTTAATAAAAATTGTGTTTGCTTATTACAAAATTAGTTGAGAATATTTTTATATTCAATTAAGACATATATATTTGGTTAAATTATTATTTTTTAGAAATATATATATTATAATTACTAAAATATATTTATTATTATGTTAAGGATGTTATTTTTTATCAAACAAACATCTTTATTATAAGAATAAAACCAACAAAAGATAAACAAACTAAACTCAAAATGTTATATATATAACGTTATCATTATAAAATCTCTCTCACTACTCTTTTAAAATTCATGAGATTAGCAATAAATAAAATTAAACGCATGAATGAAAATTTTGAAAATAAAAAAAATTAGAGAACGTAAATAGATGGATTATTAATAGTGGAGTGTGATATTGGGTACTAAGATAATATATGTATATTTTTAAGAAGATTTTTATCCATGAGAATAAACATTGATTGGAGGTGAAATTAATTATTACTTACCAAATAAAAAATATATTTAAAATCAATTAATTTATTACTTCTTAATAAACGTATAATTATTTTTTTCTATCCTATATTTTCGGGAATGAAAAATTTCCCATGAAACAAACGCATCCATCCATAGAGAATGAAGAATTTACTCTAAAAAGTAATTTTCTCAAATCACAAATTCACAACTGTCTAACACGGAACCCAGTCTAACACGGACCCGGATATTGGAGAGGACGAGAATTGTTATTTTGTTTTACTTGAATTTTATTTGATACAATCATTGACGTTTTAAAGAAAACTACTAGAAAATAATAGAGACAAGAAAGGAAGAAAAAAACTCTTCGATAAAATTTAAGACTGTTCTATTGCCTGAAAAACAAGAAATTGACCCGTCTATCGATCTTTAAGGAGTGGTTTGGTGTGAAGGAGAGAAAGGGGAGGAGGAAAGATACGAGGGAAGAGTGATTTAGTATGAAAGAAAAGGAAGGAATTTTTTTAAACAAAACATGGGTTTCACTGAAAAATAATTACTATTCACTTTGTTTCCTGTTAAGTCCTCTTGTTCATGGGTGTTTTTCAGCTGCAAGAGTAGAATAGTATTTTTATATAAAAAAAATACCTTTATTTTTTTACCAATTTATTTTTATTTAAATATTTTTTCTTTTCTATTTTATTTCATCTTAATCCAATAACGTTAATTTTCATTCTATTTTTACTCTTTTTTCTTCTCATCTATTATCTTTTCATTCTTTCATTTTTTTCTCTTTACAACCCAATACACCTAAATGCTTGGTGTATTGAGGACAAAAAAGTGAAAGAACATTATTTGGAATTATGTGTACGGAGTATGATTCCATCAATCTCTACGTATATAATGAATCTTTATTTTTTAAAATTAAAAAAAATAGTTGCATATTTTATATAAGGATAGTTCAAAATCATATATATATATATATATATATATTAAAAAATAAATAGAAAAAAATAATATTAATATATAATAATTCAATGTTAACATTGTGTGGGTGTAAAAAAAACAAGATTTAAAATATTTTCAAGAAAAAATATTAATAGTTAGATCAAAAAATATAGAGATATCATTATTTATTTCTTTTGGAATTTTATTATTATGATAGTTCTACTTAAATTTTGAAATGGTACTTAAGTACATTAAAATAAAAAGTAAATGATTTATATGTTTAACAAAATAAAATTTTGGATTAGTATAACGCACTATCTCTTTAAAATAAGGTCAGGTAAGTTTCTTAATTTTTGTAGAGTAAACTAATGTTAAAATATAAAGTGTGTTTGGTTGGGTGAAAAGAAAATGAAGAGATAAAAAAACATAGATAACAATATTGTTTTCTTCTATTTTGTTGAAGAGAAAAAAAATAAAAATAAAGAAAAAGTTGACTTTTGAAAACAAAAAAAATGTTTTTTTTTTGTTTTTTTACTTTTTCTTCAATTTTTTCTGTCTCGTTTTCTTTCCACCCATTATGAATTTATGATGCACAATGCAATTGATGTGAAGTAAATATTTAGAAAACCTAAATAAATGTTTAATATTTTTTTTAGAATACATAACAGTATGAATAATATTAACTTAATTATTATCATAACTAAAATCATAAAATAAATAAAAAGGAAATTCTTTTAATAATATTAACTTAAATAATGTGTGATAATTAATAAAATTAAAATAATCAATATTCAGTAAATAAAAAAAATTACAATGCTACATTGCACGTATCCATTTTCTCGTTTACTAAAAGTCTACTTAAAAAATGATAAGTTTTAAGTGATTTAAAAAATAAATTTAATAGATCGATCAACCTATATATTTAATTAAATATAATCGCAATAATAATACCACTATATATATTTATAATTATATTATTATTATTATTATTATTATTTATACAATAATATTTTAAATTATATGAATTTTCTATCTAAATACTTAAACTCATTCACCCCATATATGTTTAAAGTCACATATATAAATTACAAAGACCTTTTGAACCTGTTTATATAATATTATAAACTTTTAAGTTAAGCCAGTTATTTGAAAGTTCGAGTTAAGTGTTATAAAATGACCTATATCAAGGATCTTAAAATTTAGGAGCCGTGTCAAAATGAAACTTTGCCATGCTTATCCAATTCAAATTATTTTCACCCATAATTAAATGATTAAATTTAACCTTGAACTTGTTTATATAATATTATAAACTTTTAAGGCAAGTCCTTAATTTTGAAAAGTTCGAGTTAAGTGTTGTAAAATGACCTATATCAAAGATCTTAAAATTCAGGAGTAGTGTCAAAATGAAGATTTATCATGCTTATTCAACTCAATCTATTTTTCACCCATAGTTAAATGATTAAATTTAACCTTTTAATATCCTATAAACTTATATACAACTAGAACACAAATTTAACTAAAAAATATATTATAAAAATAAACAGACAAGCGCAACTATTAATTATTTTAAATTATTTTTTAATTAACATTAATTAGTTAGTTAAAAATATTTATATTTGATTAGTAAAAATAAATTACAAAAATTATTTTAATTATAATAATACTTATCCAAATCATAAATATTGTGATGAGTTTTTAAATAAATAATACATAATGGATAATTAAGTATTAACTTTTAACCCTTAATTCTTTTTTATATACGATCTTTACAAACATGTTAATATGTATTTTGTGTGGAGTGTGGTATATCGCAATGAGGTTATTCTTTTGAAAAAGTTCCAATAAAAAATTGTAATTAAACCTAATTTAGTTGATGCTTCGTTTGAATATACGAAAAGAAAATTGGAGAAAAATAATGAAAAATATATATAAATAGAGATATATCGTCTTTTTCTTGTATAGGAAGAAAAAATAAATAAAAGGAAATGTAATTATATAAAATAACATATAGAAGGCTGGGAGAGAGAAGAATCAAGTAACTCTATGAGTATTTTTTTTAGTAAAGTTTTTTTTAAGAGAATTTTTTTTAGTAAAGCTTCTCTCCTTGATAACTTATATGTGTGTGTGTGTGTGTAATTTTATAAATTAACCATTAAATGAAAAGTTCTATATATTAAGTAGATTGTATAAACATTGAATTAAAAACATAGTCATTGATAACACACATATAAACATTAAATAAAAGTATATTCATTTATTAAAACACACACAGTCGTTGATAATTAAAAAAAGAAACACACACATAGTTGTTGATTAAAAAGTCAATCAAATGTATATAACAAACACTAAAACTCCACTAAAAAAACAAACACCAAACCTAATTATAAACTTGGTTTGTAAAACAAAACTATTTATAATCTTAATTGTTACTAATATTTTAATCAATGATTGTAAGTGTATTATATCTAATCTAAAGTATATTTTTATTTTATTTTAAAGGAGCCAAATTATTTTAAAGGTGTCTATATTTAATACTAACTGAAAATATTTTAAATAGGATTGTCTTCAAGAAAAGGATATTAAATAAATAATAATAGATTATGGGAAAAAAGTACTCTTTGTTTTTAGGGATTATCCGTTGCATTGAGTAATAATACTACAATCAATTAGTATTCAATATGAACATTCACTAAAAACATGCAGTGTGTTTTTAAAATTTTAATAAAATTAATTTTAAACTATCAAGTATATTTGATTAAAATGAATGTTTAAATTAATTTTAATATAAAATATGCCACAATATAAAAAAATATATAATTTTAATAAATCAACAATCGAGCTCTAATTGTTTAAAGTACATAATAGGTTGTCATATTTGTAGTACAATTTGAAGTGATTGATTATAGTTATTCAAATAAAATGATATATAGAAGAGAATATGGGACAATTTTCTATTCCTCTCAAATTATTTTCCTATGGGTGGAAAAAATGTTGAGCGTTACGTATTTCTTTGTTATTTGACTTGGATTTATGCTAAAAAATCAGCAAATCTTTGAGGCGGAGTTATGAACAGCGCATCACTTGAAAATGCTAGTAAACGTAACTATAATCACTTTATATTGTTTCCACATATAGACACTGACTAATTTGAATATTGGGAGAGATATGATGTAAACTTTTAAACTTTCAATTAAGTTTCAAGCTACCGAATTTTACTGGAAAATAAATGGAGGTTCAAGCTTCCTACCTAGCTTCCTGACCTCAGCACAATATTTTATATTTTATATACGCATGTGTGATATAAATAACCTGAATGGACCTTGTAATAATTTGTATCAGTATGGTAGTTGTTCGGATCTGAAGAGTAATAAATACTAGCATGCACAAAAATGAATGGGTGTGTCAGTGAAGTGATGTGATACGGGGCCTTGCAGTCCTGCCCGACATTCATTTCAGTTGTTGCTGCTTTTATTATTGCTTTAATTATGACAACTACTCATGGATTTCAGGGTCGAGACTGTTGTCCTCCGCGTTCAAATTCACCTTCAATTATGAACTAATCACGAACCATAAATCCACTATTTAACTAACCCAATCTACAAACAAATAAAATCTTCAACAACTAATCCGCATATATAATGGATAAGTTCCTTTGGATTTAACATGTTCTTTCCAAATAATCGGAACAAACAATTTTAAAGGAATATAATTAATTTGTGATTGGTCCTTCCCAAATAATTGGAATACTAAAATTGACAAGTAGTAAAATAGAATGTATAAGTAATCCACGAAGAAAAAAGAGAATAAATGATGTATTATCTCCTTGGATGAAGAAGAGCCTCCTTTTATGTTTAGAAAATTTTCATATAATAATATGTAATAAAGATAATTAATTAAAAATAATAAATAATTATTATGTTTAAAAGAAATATTAAAACTAATTTAAAACAGTAATATGACAAAAATGTCATTATATTGGAAAATATTGCAAGTTAAAAAACAATAAACAATAAACTTTTGAAATACACAATTACAAAAATCTTTCAAATATTTCAAAAGGTTTAAATTTTTGAAAAAGAAAGTTATTGGATTCTCATTTAGAGTGATATGACTTAACACAAAATATGGTGTAACAAGTTATAAGAACTAGAAAATAAAAACATTTGACATTTGTTAGAGGTCTATCAATCACGTTACACCCCCCGCATACCCTTGTCATTATTGTTGTTGCGTGCTAAAAAACCATGCATGTCCATTATTTATGAGCGCTCCAAAGATATTGTTAGGATTTCATGAAAGTGATTTCACTTTACGGTCATATAGGTGATTTCACTTTACGGTCATATAAGTGATTTTATCAAGTGTACGCTACAAATCATACACCACCTACAAAGGATATGAAAATCATTAAAAGCTTTATATATTGGCAAGTTTTCTCACATAAAGCTCAACCCTCGTTGATGCAGTGTCTAGCACTTTCTTACACTATAGGAAGAGACTAAATTTTTTATAATTAATTAAATCAAATTTAGTGCTAGTGAAACACAATGGTGACTTGCTCTTACCCATATGAACCTTCTTTATGGAATCTCCAATTACAAAGGTTAAATTACGATCACTTGTTTGTTTTCTAGTGACTTAATAAAGTCTCATTTGCCTCGATGTTTCAAATAATAATTTCTTCCTTAGGAGTTCTAGTCATAGGATGAGCTTAATTCATTATTGATTCCACATAATAAATATCTATCTTTTAAGCAATTGTTTTATCATATTATTTATCAATTCATATTCCAAAAGAATATTCACTTAAAATTATATTTCAACCACTAAGCATCATAATCAACCATCTCCAAAGTAATAAACTTTAACTTAATTCATACTTGTTTGGTTGATCTAAGTAACACGTCACAACTTGATCTCTAAGTAACACATCACAACCAAATGTAATGACAGAAATTCTAGTGATTTTTATCTCATAAGAATCAGACGTTCATTTAACAAACACCATTTAAATACCATAATCTATGGTGCCTCTTTCCTTTTCATTTTTTAAGGAAATCTATTAAGTATCTCATATTATGCAAATTTTGTAATATGAAGGACTAATATGCCTTAACACACAATATAATTGGTGTAACAAGTTATACGAACTAGAAAGTAAAAACATTTGACATTTGTTAGAGGTCTATCAATCACGGTACACCCCCCACATACCCTTGCCATTATCGTTGTTGCGTGCTAAAAAGTCATGCATGTCCATTATTCATGAGCGCTCTAAAAGATATTGTTAGGATCTCATGAAAGCGATCCCACTTAACGGTCATATAGGTGATTTCACTTTACGGTCATATAAGTGATTTCATCAAGTGTACGCTACAAATCATACACCACCTACAAAGGATATGAAAATCATTAAAAGCTTTATATATTGGCAAGTTTTCTCACATAAAGCTCAACCTCTTGTTAATGCAGTGTCTAGCACTTTCTCACACCATAGGAAGGGACTAAATTTTTTATAATTAACTAAAATCAAATTTAGTGCTAGCGAAACTCACATGTGACTTGTTCTTACCCATATGAACATTCTTTATGGAATCTCCAATTACAAAGGTTAAATTACGATCACTTGTTTGTTTTCTAGTAACTTAATAAAGTCTCATTTTCCTCGATGTTTCAATTAATAATTTTTCCCCTAGGAGTTCTAGTCATAGGATGAGCTTAATTCATTATTGATTCCACATAATAAATATCTATCTTTTAAGCAATTGTTTTATCATATTATTTATCAATTTATATTCCAAGAAAATATTCGCTTAAAATGATATTTCAACCACTAAGCATCATAATCAACCATATCCAGAGTAATAAAATTTAACTTAATTCATACTTGTTTGGTTGATCTCTAAGTAACACATCACAACCAAATGTAATGACATAACTTTTAGTGATTTTTATCTCATAAGAATCAGATGTTCATTTAACAAACACCATTTAAATACCATAATCTATGGTACCTCTCTCTTTTTCATTTTTTAAGGAAATCTATTAAGTATTCATATTATGCAAATTTTGTAATATGAAAGACCAACACTTGACACTACAACCAAGTAAAATTAATTACTCAATTGCTTATAGTTCCCCTAGTCTCCGGTGTCTCATTATGTCACAAAAGATAGTTAATTTCAAGAGACAAAAAATAGATAACTCACACATCAAATATAAAATCACTATATTTAAATTTACTATTTTTTATGAAATATTTAAATTTACTATTGATTAAAACTAAAATATGTTTTTTGTCCCTATAAATATGCCAAAGTTTGTTTGTTCCCTGAAAAAAAATTTCGTAAGCTTTTCATCCCTATAAAATTATAACACTACTAGAGAAATCACTTTTAACATCGTCATTTTAACATTGATTTTATGAAAATTGATGTAAAAAAAACACAGTGGCATACTCTTAATCAAAACATAACATCGATTTTTAGAAAAATCAATGTTATGTTTTTTCACAAATTAATACTTTTATTTAGTCGTTCTTGTGCTCAATCACTCACTCGTGACTACAAGGACCCACGCCCTCACCTTCAGCCTCCACCACCCTCGCGTTCTTCTCCTCAACGCTCTGAGTCTTACCCTTCAGAGCATCCAAATTCTCAACAAAAACACTTGAATCCTCCTTAACCACGCTCCTTCCTCTATTCATCTTCCTCATTACCCTAGAAGATGAATCAGTGTTTTGATGAGTCTGTTTATTTTTCCGTTTCGTTTAGTGAGTGCTCTTCATAATTTTTCCTTTTCGTGTTTTCCTTGCCAAGATATATTGTCTGTGGAGTGCGTGGTAGATGTTGGTAGATTTGGGTTTGATCTGTTTATTTTCTGAGGTCCCATTCTCTTTATCTTACATTAGAGGTCTCCTTTTTATTTTCAATTTTCATCCAAAAGATTCTTATGATAGCTACAACATAGGTGTAGAGGAAGCTGGGGAATATTAAGTAAGTGTCAGTTCATCATGAAATTTGTAAATTCTCGTGTTATTTTTTTTATCCCTATATTGTTATCTTTGCTTATTTTAATTTGTTCGAAGGCATAGTTTTGATTATTTTGTTTTAGACCCTTTGAAGGGATAACTAATTGGTTTCCAATTCGGCTGCTACCAACATGGGTGACAATATGACATGTTGACATACCCACCCTTATAAGCACACACACTCTTTTCTTGAAGGAATTCGTATTATTGTATAGGAGGGCCAGGATGTTGACATGTTATTTTAAAGGCACATTATTATTATTTTATATTTTTCCTTTTTTTGGGGATTTATACTAACACTTTATTTAATAATAATATAAACTTAATAGATTTCATTTATTTTAAATATATATACACATTTGTACTATCTAGATACTGCCTGAATATTGTCTAGATTGGTTATATTTTCAATTTATAGGTTTGGGTTAATAACAAAATAGACAACATATTAAAAAATGCAAAAATAACATTGATTCTAGAAGAATTGATATTATAATGCACCATGCAACGTCGATTTTGGCCAAAACCGATGTATAGTAGCAAAGCAACATTGGTTTTGGGAGAAACCGATGTTGTATAGTGTATTTCAACATCGATTTTCATAATTGATGTTAAAATTGATACTTTTAATATCAGTAGTTCCAATATCGATTCATAATTGATATTGAAAGTTTATTTTCTAGTAGTGTAATGCGTTATTTTTTGGCTTAAAGTTAGATTTGGGAATTTCAAACCTACGTGTGTGCATGTAAGTTGGTCCATTAGTCAATTAGACATCGACACATGTTAAAACCCTGTCCTCTCTCTTCAATCCACGACTCTCTTTATTATTCCCCACACCTGACACCCTTCCCTTAAACCACCACACCCTTGTTGTAAACCCCCCATCGTGATGGAACACAACTGCAAGACAGACGACATTGTGTCTGTCGCAAGCAATGCCCAAAGATGACACCATCAACGAGGGGATTGGGGTTAAAAATGCATAAAAGAGCCTTTATGGTCGAGGTCGGAGATGGCGACACGCTCCATAGTTAAGGTCGAGGATGGCGACACGCACCAAGACTTGAAGTTGGTGCAACGGATGGGGGAGGGGAGGGGAGGTCGGGGATGATGACACTCACCAATTGAAGCTGACATTTGATTTGGTTGTTTCGACACCAAATCTGGTAGTTCCAAAACTGGAACTACCATGAGCAGTTAGGGAATTTTGGATTTGGGTTTATTGTGGATTTCTTGATTTGAGTTGATTTTCTTTTTCCTTTATCTAGAATTGGACTGAGTGTCATTGTTGGTTGCTATGAGATATGATGATGATGATGGTGGATTTGTCATGTAGTGGTGTTTAAGGAAGAGAAGGTGGTGTGTAGTGGTAGTTTGTAAATTTTTTATATGTAATTTGTGACGATTTTAACCTCCACAATTATATTTTAAATTTAAATTAAAAAGAATACCCAACCCAGGATTGGACATACTTAAATCTAATTTCAATCAAATTATAATACATTATAATTTTACAGAAAAAAATAGACAATTTTTTTAACGAAAATGAAAAACAAACTTTAATATATTTATAACCAAAAAAAATAAATTTTAGTCTCAGAATTAGGAGTTGAGGATTGTGCTGCATGCAACTTTCTATTACTCGAGAAGAAAATTGACAACGCTGCCTGTGTGTTAGATGTGGCACTATTAAATGGAGGGTCCTACTTTTATAGCAGTTGTAAAAAAAATCCAGGCAGTAAAGGAGCCAATACAATGTCACGTGTGAGCATTTGTTCGGTGATTGGCATTTGTTTTGTCTGTATCAGCCTTATTCTTTTCGTTACAACATTCAATTACCTGGGATGCTATGCTTAAGAATATTATTCTATGAACACGTTTGATTTTAACTTGATAATTTCAGAATAAAATAAAATTTATTTAATTAAAGACAATTAAAAATAAAAAGATGAAATGTGGAAGAATTAAGAAGAGTGTGAATACCTTCTGATAAAAAAAATGAGTATGAATAAATAATTATTTTAGAGAGTAAATTTTATTTTTTACGAGCATATATAGATTTAACTATCAGTTATTATTTTTTTACTTTTTTTTTACAACTAGGAGAAGTCCGTATCTCTCTAAAACTTTAAAATAATAATAAAAGAAAAAAGAAGAAATCAGAAGTTAAATACAATTAATAAAAAATGACAAAATAAAAAATTAATAATATAAAATAATGAAAAATTACTATAAGTTAAAAGAAAAATTTGAAAAATTCAAGTGATTTAAGGATAAAATTATCAAATAAAATATAGATACTAAATAAGAGTATTCTCTTTATTATTATTATTAGTACACATAACATGTCCCATCAAAAAAATTAATGTATACTTTAAATTATTACATATTTATGATCGTAATTAATTTTTACGTAATACATAACTAAATATATTTTTTATGGGAGAAAATATTTTAATTTATAAAATAAAATTTATAAAATTTGATTATGTCTTGCATAAAAATTAATAAAACCATAAAAAAAAACTATAACGTTACACCATAGAATAATTACCTGTAAGATTTGACTCTTCTAAAGTGAGAATTATGCACTTTAAAAAGTAAAATATAATTATTATTATTATTATTATTATTATTATTAATTAAAATTAATTATTACAATAATAATTAATTTTAGGTTTTACTAAATATTATTCAATTTTATCACAATTTTAATGATTAATTCTTTGATAAAAAATGATATGTAGATTTTATCTTCTAAAACAAACCCCTCTAAAAGAGGAGCTATATAAATCCATTTCTGGTCACATGTTTCTTCTTAAGATAGACAGGTCAATTTCTAGTACTCCGAGTACTAGGTACTTCTGTACTAGTAGCCACCCACCATTTAATTTTAACAAAATATTTCTTGACGTGAGGCAGAGGCTTATTATTGTCTCTTCACAGAAAAAAGAAGAAAATCGAAGATGAGTTACACAGCAAACAGAAAGCCGCACGCTGTGTTGACTCCATATCCATTTCAAGGCCATATTAATCCTTTGTTCAAACTAGCAAAGCTGCTTCACCTGAGAGGCTTTCACATAACCTTTGTCCACACTGAGTACAACCACAAACTCTTCCTCAAACCATCCCAGATGGCCTTCCACCCTTGGATGATGATGCTGATGCTGATGCTGATGTTAGTCAAGACGTACCTTCTCTTTGTGACTCTATCAGAAAAAACTCCAACCTTTTCGTGACCTTCTTGCTAGACTTAACCACTCTGCCACTGATGGTTCATTCCCTCAGTTACTTGCTTAGTTTCTGACGGTACCATGTATGGCCTCCTTTACTATACAAGCTGCTCAAGAACTTGCAGTTCCTAATGTTATCTGTTGGCCTGCTAGTGCTTGTTCATTCTTGTCTCTCATCAACATTCCCACTCTCGTTGAAAAAGGTCTCATACCACTCAAAGGTACAGTATACTATATCAACTATCAACTTAATTGGAGATATATAAGGTTGACCAAGTGATCAGTGGTTTGAGAAAGAGAGAGATATCACCTGTTCAAATCTTTCAATTGATATTTATAACAAAATTTACAAATTATTAACTTAATTATTAATATTGTTCTTTCTTCATGATGTTAACTACTAGTATATATATTTCAGTCGGAGTGCATTAACAATGAATATCACTCCAGCTGAAAATAGAGTGAGTATGCATTAGCAATCCCCATTTATATATTGTTGGTGTTTATGATTTTTATTCCATTGGTCTTTTCCCTTCATTTTTAGATCAAAGTCCACACAACTAGGTGTCATCTTTAGGTTCCAATCTTTGGAAGGAAGATACTGGGTGTCTTGATTGGCTTCAAACCCTTTTTGTGGATCATTAGGCCTGACGTAGTCATTGGTGGTTCAGTGATTTTGTCATCTGAGTTTGTGAATGAAACAAGAGATAGAAGCCTAATAGTAAGCTGGTGTCCACAGGAGCAAATGCTGAACCATCGTTCAATTGGTGTATTCTTGAGTCATTGTGGATGGAACTCAACCACTGAAAGTATTTGTGCCGGAGTGCCAATGCTGTGTTGGCCATTCTTTGCAGATCAGCCAACAAACTGCAGATATATCTGCAATGAATGGGAATTTGGGATTGAAATTGATACCAATGTGAAGAGAGAAGAGGTGGAGAAGCTGGTGAATGAGTTGATGGTGGGAGAGAAGGGAAAGAAGATGAGAGAAAAGGCCATGGAGTTAACGAGGAAGGCAGAGGAAGCCACTAGACCCGGTGGTTGTTCATTCAAGAACTTGGACAAATTCATTAAGAAGGTGTTGCTTAATTAGATAAACATTAGATTAATCGAAGGGTCTTTTATAATGCTTTACTGTGATATGATAACTCGGTGATCTTCTCGTCTAGAATTTATTGCTTTGTAACAGAAATAATTGTCGGTAAATTAAATCAAGTGTATACCGACTGTTGAATGCAAAAGCCTTTCTATTAAGAATTCTCCACCGCCTGAACAATTTGGCTGTACCGTCAAAATGCTACCAGTGCTTTTTTTAAGAGAAAATGCTAGCAGTGTGGAATAACTTTTATTTGCTTGCCTCCATATTAAGACTTGTATACTTTATATTATTTTGTTTTTATATTAATTTATATTATTTTATTAGAATCAACTAGTATAAACTGATATATGTAAGGCATGGTTATCATAGTTTAATTATGTGAAGATTGTCCACATTCTTTGTGAAGCTAATCAAGTGATCGATGACTTAGCTAAATTTGTTGCGTCCTCTGGCTATAGTAATTCTATGTTTAGATCAGTCTCGCCTTTTATTAGTTTATCCTTTTGGGTGATGTATCTTCTGTTTTCGATCCTTGTGGTTATTAGACAAAATTGTGTGTTGGGGTATAGGCCCCTCACTGTCATAAGAAAATTAAAAAAACGAGATCATTAGAAGTGAAAGGGAGAGACAATAAAAAAAAAAGGGAGAGAAAATATGGATTCATAAGTGAGAGGGAGAGACAATATAATATCGATTGATATAAATAATTTTAGCTATAGATGCTTCAAGTTCAACTTAAAAAGTAACTTTCTTTACTTTAAATTGAAAGTATGATTTGAATTTGGACATGTCAATATCAAATATGGTTTAATGTTTTTATGTTTAAGGGTAAGATTGGATGTGTGGAAGAGAAAAGAATGAAAGAGAATTGAAGAAAAATATTTAAGTTGTAGTAGTGTGGTGGAGGTATGGAAACAAAATATTTCTCCTTGAATAGTACTAATATTTTCTTGGCAATCAAACCAGGTAAATAATGAGACTAATATTATTCACATCATTTTTCCATTGAATAGGGCATTGATACTGATGTAAAGAGAGCATCGAGGTGGAGAAGCAAGTCCAAGAATTGGTGATGGGGGGGAGAGAAAACAACATGAGACAAACAATCATAGCAATGAAAAAAAGAATCCGTAGTTCTTCATGCATCAACTTGGACTAAGTGATTAAGGAGGGGCTGCTAAAAATATATTAACTAAGTTTATTTTATTTTCAATTACGTATAATGGTGATTGGTGAAGCAATATTTCAAGAAGATTTGATTATTTTTTCTAATAGCACCGTGAATATTACATATTTCTCCAAATGAAGCACTGTTAAAACGAAATTTTTATTTGAAGCTGGCACTCTTGTTATTTCAGGCCACTAGCAATCTAGTGAATGTAAGCCTGCTCTTACTTGAGATTTGACAATCTATTTAAAGTTTTGCTGCATTATAAGCTGTGCCCCTTCAACTAGCCTCTTTATCACTTCACCAGCAGGCAGAATTTCCTTGATGAGACCAACACCTTGGCCAGCATACATCGCCATGCTCTCAAGATCTCCTGTAGTTGTCTTGTTTGGGACGGTACCTGCAAAACGCCGTATCTCTTTTTCCTGTTGCATGCCAAAAGTATAGTCAAACTCAAAGGTTGTAGAGTACATCACATTTGCATAAAATATATATATATATAAGGATGCTAGGCATTGTTACTGAAACCGTACCACGCCATTAATTGTTGAATGGCCAATGACAGGTTTGTTGGTTTCAGTTTCATGTGGCGGAAGGGATCTCCATTCCTTATAAAAAGGTGTCTGCAAGACACGTTGAGGGGCGCCAGGCCATCTTGCCCTCCCAAATACATCCGTGTACGCAGTTTCATCAAGTTCAAGTAACTTCCTTTTGTATGTAGGATGAGCAATGCTTTCCTCAGTAGCCAAAAACCTGCAAACAAGAATCTTGGCATGAAAAACATATACGAAAAGGTGTAATAGTTCCAGAAAAAATGTCACATATAAATTGAGATTATTAGGTTGGACATGGTGATGATGTTGGGGGAACTGTGTATATCTGGTCACAACCAAGTGAATCCAATTATAGTCTCGTGAGTAATAAACTGTGCAATTTATTAGCCTGATGAGAGGCTTCTACGGAGGTAACAACTATTCTTAAGTTGAACACAAAAACTGCATACGCTAAGAAATTACTGCAACAATATGAGAACAATTTCCTCAAATATGATTAATGTAAAAGTAATATTTCAAAACCTAGTGCCTAGACAGACGCCTTGAGCACCAAGTGCTAGAGCAGCAACATAACCCCGAGCATCCACAATTCCTCCAGCTGCAATAACTGGTATCTCTTGGTCACCAACAAGATCGACCACTCTGGGCACCAATGTAATTAGACCATCCTGCAATTAAATGCGGGGAAAGCAATATCTGAGTGGCAAAATGGAAGGAAGTAGTCCGTAATGCACAATTGAAAGAATATGATTAGCTATCATTCGCATCAGCTGCTAAAGATCAACAAAGCAATGATAGACAGTAAAAAGATGATCTTCTTCAAAGGTTGTGAGAACATTACATATATGTGACGGTCTTCCCCTGACAACAACCAAGGATATAAAGCAGTAAATACTGAAAAGACCGAACAAGCCTCATTTAAAAAATATTTGGAATTATACACTCATAATTTCTGATAGAAAAGCATTAATGGTGAAATTTTGCTTTTTAATCATCACTTTCTTAGATTGAGGCCTTTCCTGATTTTTATACAGTACAAAACACAAGCATAATGACCCAAAAATCACCAGGTATAATAAGATTGAACCTAAGAGGCAGGATACTAAACAGATCGTGAAGGTTTTGTGGAAAAGTGTCTCAGGGAAAAAACAATGTATTGCCTTCTTATTCAACACCTACAACTACATAGGCTCTATTTGCATGTTTGTTTTTCAGTTGCAAACAAACATTTGGAGCAAAATGAAATTTGCAAAAGCATCCAGACCCTTCCCTTTACAAAATTGAATTTGTGGACCATTAGATTTACTTCGGTATTCGTGCACCGCATTTTGAACTGAAATCCACACATGCACTATATCTAAGTGCATGTTTGGTTTTCAGGAGAAAAAGTACTTTTGAGGCAAAAGTAATTTTACAAAAGGATAAGGACCCTTGCTTTTGCTTTCATTTTGCTTTTATCCTTTGGATTTGCATTGGAACGCACGTACAACATTTCTAACTTCAATCCAAACATATACTAAGTAAAACTTGTCCCACTTGAATTTTGCATATCAAACACAGATATGGCAGACACTGAGACACCAATTTTGTAGTCAATTGTGACTGTAGGCCATGTTTATGGCATTAGCCACTTTACTCACGCTAAAAATTGTAAGAGCAGCTGAAAAGTAATAAACTTTATCAGCTTCCTTTTCTACCATCTTATGCCTGAACAGAAAATTAACAATTATTCTTACTTATCAACACCAAGACACACACGCTACCTATATGCAAACACATCAAAATTATGAGAAACATGCACACCTGACCAATGACATGACCACCGGCTTCAAGTCCTTGTACAATTATTCCATCGGCACCAGCTTCAATTGCCTGCTTCGCACCTTCAATATTCCCAACCTGTAATAAGATTACAAATACAACAGGTTAGATACCAATGACACAGTAAAATGAAAATAACATATCCGTATGCAACAGTAACCTACAATTAGCTTTCAACATGCATCATCAAAGGGCCAGCGTATCACTTAAGTCAAACAACCTACCAACTAGCAATCATCCAATTGCTATTTTGAAAGCAACTTTAATAAGGAAGAAGGACCATGAATTCCGAAGTCTGCAATGATAGACTTTTGATCTGAACTTAGTATGTCAAGAAAAAAGAGTTGTAGCAGGCTGAGAAGTTCACTATCTTGGAACAAATTTCGTGTTTAATAATCATTAATTTGAAAGTAAGACTGGCTAAATCTAGTTTTGGTTATACATCAGACTAATATGAAAACGGAATCATTAATTTGCAGAGAAAACAAAAGGAACACCAAAATTGAAATATTAATGTCTCGTTGAATTTACGTATTTTTTAATCTATAAGAATCGAAGACACTACCAGGAGGTTTACAATACTCAGGCACCATATTCAACTGATTGAGTTAGATTCTCTCCTCGGTTGTTGAATTTGCGTATAGTTAGTAACCTAGAACTATTAATAAAATAAATAAATAGGCAGAAAACTCACTTGAGGAACAACTTTGATCCCAGCGGAATGAGCCTTATCCACCAATTCCCTTGTACAATCACCCCAATAAACTTGCAAGACTGCAACTTTTTCTTCCAAAATGACCTTCAAATTCTCCTCAAAAGGAAAAGCTAGAACGACGCCAACCCCAAAGGGTTTATCAGTTAAGGTCCTAGTCGTCTTTATGAGTTCCCTCAAGTAATCCGGCGACTCCTGTTCGAAGAAAATGAAATGGAGAACACAAGGCAGGCAAAGGCAATGATAAGCAACATAAGTAGTGAAACATTAGGAGATATAAGGTTCGTTAGGTGGTTAAGAAAGAAGGGAAAAAGGAAAAGGTAAAAGGTGACGGATTCAATCCCTCTTAACAAAAATTAACAAACTAACCATGAATATTTATGGGTAAGATAAAAAAAAAAATTGGTGAAGTATTAGTATTAGCATTAGCATTACCCAATCAGGGGCCCTAAGAAATCCAAGAGCACCAGCATTGGCAACCGCAGCAACAAGTTGGGGAGCAGAGATATCAGGGCCTAATGGGGCCTGAACTATACCATATTCAAAACCCAGTATCCCTCTCCAACCCATCTTCAATTCCTCTGCGATAATTTGATCAATCTTTCTTTCGCATCCTTTACCAATTAATTAGTGGTGGATCTGACAAGGACCCTGCTAGCGTGAGGCTTTATAAACAACAACAACAAAAACACGTGCCTTTTCTATACATCTTTGCTAGTCTCCATCAACTTAAACGTAAGCGAACACGTCGTACTTTGTTGTCCTGTAGAAGGCGTCAGTGACAAGTATCATACTTGAACTCGAACTCTTTTTGACATGGCATTGTTCAAATTAATTTATTTTAGGTTTAAATATTTTTTTCTACTTAAATTAGTATTTTTTTTTATTAATTTATTTAACTTATTTTTTTTATTTTAGTTTCGATAAGTTTTTGACATTTTTTTAATTTGATTCATGTAAGATATTTTTTTAATTTTTAGTTTATGAATTTGTTTTTTTTTTCAATTTTAATCTCTATATTATAATCATTATAAGTTCCCATGTACATGGATCATAATTAAAAAAATATAAATTTACAGTAAAACATTTTATAAAGATGAAAATTTTAAAAAATAACTTATATGGACTAATTTTTTTTAAAAAAATTACAATCTTACAAAAGAACAAAATAATATTTAAGTTTTTATTTTACCAAGCATACGATACCGCACTTCAACAAGAGAGCATATGATGTAGGAGTGTCATAATTTCGTTAAAAATTTACAGTAACAAACTCAGTTAGCCTGTGTAATTGCTTCCATTCAAATATTTCAATTTTAAATATGTTAGATTTAAACTAATTTTATTTCATTCTAACAAGTTTATATTATAATTTTGTTTTGTTTTACCCAATAAATTAGATTGAAATTTTAATTCGTTAAAATTAACTATTCCTTTTATTCCTCATACAATAGACCAGAATGATTCTAATAACTCCCTCTAATTGACATTTCTTTGAAGTATTTATCAAAAAGTAAAAGGAAATATTACCTTAAAGAAGAGTAAATCAAATGAAACTCAAACACATTCAATACTACGTATAGAGAAATGAAATATGGTAGTCAATGACAAAGTTGAGTGGTCAAAAGGCCCACTCGTTATTTGGAACTTTTACAGGTAATGAAGAAAAGTGGTTGAAGCTGTGTTCCAATCATAGTATTATGTTACTGTAAAAAAATCATGGTATTATGTTAGTGTTTAGTAGTTGAATTAGTTAACTATTTATCAAACCACATGAACCGTTATGTATCATTACAGAGTAGAAGCAGTAGATCATCTATTTATTGAGGCAAACATTTATTTTCTTTATGGCTTAGCAGTTGGGACATTTCTTGTTGAGGAACTTTATATCCAATTATCCATATAATATATAGTAGTTAAAAGTTTATACTCTTAATGTGTAAAGAATAAGTAATTTCGATGTTGTGATTTTTAAGTTGGAACAAGTAAATGCAGAAAATAAGAGAAGTGAAATTTGCTGCTAACTCCTTAGTTACTGTTACGGATTCCATAATGGGGCCTCTTAACAAGGCCCACTAATGAGTAGTGGGTCATTTGTTTCAACTGAAAGCCAGGTCGTGGTTGCTGACCATTTCAAGGATCATGCTGCCTGGCGGTTGGAGATCTCGGCCGGGAATATCGAAGAATCTATAATTGCCTCAGAGGTAAGCAGGCTATAAATAGAGGTTGCATTCAGAGGAAAAGGTACACAATTTTTAATCTCTATTTCCTTCACACAGTGCACACACCTCACCTCAATTTTGGTGTTCCGGCATTGTGATCTTCTTGTTGGAAGTATTTAATTCCCATAAATACTTCTAGAGAGAGAGGCCGATCATACATTAAATTACCCAGCAATCCTTATTGGACATTTTTGTTCATCACGAATAGAACATTGGCGCCGTCTGTGGGAAACCGTAAACTTCAACTCCCACCAATCACGATGGTAAACACGAGAAGCCATCAGAATGAAGAACGATAGGAGCCACCGGCCAACGTGGTTCCACCTGAAGCTGTACAGGTAGAAGATGCAATGGCAGATACCGCTTCATCTCCTGCCCAGCCGAGAAGGATCATGCCAAATGATCCACCCCACGCTTCAACCGGGGTGGAACACGATCCGATTCAGCGTTTTGTTCATAAAGCGTTACAATCTATCTTGTCCCGGATAGAATGTCTGGAAAAACGACATGCCCTCCAGCGACAGGAGGACATGAATAACATTTTGATGAAGGTGGAGAGACGCATCGGCAACTTAGAGACCCCAGCCCACGAAGGAAATGATGTACAACTCTCTCGTCCAATCAAGGCCGCATCACCCAATCAGATTCTGGCGTTCCATACTGAGGTTGATACTCCGAGACCAAATAGTCATTTCGAACCGGGAGGATCATCTCGTCACAGGCACAAAATGACAATTCGAGATGTCGCGATTAACATGCCGAGGTTCCACGCCAAGCCATCAATACAGGAGTAAGCCCGGGGAAGTCAGTGCGAACACGGGTAGAAGCTCAGAACCCGGTATCCAAAGCGGTACATCAACCCAGGATAGGGGGAGATGTATATCGGAGGAAGTACCGACGTGGACAACACAATAATAGCCCATTCGTTGATGAGATTGTTAACGCCCAATTTATAGAAGATTTCGACGGATCCACTTTGTCGAAATATGACGGAAGTCAGGATCCACAAGTGCATATTGACGAGTTCGACTTCAAGATGTGTATCCGAGGGATCGATGAGCCAATAATCTCTCGGATTTTTGTCACCACTTTATCAGGTGCGGCACAGACGTTGTTTCATACACTTCTGCCCCGGACAATCCGCAATTTCAAGGATTTTGGTCAAAAGTTCTTAATTTTGCAACAAGCAAGAAACAGCCCAAATCTGAATTTGCGTTAGGGAAGATCCGTCAACAGCCCGGAGAAACACTGCAGAGCTACTTAGATCGTTTCAAAGAAGTTGCCCTGCAAGTGCAAGGTTTGGAAGAGAAGGTACACGTGCACCTCCTGTCAGCCGGGCTTAGCGGATCATCCCGGCTAGCTAAATCTATATACAAAGACCCGGTCAAATCTTTGTTGGAATTCAGAACACGAGCAAAGAAGTATTTGGAATTGGAGCAAATGGAGATCGCCAATGCAGCCCCTAGAAGGAAGAACTCCCCCCAGGAACCGACACCATCAGGGTAACCCCCATCCCGGCAGAAATACTGACCCCGATTTTAGGCCGGGGAAATATGAAACTAAATACGACAAATATACCCCGCTAAACACTTCGCGGGCACAAGTATGGAGGGAAGTCGCTCTGACTGAAATGAAGAAGGCAGAACGACCTCAGCCAGTGTTCAAAAAGGTTGGACTTGATCACTCGTGCTACTGCGAATTTCATAATGGTCCGGGCCATACGACAAATCAATGTTGGGACTTACGAGACGCCATCGAAAAATTTATCCGAGAAGGTAAATTGAGGCAATATGTCATCAAAACGCAAGGCCAACGAAGTAAGCGAAAGGTTGGTCAGAGCGAGGCTCAAAAAAACCGGGATAGCAAACAGAGTAAACAAGATGAGGACGAGTTCCCGGAACCAGAGTTCGAGTGCAATGTGATCTCGGGAGCCATGGGAGGAGGAGACACGGCTAGCCAACGGAGAAAATATCTGAAGTCCTCTCGGTAAGAGAGCGACCTAGATTTAAAGGAGAAAACAGCAAAGTCGAACTCCCACTGCTCTATTTTACAGAAGAGGACATGAGAGATGTGGTCCCCGACCATGAAGATGGCTAGTAATAACTGGAACCATAGGCAATTGTTGAGTCAAGAGAATATTTGTAGATGATGGCAGCTCGGCAGACATCATCTCATGGAGTGCCTTCAAGAAAATGAATTTGGATGAGGAAGATCTGAAACCATGTAAAACCATGTTAATCGGTTTCAACGGCGGAAACACCAGCATCAAAGGCTCCATCAACCTCCGTTTGACACTGGGAACGAAGGAGGCCTTCAAATCAGAGAGGTCACCTTTGTTGTAGCCAAATTCTCCTCACCATACAACATCATCTTGGGGAGATCAACCATCCATAAATGGGATATGTTGTTATCCTCTAAACACCAGAAGCTGAAGATGGTTGGGAGCAATGGCAAGGTGATAACCATTCGAGGAGACCAGAAAGAATCCCACCAATGCTATTTCAATGTCGTGAAAGAGAGCGAGGGCGGTCTGTCTTCACCACCTCGGATTCGTGAAGGAGAACGAGTCGAGTAAGAAACCGTCGAACGTCAAAACGGAGAAGCAATAAATCTGGTCGAGCTCGATATGAGAGAAGACATTGAAAAGTGGAGGCCAGAGCCGGTGGACGAGCTGGAGGAGATTCAGATAGGAACCCAGCGGTCACAAATCACTAAGATAGGCAGAATATCTGACCCAACCGTCAAAGCCGAGCTAACAAAATGCTTGAAAAAGAACCAAGATGTGTTCGCATGGAAAGCCTCCGAGATTCCAGAAATAAAACCAACTTTTTGCTGTCACAAGTTATCCATGTACCTCGGTTCAAAACCCGTGGCCCAAAAGAACCGAAACCTTGGCCCTGAGCGTAAGCAAGCCTTTAGAAAAACATATCAAGGAGCTACTGGAGGCCGGCTTCATAAGAGAAATCCAATATACCACATGGCTATCTAATGTGGTGATGGTCAAGACAGCCAACGGTAAATGGCGGGTGTGTTGATTATACCGACCTAAACAAGGTATCCTATGCCGAGCATAGATCAGCTGGTCGATAATTCGTCCGGTTTCAAATTGTTATCATTCATGGATGCTTACTCTGGGTACAATCCAATCCCCATGCATCCAGAGGACCAAGAGAAGACAACATTCAGAGGGGGCGAGGCAAATTACTGTTACAACGTAATGCCATTTGGCCTGAAGAATGCCGAGGACACTTATCAGCGGATGATGAATAGTCTTTGCCGAGCAACTCGGTCGAAATGCAAAGCAGTGCTAAATATGCAATTCCCAGCCAACAAAAGAGAAGTGCAGCAGTTAACAGGCAGATTAGCCGTGTTGACACGTTTTCTTCCAAAGTCAGTAGAAAAGGCTCTCCCCTTTTTCAAACTTCTAAAGAAAGAAGCTAGTGTGGGATGGAATCCGGATTGCGAAGCTGCTTTCCAAGAGATCAAGAAATGTCTTGCGTCTCCTCCAGTATTGTCAAAACCAGAACCCGGGGAGACATTAATCCTATACTTATCAATGGGGGAAGATGTGGCAAGTGCTGTATTAGTCAGAGAGATCGGCAAATCTCAATCGCCGGTGTATGTTATAAGTCGAGCTCTGAAAAGCTCAGAATTGCGATATCAAAAGCTGGAGAAGATGGCGTTCGCACTTCTCATAGCCGCCAAAAGACTCCGCCCATACTTCCAAGGTCACACCGTCGTGGTTTGTACAAATCAACCAATCCTGCAAATCTTGCATAAGCCGGATTTGGCCGGTAGGATGATGAGTTGGGCGATTCAGCTGTCTGAATTCGATTTAAGATATGAAGCCTGGCATGCAATTAAATCTCAGGCTTTGGCTGACTTCCTGGTAGAGCTCACCCCAACAATACCAGGAGACATGGGAGGTTTGGAGGCTATATGTGGATGGCTCGTCTAACACAAAAGGAAGCGAAGCCGGGATAATAATTGAGAGCCCACAAGGAGTCTCGGTCGAACAGTCTTTACAACTTAATTTCCCGACATCCAACAATCAAGCTGAATATGAGGCACTGATAGAGGGCTTATATTAGCCAAAGAGCAAGGAGCCCAGAAGCTGAGTGTATTTACAGAATCTCAACTCGTCACGGCCCAAATAGAAGGCAGATATCAGGCCAAAGGACCCTTGTTAGTCAAATATCTAGCCAAGGTTAAAGAAATAATTGCGGAATTCGAAGAAGTCGTCGTCGCCCACATCCCTCGAGAAGAAAACGCCAGAGCCGACATCTTATCGAAGCTAGTGAGTACTAAGGGCACTGGCAACCACAGGACAGTGATTCAGCGAGAGATTTTCCATCCCACTTGCATCTTGATGATCTCGTCAACCGAGGACTGGAGGAAACCGATAGTCAATTACTTAGAACAAGGAACAGTGCCCGACGACACTCTAGAAGCTAAGAGGTTAGTCCGAGATGCAGCCATGTACACCATTCAAGAAGGGGAATTATATCGCAGAGGCCTGCACACCCCAATGTTGCTATGCTTGGGCCCAGATCAGACCGAATATGTGATGGCCAAAATACATGAAGGCATCAACGGTCAACACATGGGAGCGAAGGCCCTCGCAATGAAAGGCCTTTGGGCCGGATACTACTGGCCGACAATGAAGGCCGATGCCTCATCATGTTAAACGATGTGAGAACTGCCAAAAGCACGCCAGGATTGTGTGGTCACCCCCCACTGAACTAACGTCGATCACAGCCCCTTGGCCTTTTTACAAGTGGGGTATGGATCTTTTGGGACCTTTCAAGGCCACGGAGGGACAGATGAGATGACTAATCGTAGTCGTCGACTACTTCACAAAATGGATCGAAGCCGAGCCCCTAGCCTCCATCACCTCGGTCCGAGTCCAAAAGTTCGTTGAAAGATAATAGCGAGGTTTGGGATCCCGGCTGAAGTCGTGACGGACAACAGAACTCAGTTCACCAATAAGCTGTTCCAGGAGATGATGGTCGGATTCCATATCAGACATCACTTTGCATCTGTGGAACATCCGCAATCCAATGGACAAGTGGAGGCAGCCAATAAAGTCATTTTGGAAGGATTGAAAAAGCGAATGTATGAGGCCAGTCCAAACTGGGTGGAACAATTGTACTATGTATTGTGGGGATATAGAACTACAACCCATACATCTATTGGAGAGACCCCATTCAGAATGACATACAGTTGCGAAGCAATGATTTTCGTGGAAATCGGCAACCCTCATGGCAAAGAAAGCAGGCACTTCGAGGAGGAGAGGATGGTAATAGCGAAGCACTGGCCGCTGAGTTAGAATTCATTGAGGAAGTTCGGACCACGGCACACCATCGGGATAAAAACATGAAACACTTGATAGCAAAGAAGTTTAACAAGAAAGTAAAACCCAGAGGCTTTGAAAAAGGCAACCTGGTACTCCGAAGAGCAGATATCGGGAACAAGAACGCCTGGGATGGAAAGTTGGCAGCCAACTGGGAAGGACCGTATCGGATAACGCAGAGCCTCGGGCAGGGGGCATACATGCTGGAGACCCTCGACAAGAAAGCAATAAAGCGCACTGGAATGTCGACAAGCTGAAGATATATTACAGCTAGGAGGTCCCAGCAATAACCTCAGTCCTCAACTATGATAAGAAGCTAGGACCTCGTGGCGGCGTCAGCAATTAGTTTTTATGTCTAAATTTATTTACACTTCATGTGTTTCTCTTTAATTGAGAATATGACCGGGGTCGACCAGTCCGACACTTGAAACTCATACTTTTCTCTTTCATTGAGATCATGAATTTTTGTAATCAAACATTCTCAATAAATATTCTTGTCTTTACAAGACAATTACCAATATTGTGCAAAGCACGTGATATTTTTGTTTTCGGCAATACTGAGCGTGTAAATCGAAACCCTGATCAGGTTCACGTAATCACTTACTAATAATGATTGCGCTACACGTTAGATACTGTTCGAATATAAACCAGAAAACGTTCAACCGGAAAAATAATATCGACACTAGACTCGGACAATAATAAACTTGGTCTTTGAAACCAAGGCAATAGCTAATCAAGCATGCAAAATATAACGATGGCCAAAAATAGCTCGCAAGACGGGTTGCAAATGTAATCGTGAAAAGACAAGTCACATCAATATGACAAATATACCAAGTTCAAACAACCAAGCATAGCCCGACAACATTCGGAATAAAGCGAAATTACAAAGCAGAAAATTACAATCCTCCAACCGGCATCCCGGCCGCTCACATACTCATGGCGCCGGGGGTTGAACCGGATCACTACCTTCTCGAGCAGATGTCACTTCCTCTCCATGAGGGAGATCATCATCCATTGGGATTATGGAATTTTCACAAGGAGAGGAGGGAGGGATCAATTTTTCATCCTCCAGATACGCTCTAAAATGCATCCCAGTAGTGTTCAGTTCAATCCCCGGGTTCAGATAGAGCATTTGGTCCAAGGCATTGGCAAAAGATTCCTCAGCCATGATCGTGATTCCCTCCTTTAGTCGAGCAGCCTCAGCCTTGGCCTCTGCGATTCCCTCTCTCAGTTGCACAGTCTCCTCCTTGGCCTCTTGCAACTTTAAATCTCTCCCATCCAACACAGTTTTCAATTCGTTCACCTGCCTGGACAGGAGCGCATTCTTCTTCTGAGCCGTTTCCAGAGCCGCCTGGGCACCCTCAGCAGTATCGAGGGCAACTCGGAGCTCTTGGCGAAGAGAGGCCGAGGTATCCTGAGCAGCAAGGAGCTCCTGATGCGTTTTCTGGGTCTCTACCCGAGAGGCATCGAGCTCGGCTAGCACCTTGCCGTGCCTCTTTTTCAAGTTGTCCAAGCAATGTATCAGGGCACCTCCCTTGAAAATATTTTCTTGGATAAGGCCGAGCTCTTCGATATCCTCATCAGAAAGTGGACTCGAATCCGAGAAACGTTTCGAAGCCTTCACTGCACGGACTATGTCCTCGGTAACTCCTTTCTCCCAAAGGTAGCCCGGAGCCGATTGCGAGGTTGAGGTAGGAGGTGGTGGAAGGGCGGCAGATGCGGCCCTCGAAGCTGAAGGAATAAGTGGATTGCGTCGCTCAGCCGCAACCATTTCAGACCGAGCCGTTTCCACGACCTTGCGTTTATTCCCTTTTCCTCCCTCGGTAAGTAAATTGGATACCACACCTTAACTCAAAATCTTAAAGTTAAGTTTTATGCTTAACCCATCATTTATATATCAATATGACAACAACCTTAAAAGATTTATAAGATTGGTTTGGTAGTAAAAATGACTGCAACCTTCAAGCAAGAAATTAAAAACTCTCCGTAACTCTGCTATTAGCACATTAGATGACCCTAATTAAACTGCACAAGTAGCATGGTGTCCTCTCACACATCCATCTACATGTGCTACAACTGAGAATGACAAATAAAATAAAATTAGTTTTGTATATTTTTCCTAACAGAATTATATTATTTAACAAAAACTTAATTGATGTTAAGAGATCAAGGTATAAAATATTGTATTTTTTTTATTTAAAACTTCAGAAGTGGGACAAATGAATTATGACAACGAAAATATAATTTGATGACTTTCTACAATTTTACATATTTTCGTTAGATAATAAAACAAGAGAAATCATTCGAAACATGATTCCTAAATAAATAGATAGAGACAATAATATATATTTTTTCAAAGGAAACAAAATGCAAAACTGCCCAAGTTGACCCCAACCAGTTTTAAGAAATGCCTCACAGAGAAAAGGTAAAGATAATACTTACATGGACGTGGTATTGCTTGAAAATCACTCTTTTGGGTCACATTAGGGATTATTACTTGTATCTCTTTATTTTGCTAACCACATTATTATCCTTTTGCACTTTTTTATATTTACTAATCTCTTAAATTCTTTTATAGAATATGTGAGTATTGTAAATTACTGTATTCAATTTCTATATATATATATATATATTATAAAGTGAACTTTAATTTTTGCATTTCATTTTTACTCATACACTCTACTGAAGTGTACAAGGAAAGGCCCGTTTCCAGGTTCAACCCAATGCACAATGACAGCCCAAATATAAGAAATGCCAAGATAGGTATGGGCTGTAACGTTGCTACCACTACCAGTGGACTATTATCCATGGATCTAAATCTTTTAAAATAAAAGAGTATACTTTAAATATACCTCAGAAAAATTATTTAATGCTTGAATTTGTGATAAAAAGGAAAAATATGTATAAATATGAAATATAAGAGTAAATGTATGCTTTCCTTTTAATTGATATTTTATTAAAATAAAGTGCATGCATTGAAGTATTATTTAGTCTTTAAATTATACAAAATTCTATATTGTACATCTACTTCATTAAAAATTTAATAGTTTATTTGATAAAATTTTAGATGACAAGTTTAACATACGATGTGAATTGATATTTTTATTTTAATCTTTTGAAAAAAGAATATATTTCACTTCATAAACTCACATTTTTAATGAATTTTTATTAATTATTAACTTTTATCAACCTGATTATAAATCACGTAATATTACAGAAGAGAGAGAGGTTTATATTATATTATATTATATATATATATATATATATATATATATATATATATGTATGTATAATCTAATAACAAGACGGTTCTTGGAGGTGTACACCACTTGTTGGAATTAATTTCACATACTACAAAAAAAAAAATAATAAGTTGATTATATGGTGGGAAGTGAGATGATTTAAAAACTTTTAGGCCAATACTGGTGCCTCGAGTTGAATAATTTTCTGACGGAATCAATCTCTTTTGTTTCGCAGCTGCCAAACATGAACTAATTACTACTTCACTAAATGGCATATATGGAATCTTTTTTTTTTTTTTCACAAATTACTGTACCAACATGCTGTTTGTTTCCAAAAGACAACGACCCCATCGAATTGTTTTCGAAACTTACAAGCACAAAATGCTAAATAGAGTACGAGTACGTAGTGGTACAAAGAGATGGCAACTTTGAGTTACATTACATTTCTGAGCCACAGGGTTCACACTCAACATGAGTAAAAGTAATTTCTAATTTTGTAATTTTTCACTTAACACTCATTCCCTATATATATATATATATATATATATATATATATATATATATATATGATAGCCTGATTATCAGAAAAAAATTAAAATATAACAATTTTAATAAAAAATTACGAAAATACTGTAGTTTGGAAAGTATTTACACATCTATAAATACGTCCCACCCAAGCGTGACTAGAGCTCAGTCACGTCCCAGGGAGACACGATTCAGGAGGTGGCGACACGTGTCATTTTGAGACACGTGTTGTTTTGCGACGCGATGCATAAAAACTTCGGAAGGTCATAACTTTTGACTGAAATGTCCGATTGAGGCGAAACTGGTGGTCACGCGCTCGAAATTGAGAGGAGAAGCTGCTGGCAAGTTTTCGAAGGGGACTTGGCCAAAATTTTTTTCCAAAAGAGGCCAATAATTGTCTCAAAATCACGATTTAATCTTCGAACCTTTAAAAAATTTCTTATTTTCTAATTTTTTATTTATTCAATTAGTGAACTGCATGCTATTTCTTATTTGTCTAATTACTTCTCTTAATTTCGAACATTTTGACATTAAATCCGCCTCCATCGGACATTTCTATCAAAATTTATGATTAATTGAAGTTTATATGCATCACCAATTTTACAATATAATTTTGTTCAACTGTTGAAATTAGTGTTGCTATTACAATATTGTCATTTTTTAATTTGTTAAACCAAAATCGTTTAAAAATCTAAAATATAATTTTGGTAAATAAATATACCAAAAAATCATTTTTTGCCGCTTCAAACCGAACAGTTAGTGTTTTTATCCCAACTCGTGAATTTAGTACTATATTAAAGAACAAAAAGGGTAACATACATATACATAATGGACATTTTCAAATAAAAAAAAATATATGATCTCATTTGTGTTTCAATCAAGAAAATGCCTAGACAACAAATTAAGGTGCTAGAATAACAAAACTAAGGGCAATGACATGCCACTGTACAATACTCGATGTCCATGGTTCTTGCGTTTAAGTTGAATTTGAGACATTCACATGTGCATTGTATGCATAGGGAGGGATGTTAGTTTTAACATTTTCTCTTTGTTATCAGCATTTTTCCAATCCCATATACGCAGATGGTGAATCCACAACGACAACAAACATCAGGACAACTTCCGGATTGTCGCACTGGAAGGACAATAAACAATTTGGAGATCCAAAAGGGCTAGAAAGGATCGAACATTTCAGATTGAGCAATCCAAAATAAGACCTTTCCAGATACCCCTCATTGCTATCAAACTGTAGCTTTCAAGAGAATTGCCACTAGTTTTATTTGGGCTGCAAAATTGATTGATTTTCAAACCATGTGTGTCATGCTAACTTGCATCAGATGTGAGTGTGGTATACTTAAAGTTGTGATCCCCCTTCTGCAGTTCTTTCTCAAAAAGGCATAGAAATAGTTTATAACTAACTTCTTGATAAACCACGACTCCTTCCTTGCTCTTATATCCCCATGACCAAGAAGATACACAACACCAGATTCTTTAAGATAACTCACTCTCAAGGCTCTGCTCAGCATCAAATACCAGGGGATCAGTGGATACCGGGCTTATCACGTCTGATGTGCTTACTTCTAAAACGGGGTTGCTTGTATCCTTAAAATCAGCAAGAAGAGGAACACCAAGTGAGTAACCGCTCCCATTGGGAGCTATGAGAACCCTAGAATTAGGATACTCACCCTCTGAACCAGTATCATCATCCCCATCACTCTCCAGTGACCTCTCCTGAGCCTCACGACGTATAAACTTTTCTAGGCTCTCAATCAGCAGCTGCTCAAACGTCTGGTGATTTTCCTTCCGAACATCTTTGTAACCATACCTGTTGACATAAAAATTCAGACAAAGACATTTTTATCAAGAGGATAAAATACATATTCACTAAATTATCCCTTAATGAGATGATCAGTTCCACATGAACCTATTACACTGGCACATTTTTATTAAGAGGATAAAATACATTATTCACTAAAGTAATATATAGGACCTCATTTTAACTATCCATTCAACTTTTCCTTAGACCACTTAGAACGAATGTAAAGGTTTGAATCACCACTGATATAATACTACACACATAGCAAATGTGAAGAAACACATGTGAGAATACCTGGCAATACAACGAAATATATGGTAGCTTTTGGGGCAGACTCGCCGAAAAAGGAACCTTTCACTTTGTGGCACCATAGGAACAGGAACATATTTGATACTAACAAATATAATCATGGAGTGTATTGCGGGAAGTGTGGTCAGAAAATGGCCAAAAATTGCCGGTATTCCTTTGACCAACTCATTATAAAGCAAACCAATCCCAGGAGCCCGTATTGTCCCAAGATTACAACCTAATTCTCGCATCAAATCTGTCCACAGCCTTTGCTTGACTTCAGTTTCGTACTTGAGACTACTTCCATAATTCCATACATACATTATAAGAAACATTATTATGGCAAAGACCAATATAATCCAACTTCCATCAGTCACACTCCACAGGACAGATAAAAAAAAGTTAATTTCAATCCCAAGAAGACTACCACGAAACTCAGCACTATGATTATGTGTATCTGCCATATAAGAAGCATGACAAGGGTTGCTAAAATAGTGGTCATCATCATCACCCCAAGCTCAGCAATGCCTGAAAGGGGATAAGGAACAAGCCGAATATGAATACATTATAATATAACAATAATGAACTAAGTTCAGTGCCTAAAAGCTAAAGAAAGGTAAACTATCCACCAGTCTACATCCCCCTATCTAGCTTGCCAAATCAAATTATTCTCAATCAGGATCAATTCAATTTTTATAAACTTGAATAAGTTTCCTCAATGTGACATTGTGAGCCACAGCCATTCGTAATAAAATGATAACCACCACCTCTTAGAAGTCTTGATGATGGAAACATATATAAACAAAATGTTATCATTCAAAGTTTGCAGCCAGCATTTAAATAGCAGTGCAGTGATAGGGTTTTAGGTCTCAGTGTGCATGGATTCTTCTAACTTCTATGCACATTGGGTCCTCTTATACAAGGCTCCAGTTGTATTATTATTTCTCAACTATAACTGAGGACATGCAAAGGAAATATTAAGATTACAAATAAAAAGGAAATACTAGGAGAGCAGTTTAATGCCTTTCCAAATAATTACAGAAATACAAGCTACTGATGCAAACTGTTCTATAGTGATAGTAGATAACAACAAAAATGTGATATTAACATTATCACCAAGTTTCAATTTGACTATCTTACGTAAACATGGCTGATAAGTTTTATGCAGGAATAAAAATAAATTGATATGTTCATTACCATAGGCATTTCCAATGTCGTCAATGCTAGATATAGTGCAGACAAGCACCAGAGAAAGAGCCAAGAGGAACCAGTTTATCACAGGGATATAGATCTGGCCCATAAATTTCCGAGAAGTATGAATGATTTTAAGACGAGGGAAACAACCAAGTGCAGTTGATTGCTTAATACATGAAAATGTTGCTGTTGGCATAGCCCGACTCGCAATAAGTGCAGCAATGTTAGCAATAAGGAAAGTTGGCCAGAATGCACCACCTGAAGACAGAGAATATCATTACATGAAGATCCTGTAACTCGCACAAACCAACACACTGTAAAGAGTGATATTATTGACAATCACTTGGAACAGAAGAAAAAAAGGCTTGACCAGCATCAGCATGGTTTTCCATAAGGTATGCAGCTTGACCCAAATAACCCAATAGTAGGCACGGCAAAACAAGAAAGACAAACGAAAGCTGCAAATTAGCATCATCAGTTTCACCAGCATATTTGTTCACGAGCACACAGGAAATAAAAGAAATGAAAGCATGACAGTCAAATAAATACGACAAAGACAAAATCTACTACCTGAACTGTGCGTACAGAAAAGTAGCAAAGATCTGCAAACATGGCCTCAGAACCTGCAATATGAAACAGTCAGTATTTATGTCAATTAATAGTATAATAGGTTGTGCATATCCCATCAATAGTTACATTTGTATTGCAATTTTATCACAATAAAATATCAAGTTATCGTGATTCGCGAGCTGATAATGATTACAGTGACAGAATAGTTTATCAATAAACCTCAAAAATATTCTGACCATTTCTCCTCAGATAGCAGCAAACACTAAATTAAAACCTGTACAATGATCTTTATAATTGCTTGCAATGCATTGTCTTTAAAAGTTAAAACAAATAAAAATAGACTAGTAGAACCAAATTTACATAAATGATAGGACAAAATGTATAG